>CAWUFW010003362.1:1302500-1846025 GCA_963921515.1 Calotriton arnoldi
ACCTATGGTTTTTTTCAGTGAATTTCAAAGGTTTTGTAAATGACAATTTTTAAATGTATTAATTGTTATATTTATTTTTTTGATGCTGATTTACTACATTTTTTAAACTATTTATTTTTACATATTTTATTTTTTAAATTACATTGTAATTACATTATACATTACATTACAAAATATACTTTCTCAGAATGAATTACTTTAGTTTAAATACTTTGCAAATAGGCAATAGACTTTTAAGTACAGTAGTTACAGTTGTTGCAATGGGCAACACAATTTCAAACACAATGCAACATTGAGCTCAATGTGAATTTCTAGTTAAATGCAATTAGTTTCTTTATGGATTACTTTTCTAACCACAGGACTGGATCCTAGATTCAGTCCTGGGACATCTCCTGTAAACAGTTGAGTAAAAGCGTTTTGGTTACAGTAGTGATGTTTAAGGAATATTATTGTATTTTAAAAGTTGACACTTCGAAACTTTTTCACATAGAATCACCAACGTGACGCCTATGGGGGCGGAGCTTGTTCATCTAATAAAATGGTGTCCCTGAAAACGCATTGCTTAGTCCTTGCACGAATGAATGCCTGCCAGTGATCAAGGGTATTTACTACTCGATACGCGTTTGGCTTTAAGGAATAGTGCGGCAGGAGTGCTGTGTCTGCAACCACCTGGGGCATATGTGTGTTTACCCCTTCATGTGTGATGGCTTCACCGGGGGCAACCTTTTTTCTTTGATATAGCGCGGCTGGTCCAGCCGCGAAGCCGTCCCGCCGCCAGAAGAGGCGGATCCACGAGTCCCGCAAACGCGAGCTTGAGATGGAATGAAGGGGACCTGAGCCTCAGGTACATATTGGATGTACCACAACGTTTCCGGCTGCTGCTTTTATCTATTTTAGATTCAATGAACTGTGCCTCGAATATCTAAGGACTGTGCAATATACCCATTTGGGTTTGGATTGGGACTACGAGCTTGGCAAAATATAGATGGCTTATCTTGACCATAAAGCCTTAGTGTAAACCATGTGACGCCTATGGGGGCGGAGCATGTTCATCTAATAAAATGGTGTCCCTGAAAACGCATTGCTTAGTCCTTGCACGAATGAATGCCTGCCAGTGATCAAGGGTATTTACTACTCGAAACGCGTTTGGCTTTAAGGAATAGCGCGGCAGGAGTGCTGTGTCTGCAACCACCTGGGGCATATGTGTGTTTACCCCTTCATGTGTGATGGCTTCACCGGGGGCAACCTTTTTTCTTTGATATAGCGCAGCTGGTCCAGCCGCGAAGCCGTCCCGCCGCCAGAAGAGGCGGATCCACGAGTCCCGCAAACGCAAGCTTGAGATGGAATGAAGGGGACCTGAGCCTCAGGTACATATTGGATGTACCACAACGTTTCCGGCTGCTGCTTTTATCTATTTTAGATTCAATGAACTGTGCCTCGAATATCTAAGGACTGTGCAATATACCCATTTGGGTTTGTATTGGGACTACGAGCTTGGCAAAATATAGATGGACTATCTTGACCATAAAGCCTTAGTGTAAACCATGTGACGCCTATGGGGGCGGAGCTTGTTCATCTAATAAAATGGTGTCCCTGAAAACGCATTGCTTAGTCCTTGCACGAATGAATGCCTGCCAGTGATCAAGGGTATTTACTACTCGAAACGCGTTTGGCTTTAAGGAATAGCGCGGCAGGAGTGCTGTGTCTGCAACCACCTGGGGCATATATGTGTTTACCCCTTCATGTGTGATGGCTTCACCGGGGGCAACCTTTTTTCTTTGATATAGCTCGGCTGGTCCAGCCGCGAAGCCGTCCCGCCGCCAGAAGAGGCGGATCCACGAGTCCCGCAAACGCGAGCTTGAGATGGAATGAAGGGGACCTGAGCCTCAGGTACATATTGGATGTACCACAACGTTTCCGGCTGCTGCTTTTATCTATTTTAGATTCAATGAACTGTGCCTCGAATATCTAAGGACTGTGCAATATACCCATTTGGGTTTGGATTGGGACTACGAGCTTGGCAAAATATAGATGGACTATCTTGACCATAAAGCCTTAGTGTAAACCATGTGACGCCTATGGGGGCGGAGCTTGTTCATCTAATAAAATGGTGTCCCTGAAAACGCATTGCTTAGTCCTTGCACGAATGAATGCCTGCCAGTGATCAAGGGTATTTACTACTCGAAACGCGTTTGGCTTTAAGGAATAGCGCGGCAGGAGTGCTGTGTCTGCAACCACCTGGGGCATATGTGTGTTTACCCCTTCATGTGTGATGGCTTCACCGGGGGCAACCTTTTTTCTTTGATATAGCGCGGCTGGTCCAGCCGCGAAGCCGTCCCGCCGCCAGAAGAGGCGGATCCACGAGTCCCGCAAACGCGAGCTTGAGATGGAAGGAAGGGGACCTGAGCCTCAGGTACATATTGGATGTACCACAACGTTTCCGGCTGCTGCTTTTATCTATTTTAGATTCAATGAACTGTGCCTCGAATATCTAAGGACTGTGCAATATACCCATTTGGGTTTGGATTGGGACTACGAGCTTGGAAAATATAGATGGACTATCTTGACCATAAAGCCTTAGTGTAAACCATGTGACGCCTATGGGGGCGGAGCTTGTTCATCTAATAAAATGGTGTCCCTGAAAACGCATTGCTTAGTCCTTGCACGAATGAATGCCTGCCAGTGATCAAGGGTATTTACTACTCGAAACGCGTTTGGCTTTAAGGAATAGCGCGGCAGGAGTGCTGTGTCTGCAACCACCTGGGGCATATGTGTGTTTACCCCTTCATGTGTGATGGCTTCACCGGGGGCAACCTTTTTTCTTTGATATAGCGCGGCTGGTCCAGCCGCGAAGCCGTCCCGCCGCCAGAAGAGGCGGATCCACGAGTCCCGCAAACGCGAACTTGAGATGGAATGAAGGGGACCTGAGCCTCAGGTACATATTGGATGTACCACAACGTTTCCGGCTGCTGCTTTTATCTATTTTAGATTCAATGAACTGTGCCTCGAATATCTAAGGACTGTGCAATATACCCATTTGGGTTTGGATTGGGACTACGAGCTTGGCAAAATATAGATGGACTAACTTGACCATAAAGCCTTAGTGTAAACCATGTGACGCCTATGGGGCGGAGCTTGTTCATCTAATAAAATGGTGTCCCTGAAAACGCATTGCTTAGTCCTTGCACGAATGAATGCCTGCAGTGATCAAGGGTATTTACTACTCGAAACGCGTTTGGCTTTAAGGAATAGCGCGGCAGGAGTGCTGTGTCTGCAACCACCTGGGGCATATGTGTGTTTACCCCTTCATGTGTGATGGCTTCACCGGGGGCAACCTTTTCTCTTTGATATATATATATATATATATACATATATACATATATACGAGACCGCAAAGCAGTTCTAACGAGGTCTAAGGCAGGGGTGCTGTATAATAAAAAGGACGTGTTTTGACCTGTCCTAACAGTAAAAAACTTGCATTGTTGTTTTTACTGTGGAAAGGCTAGTAGCCCCATTGGCAAGTATTGAGTTACACACTGATAACTCTGCTGTGCTAACTTCCATATGGTACTACTAACTACGGTACTTCAAGGTATTAAAAGAATCAGTGCATTAAACCCAGCTTGTTGCTCAAGTCAAATTTAATATCGCAGACAGACATCTGCCCTCCTGATGAGAGGTGTGACCAACTCTCAGGAAAGGAAACAAAGAACTTGCATTGGGAAGAGATTTGACCTCCTCCAGGGTAGAATGGCCAGAGTGGGTGTGAGCCCAAAAGGCAAGCTTCAAAGGGGAAGCAGCCTTTAAAGGGCAAATGGTAGTCACACATGGAAGAGCTGCTCTTTTATTTTAGCGGACAGGCTGACATCTCAAGCAGAGAGGGAGAAGCCGTTGTCAAGCCACACCTCTGGGTCAGGCTAGGGAGAACCACACACTGAAAGAAGGGTTGTGCCATGTTGGGAGTGGTCAGAATAGCACATTCTGAGCCAGCTAGATGCCACACTTCGCAGGAAGTCATCAGGAGGGAGATGACCTGGTAGCCCTTTGGCTAGTCACCACATCCCCTAAGGCTCGTATTGGGCACAAAAGTGGCACATGCAAAAAGAGGGTATGCAGCTCCTATCAAAGGAGAATGTCGAAACCTGCCGGGGGCAGATAGGGGCATCTGCTCCCTTAGGATCAAGGGCCCTCACACACCCGAAGGTGTGTCATGGTTCATCATCAGGCAGCTCCTCGTTGGGCCGGAGCTGCAATGCCCAACAGGCCCCACAAGGGGCCCTTTGCCGGAGTTCTTTTGTTTTTGCCGATGTGAAGAGTGAGGTGTGTTGGTGTGTGTGAAAAAGTGAGTAGATTGGTTAAAAAAGTGTGAAGCAAAAATAACTAAAATAACCCAAAATACTATTTAACAATTGGGTTCCTTTGTTATGGTTAAAAACATAAGGTCTGGCTGGAGATGGGTAAAATGGCCCAATCCAGCACAATGAGGTTTTAAAAGAAGGTTGACATGTTTCATGCCCTATTACTGTTATAGAGATCATGGCATTTCGTCCGGACCGAAGTCCTAATCTACTCGTGTAGGGGTTGGAAACAAGTGCATGAAAATAATACCATACCCTAGATAGATCACACTAGTATGTAGTATACCTTCAGCAGGGAAATAAACGACCCAAAAATAGAGGGAGGGTGATAAAGGAACATAATATTGAATACTGTATTATCATGCTGCGCATTGCAAACAGAAGCATGCAGGTAGACGTCACCACCCTTGCATAGTAAATGTGGGATGTCCACCACAATTATGAAAAACCACAGTATGAGCCAGGCAGACATGTAACGTATAGCGTAGGCACTGAGATAAAGCGAACAGCAGGTAAAGGCAAATGCCTTTTGGTCCAGGTATTGGAACTTACCAAATTACATTGGGGGTACCAAACGTCCTGGTAGAAGACAAGAAATGGAGGCACAAAGCTGTCAGGGCTGGGCACAATGGGCCGGTAAGTCTGAAAGCAGTCCTCTGCAAGATGAGGAAAGTACTCACAAATGCCAGCGAGCGCATTTAGCGGGCGACCTACCCCTCGTCCAGGCGGTATGGGAGTGTCTCTGCCAGAGCTCAAATTTTTTCAAAGGTAGCTCCAGTTAGTCAAGCTGGGTCGGAGCACTAGCTGGAAGCTGTCCTGTCTAGGACTGACGCGTCCTAAAGTGGGCGCCATCTTGCTAGCGGTGTGGGATGTGGCACCATACCAGACTATGCTGGTTAAAAGAAGTGGGCCATCAAATGTGCGGTCCACTTGAGTGGTCTCAGTGTGGTCCCCTCAGGTAGTGTCCTGAGACAACTTGCGTTGTGATACAGCCAAGCCAGAGTAAACACGGCCAGACCGGTCAGTCTCTTTTTCTGAAAGGCGAGCCTGCAAGCACAAGCGTCCCTGAGCAGGTGCCATGTTGCAGGAAATGCGGTATGCAGGAGCATTAAGCCTCTGCATGTAAAAGAGTGAGCCCCATAACAAGTATTGTGAATGCACGCATCCGCTTCTAATGGGGGGGGTGACAAGAAGGCAAGGGGCACAAATTTCAAAGTTGCTTGTATCCCTCCAAGTCTTTGGTTACAGGATCAAAGACAGGGTTGGCCAGTTTGGGGGGGGGATATTTTTGGTGGAGGAATAATACCTAGTGCAGTATCACTAGGGCTTACGCGGATACACAAAAAAGATTGAGTTATGTACATGCAGTACCAACAAACAAATAGGTCTTGAGAATGTATAGGCTAATGGATCAAGGCAGGTGGTTCAACATGTGATGGCAGCTGTCTATGTTCACATGGTCACCTCACCCCATGGTATGTCGTCGTTGAGCCCAGTTAGGTTTGTTGACAAGCAGAAAATCTATTTTTGCTCCTCACAGAATAGAGCGTCCCTATGTCTTTGTGTGTGGGCCTCAAAGACTGTCCAATGTAGATTGACAGGTGTATGTTGTGACTCCATGTAGTGGGTACTGATTCTGGTTATCATGAAATTAGGGCTTGTGAGTGCATCTCTCCATCTTTAAGGACCGCTTGTCCAAATGTCAGTACCACGTGAGGCACCATCCCTGTTGATGGAGTAAATAACCGACGTGTTACGTAGGCCTGAATCTATATTCTCAATAGGAGGTTGGTCATGAAAGAAGGCTTGTTAGCATATTTTCGGGAAGAATTGGTGCAGTTCATAAGCAGTATGGAACCGGTCTTCTTTTGGGGTTGGAACAAAGTCCAATCCTTTCTGTAAGACGGTTGTTTCAGTATCTGGAACCCTCTTTTGTATTTTTTCCTTTGAGGTGTCTAAAAATAGAAATACATCCTATTTTTATATTTCTATAAATTGGTGTAAGATTTATTTTTTTATTGCGTTGCATTTTATTCTTATTCAACTGTTTTAGTACTTCCAAATGTTTTACTCTTGTTCCGTTGATACAGCCTGACTGCTCTGAGCCACAACTACCCATGACTGAGCTAAGGTTTTACAAACGAGCCTGACTGGACCTGATACTGAACAGTGACTATTACACGTGAAGTCGCAAAGCCACACAATATATTAAATCACTCTACTCACAGTTGCCTTAAATTTAATTTTAAAATTGTTTTGTTAAGAATTAAGGCTAAATATTATGGGGGACAGAGCAAAGTAGTTAAGATGATGGCAAACTATTTGAATGTTAAGTAAGATGGCAAGTACTTCAAAAAATGTAAAGAGAAATTCAATGAAGACAATCACCTACCTTTAGTTTTCAATCAACGCATGTACAAGAATATTCAAATTCCTTGTACAACCAGTCCTTATCTTTATTTAAAATTAAGTGCCTTTTATGTTTAGATCTTTATCTTCATTTGGTTTTAAAGCTAATTGCATTAACATGACACACATATTATAGTCTAATCCTATAACAAGTGTTCGTACTAATTGATTTTTTAATCTTGTTACCATGTACAATATAGACAAGTTTGCCCTCTTTCCCCTCTTGTTTAGAAACGTTCCTGGAAAGCATTATGAATAATATTCAAGCACAAGATGTTGACTGTTGTGGTGACATAATTAAATTGTCTGCTTATGCAGACTACATTTTAATGTATATGTGTAATCCAGACTCTTCAATAACACCATTTATAAAAGAAATAACTAGCTTCCTAAATACAAACTAAATTCTGGTGAGACAGAACTTTTTCCATTAAATACCACTTACTTGGAATACAAGTTAGGTCTAGCACATTTCATCTGAGTTGAGATAAAAAAGATATTTGGGTGGTCGGCATTCGATAGATGTGAAAGAAATTATTGGATTTAATTTAGCTTCCATTAAACAAACTATCGCCCCTAATTGACTGCTGGTCTGCACTTCATTTATCCTGCAAGGGTATATTAGATTCAATCAAAATTATGCTAGTGCCTAATGTTTTATTTTTACTATGTTACTTTTAAAATTATCAATGCATGTGTTTTTATGAACAATATATTTCCTCCTAGAATATCCATAGTTACACAGAAAAGCACCAGGTGGAAAGTGGCACAAGGTTCCTAGTTTAAAATTAACCTCTCTACTTTTTGTATCAGATAGATTTCTCATCGGTTGCAACAATATGATCAAAATATTCTTGCAAAATGCTTCTTGTTATCATGTAGAATCTAAGGTTCTGGGGTGCTCTTAAGTCCTGGATTGCCCTGTGGTAGCATTCTAAAAGTAATTCTACTACAAGTGACAGACCCTCCATAGGATAACATGGGATGGCCACTGGACATACCCCAGATGTCCAGCTCCATTATAGAACGGTCGATTTCTTTCGGATTTGGTGCAAACACCGTGCTTTTTAACCCCTGACACAATGGTGTGTCAAGGTTTAACCAGCATGTACCTAGGTGGTACTTTAGACAGTGCCCACCAAGTTAACCCAGTGTTCTTGTGCCTTGGCAGGCTTTTTCGAGGGGTTGGTGCCAAGACAGAGATCTGACCTCATGCTTGAGAGTGTGTGTCGCTCCTAGAGGTCATAAACAAAGACCCGAGTGTGCAGGAGGTGATCACTCCACCCACACAAGATGGTTAGTGAAAGGACCCATATCGGCGGTGAGCCTCAAAGACTTCACTTGCGCTGCTGTACAAAGCCACTTGTCCCCCACTCAAGGGCAAAGCCTCCTCCTGCCCCAGGCACTGTTTTTCACAAGCAGGCATGAAAATTAGTTATACAGGAGGCGTGCACCTCCACAAGGCTGACAACACCTCTAAGGTGTCTCAACTGAGGTGTACAGTCGAGGATGGTTTTGGCCATATTTAATTTAGGCTAAAAAGCATGTTCTGACTAGTTTTAGTGACATACTCCCACCGGATATGGTCACTACTGGGGTGGATTAGCCTTGGGCATAGATGCCCATTGGTTACTAGTCCTCACACCCACCAATACCCCCTAAATTCAGGATTTAAGGGGCATCCCAGAACCTTAGATTCAACATACCAAAAAGAGACACGTTTCCACGACAAGGCAGGACTCCACAAAGAGAGGGGCTAAACTCTGCACCTGTGGCAGCCACCCTGCATCTCCTGGATTGCGACTTGACCAAGGCAAGAGACTGGTTCCAAAAGTAAGGTGAACCCCTCTGCAAACTCCAGACTACAGAAGAACTCCCTTGGGCTAGAGGAACTAGCGCCGTGCAGCTGGCAGACACAAACCGCTAAATCCACAAACTTGAAGTACTGTCCACCGAGCTGTCCGGCATGGCCGCTCAAAGTCACTGGGCAGGTGCCTTCTGGGAACTGGAGTCCCGATCCTCAGCAAGGTTCAGGTTTATACAGCATTCCCCTGGTCTTCTGTAAGATTTCCTCAACCGCAGTGCTTGTAGGTTGCAAGGCTTGTTGGTGGTCTCTCCGACTAGTACCTGCTTTATTCAATGCTTCAAGAAGAGAGATCCAACTGCACGAAAGACCAACCCCCCACCCCGCGTGGCTTAATCATAAACATCCTGCATTTGTTTGCACCCTCTCTTGGCACAACTGGCAGCACCGCTGGCCGCAGATTTGTTCATCACCATGGATAGCCAAGAGCACCTCTGCACCAGAGTCCGCCGAACCAGGTAGAGTCTATTTTCCTGGCGACTCCTGGTCCATTGCCAACTCCTTGCTTAAGCAAGTACCTTTTTGCTAAAGTAGCCATTTGAAGACCGCAAGGCTGATTGACAGCTTCGTTTGGCAGCTAAAGTGCATCTCTGCACCCCGCGCCCCTGGTAAAATAGTGCTAGCTATTGTGAACTGGTCTAGGGAATCAGGAGACCGTAACCCCAAGTGGGTTCAGTTGACCTCACTCTCTAAGTACCCGATTGCATATATGTGTTTTTTCCATTGACCGCAATGTTAATATTTTTCTACACTACAAAGCAATGATTTATGTAATACTTTAAAATAGATAACTCTGATTATCCTGTAAGTATTGATTGCGTTTGTGTCTAAAAATATATAGGAATCAGAGCTATTTTTATAAATTGGTGTCAGATTTCTCTCGAATCATGTCAATTACTTATTGTCCATGTTGATGATGTGAAATGCTTAACACGTTCCTTTAAGTAGCCTGACTGCTCTTTGCTACTCTACCAGGACTAGGAGAAGGTGTACAAGAGAGTACCTGGGTTCCATCTTTCTGTATTGTGCTAATGTTACATGGTAAGGCACCCCTGCCATACCACATAATACTTTCACCTTGAAACAGTATTTGTGCAAATAACTGAATTGACCAAGCTTCACCAGCTGTAGTACCTGCTAACCCTGGCACTGTCCTTTCTACCACTTGCTGCAGTCAGAAAGGCAGAGTCTTAAAGACAAATTTAACTTAAATCTATAAGAACTATGTTCACTTTCACAAGTTAACGTTTTAAACATATTCATTATTTTGCCGCTTCTTGTACCTCAGTTTATTTGGTTTAAGTTCATCAGAGCGGACTCAATTTAAGGACAATATCACTTATGCAAATCAACCGCGTAAGATTAGCACCTTTTTTTTTTAAACATATTTTTTGATTTTCAAGGTTAACAAACCAACAAGGCATTAGATGTTACATTGCTACAATCATGGAAGAGCAACATATTACAGTTACAGAAGGATCTTTACTGCTGGCATATCCCCAACGACAAATATGTTCAAAACAGTGGCAGTATTAATAAGCTAGTAACAAATCGTTGCAGTGAGTATTTCAAAATTATGTTGAATGAAATGAAATGAAATGAAATTTGTACTTGTAAAGCGCACTGTTACCCTAGGGTGTCCTGGCGCTGTACGCATACCGCTGTGGAACCCTTCCTGTCTTTTCCCTGTGAAATGTCCACTCCTGGGCACCCCCAAGGTGAAGCCAGGCATCCCAGCGCTGGTGGGGCCGTTGTGGAGATTAAGCAAGCTATTGCCCAGAGTTGCAGAGTGGGACCCATGATTAGAATAGGCACCGAGGCGAGAATGATCAGGTCTGAGGAAATTGAGCCCAAGACCCGCCGAGGCGGGAATTGAACCCTGGTCCCGGGCCAGATCTCTGCATCAGGGTCTGCCGCTCTAACCATTGAGCCACAACTAAATACCCTCCCGCCTCCCTGCACAAATTAGATTGAAGATCCCACCCTCCTCCCAACCCCAGACTCACTACATTATTTACATAGGTCTACAGTCGGCAGTCAGATCTGTGCTCATGCATATGTTGCCAAGTACCAAGTTTTGAGTGTATATATCACAACTTTGTTGATTCCATGAGGGGTCTGTTATTTACTGGAACACGTTAGTTTGGAAGAAAGTCTCATTACCTTACAGAATCTCAGTGTAGTGAAGGTTCAGTGGAAATAAAAAGTTCTAACATTGCATCCCACTCCAGTGAAATTGGATTCTTACGTAAGCCCCTATTTTCTACTCTCTGGATTTCCATACTTTCGGCCCTGCCCCATCTGACTACTTCGCCATGCCAGGCAAGAGCCGCTGGGGTCAGTGCAGATTTCCATCGCATCGTAATGGACCGTTTCGCCAAGATCAAAGCCAGGTTGGCGAATCGGGAGTACACCCCCTGCTTCTTTCGTTTGTTACACATCCTACAATGCAGTAATCTACTGTATCTCCCCCTGTTACTGGCGCCACCTCTCATAGTATTTTAAGCACATTTGACCAAAATGCAACCAATCGTGGGCACACCACAGCATGTGTAGTAGATCAGCGTTTTGTATATGGCACCGAGGACATTGGTCCACCGCTTCCGGGAACATCTTGCTTAATCGGTGCGGAGTCAAGTACGCCCTATGTAACACCATATATTGGATAAATTTAAATTTGGGATTGCGGAATACTTTCTTGGGATGTTCCAGTATTCGTTCCCATTGTTTGTCTGTTAGTTCTCGGCCTAAGTCCACATTCCATTTTTCCCTGAATGCTTGAAGCGGAATTGCCGCATGGGAGCGAATACCTCTGTATTACCACCTGATTAAGTGTCCTCCATTGCCCATGAGGTATAGTGTGTGTACTAAATCATGCGTGGGGGGCTCTCTACTTTCTGGTGCCCAAGTGTGTTTAATGTATCTGCTAATGCTTGCGTGTAGAATATACAGGGAATTCGGCACTCCTTGCTCCCTGACAAAATTCTCATGGTTCATTAACATGTTGTTGTTAAATAGCATCCCAACTGTATTCACTCCCTCGCTCGACCATTTAGAAATGCAGCTGGTAGTGACTATTTTGGTCGGTGTGGGGAATCCTAACAATGGAACTTTAGGGGCATAAGGGAGTAGACCCTTAGTGTATTGGATTGCTTTTTTCCAGTATGACAGGGCTACATTTAACAGTGGGGGTGCCGCTATCAGGGGCCTTCCTTTCGGTAATAACAGGGTATGGAGGTTTCCTCTGTCCCATGTTCGTTGCGTCATCCCTATCTCCTGCAAGTTATGTCCTGCAATCCAGTATGAAAGCCACTGGAGTTGGCTCGCATAGCAGTATGCCTTGAAATCCGGGACATCCAGGCCTCCCTGGTCAGTGCTCAGCTGAATTTTTGAGAGTCCCACTCTCCTGCGACCCTTACCCCATATTAATTCTAATAGTGTATTTAAAGTTTTAAAGGTGTGTGCCGGGATCACTATCAGGTAAATTTGTAAAAAAGTATAGCAGTCTAGGGAGCATGACCATTTTGGAAATGGCCACTCTTCCCGCCACTGAGAGCGGCAATGAGGTCCAGAATGTGATTTGGTTTTTAAGTGTTTTAAAAGCACGGGCCAGATTACCATCCAGCAGATCCTGTGCATCCCTATATATTTGTATGCCAAGATATTTGAATGTATCGGGGGCGACAGGGAATGTCCAGAGACCAAAGTGAACAGGTTCTAGCCGTGCCGTATCCTTGAAATAGTAGGCATATGACTTAGACTCATTGATGGATAGGCCTGAGAAGTCTTGGAATTGTTGAAATACAGTTGGGATGGGTTTGTGGTAATTCCGCAAGTTATTTAAGTAAAGGATAATGTCATCCGCATAGGCGGAGAGTTTATGGGTGATATTCCTGATCCTAATTCCCTTTTCTGCTGCAACCGTACGTAACTTAATGGCTAAAGGTTTGAGCGCTAACACAAACAACAGGGGGGCTAATGGGCATCCCTGTCGTGTGCCCCGGGCTACCGGATAGGACTGTGAAATGTGGGCTCCAGTGCGGGCGCGTGCCGTGGGTTCGGTGTACAATAAGTTGACCCAACGCACATACTCTTGTGTTATCCCAAATTTGGAGAGTGCTCTTAGCATATACGTCCAATTCAATGTGTCAAACGCCTGTCTCAGGTCTAGGGAGATACAGCCCGCTCCGAGGCTGTCCGCCGATGTGGAGGTTAGCACCTGGTGCAGCCGTCTGATGTTGAGGGAGGTGCTACGGCCGGGCACAAAGTCGCATTGGTCTATGTGTATCAACTTCGGTAAATGATGAAGTAGTCTACAGGCTAATATTTTGCTCAGAATTTTATAATCGGTATCCAGTAATGAAAAGGGACGGTATCCTGACATGTCCAAAGGGTTCCTACCAGGCTTCGGGAGGGATGTGACCAGTGCCTGCCTTGTGGTGGGGGGGAGGGGGAGGGATCCTGTGTTCAGTGCTTCCTGGTATAAACGTTCTAGTTGGGGAACTAACATTGCCGAAAAAGTCTAGTAAAACTCAACTGGTAGCCCATCAAGACCGGGGGTCTTATTTCTTGGGAGATCTTTAATTGCTTCCCTAATTTCGGTTTTGGAAATGAGTTCAGCCAGCTCTTTTTTGTGTGCTTCCAGTAATTGGGGGAATTCTAGCCCATCACGGAAGTTCTCAAGCTCATCCTCCCTGAACTCTCTAGGTGGGGCGTACAGTGTTTCATAATACCTCCTGAAGGCTGTGTTTATGTCTATTTGTGTGTTGACTGTGGTACCCTCTAGGGTGGTAATTTCCTGTATAGGGGTCCTGGATGGCGCATCCCTTATGATCCTAGCCAGTAGGGCACCAGCCCTATCTGCCTCTTGCTTTTGCATGTAGGCACGATAGTCAATAATCCGTAGCTGTTCTAGGAGTTCAGCATGTTTGATGTGAGCTTCTCGCAGGGCCGCCTCCTTTGTGGCATCCGAGGATGCTGCCTGCTCCAGTCTACCTAATTGATCTTCTAGCTCCAGCAGCTCTCGATCTAGTGTAAGACGGGCACCTACTCTTGTGCTAATGGCTACCCCTCTAATGACTGTCTTAAAGGCCTCCCATTCTACCTGCCGTGAAGTTGCAGTGTCTGTGTTTTCGGAGAAGTGGTTAGATATAGCTGTGGAAAGGGTGGAGCGGAATACTGGGTCTTCCAGAGCTAGGGGCTGTAATCTCCATGTTGGCACTGGTGTGGGAATTTTCCCCCAGGAGTACGCTGCTTCCAACGGATTATGATCAGAGAGTGTTTTCCCAAGATAAGTAGTATGGGTGATCCTTGCTATTAGGGGTGCGGAACAAAACACCCTGTCGATTCGTGTGTGTAACATATGTGGGGGGAATAAAACTAGTATTCTCGGCAATTCAGGTTTTTAATGCGCCACGCATCATACAGTTCCAAACCCTCCGCCCAGCCTCGCAGAGCGTCCGCTTGTTTCTTATTGCCTGTTCCCTGCAGTGGTGGGTGGGAGCGATCCAACTCTACATCCAATACAGCATTGAAGTCCCCTCCTAAAATCCAGGGGTATTCACCCCAGTCAGCCATTACCGTGTTAAGGGTACCTAAGAATTGGTCCTGTTCTGTGTTAGGGGCGTAAATGCTACCAATCACTAAGTGTTCACCGTCTAGTGTGCCATGGAGCAATACATATCTGCCGTTTGTATCTATTCTTTGATCTAGGACAGCAAAAGGAGTGCCTTTTCTGATCCATATAGCGGCCCCTTACGCAAATGCAGAATAGGATGTATAAAATAACTCCCCTCCACTTCTTCCGCAACTTAGTGGCTTCAGAGTTAGTCAGATGCGTCTCTTGCATTAATACAATGTGGGCTTTCCTTCTATTTAGCTGGGCATATATTCTATGCCACTTATGTACAGACCCCATTGCTCTAACATTCCAGGTCGTAACCGTGTATTTACCTAGCGTAGCCATTTGTTCTTAGGTATTGTGGTTTCAGACTAGCCCCTGTGTGGCACTTATGATAGCCTAAGGAGTTACCTATGAGTGAGTCTGATTTATGGTCACCCCAAACAATTCCCAATACAGGGTTCCCTTGCAAACCTGCAGAGAACCAAACTATAAAACCAATTTGAACCTCAAACAATTGACATGTTCTTGCAATTGCAATGGGGGAGGTGGATACCATAGTCAGCTGTGGCTATATGGATGCAATACACTGAACTGCTAAAACAGCTGGCCGAGCTCGGTCCCTATAAAGTACCATGAAATAACATTGCTATACCAATGTGCACAGAATTGAGCATATGTTCTACCTTCGAGTGATGTCCAAAACCTCCGCAGCCGCAGGCCAAGAATATTACCCCAAATAGTCATTTACCATCTGCGGGGTAATGGAGGGAAAGAGAGCCATATTGTTTTCGGAGTCCGAATGTACATTAGTGTCTTCATGAGATTCGCTGGAATCAGCCATCAAGACTGCGTCTTGGCCATCCAACGCTGCTGCCACTAGTATTGCTGATTTCCTGCCTTCGATGATTTGCTCCTGAGATGGGCCTGTCTTCTTGTCTGGTGGAACGTTTTCTTTTGGCCCGTTCCGACTTTTTCGGTTTTTGCGGTTTCTGCTTGGTAGATTCAGTCGATCTTTGTGATGAATTCGGTGACAGCGTGACCTCCATCCACTCCGCGGCCTCCTCTGGGTTATCCACAAAGTGAGACTTCTGCTCATAAAGAACTTTTAGACGAGCTGGGAATAAGAGGGCATATTTAAAATTATGTGTTCTGAGTGTCTTTTTCACTTCTTGAAATGAAGCTCTTTGTCGCTGTACCGCCAATGTAAAATCTGGATACAGTGAGATCCGTTTATTCTCGAATTGAATTGGCGCTTTCTCTCTGGCGGATCGTAATAAGGTGTCCCGATCTTTGTAATTGAGTATTCGTGCTATTATGGGCCTTGGCGGTGCACCAGAGATCGGGGGACGCAATGGGATTCTGTGCGCTCTTTCCACACTGAAGAAGTCAGTAAGACCCTCCAGTGCGATCGTGTCCCGCAGCCATTGTTCTATAAATTGGGTCGGGTTTGATCCTTCGTTACGTTCCAGTAATCCCACTATTCTCATGTTATTTCGCCATGCCCGTCCTTCAGCATCATCTACCCTGTCTTGTAGGCCCGATATTTGGCGTTGCATTTGTTTGATCTGTTCAGAATGAGGTTTCTGCTGTGGTACCACCTTGGCGAGAAGCAATTTGTTATTTTTCACAGTCTCAGCTATTTTATTATGATCAGCTTTTAAGAGCGAGAAGCCCGTGGTTAGGGCGCTCATTTGTGGTTAGATCGCCTTCCTGGAATCACAGACTTCTTGTAGGATTAAATCCAGTTTATCTGGGGGGCTCCCCAATGCAGTCGGTGGAATGCAGTCCGGATCCGGGGAATGGGCCGCATCGTCCTGCTCGTTGTGTTCTAGTCCCCCAGGGGCGAGTGGGTCTGGCTGTTTCACTCTGGTGCGACCCATCTCCCGGTGAGTTTGAGTCCAATGGCGAGTTGAATATTACTCTGTGGCGCAGAGCACAGCTAGCGTACTCTTTAGCACACGCCAAGTGAAGTTTCGCGCTATGCCCCACGCCGATCTGTGCCCACCAGGAATCGCAGCAATGGGCCCCATGATCAAGGGGTACCCCAGCGCCCGTTCGCCACCACTCAGAGCTGGCTGGCTCTCCAGCAGCACAGGATCATCAATAGGTAGCAGGGGAAGTCGCAGTCTAAATAGAGAGCCACAGCGTGTAGAAGGTCTAGGCCCGATCGGGGGCACAATACTGTTCAGGTGGTTGCGCTACTCACTTCTCAGGGCAGCCCAGGTGGACGAGGCCCCGGCTCGGGGTCACACTTCAATTATAAGCTCAGCGCCTGTCTGCACTTCTTGGTGACTGTTAATCTGCACCCTGCTCCAGCCCCCGCCGTGCTTAAGGGACCCTCAGAGCCAGCTTCACCTCAGACAATATGCCGTACAAACTGCATCCGGGGCTAGGCGGGAAGTCCGTTGTTAGGGTCGGAGAGAGTTGTGGCGCATTTCTCACCGGTATCGCCCCCTCGCTAATATGCCCACCAAGCCAGGCCCAGCTCGGAGTGGTACCAGGATCCGTAGTGTCAGCCGCTCGGGGTGAGGCCACTCCCGCAACCCGATGCCAGAAACACGGGCCTGGCGGCCACCGACCAATTCCCTCACCCGAAGCCGGTCTCTCTGGTCACAATCACACTGCCTGTGTAATCTGCCACGGCTTCAGCGGGAATCCGGCAATAAGATTCGTATTCCTCTCTCCCCCTCAGTGTAGTCGCAGCCAGAGTCAGCAAGTCGCAGTGGTCTCCACCCTTGCAGCGTGGGCCGCCGCAGGAATCCCGGTATGGCTATCTCGGGTCGCCCAACCGGTATCAGAATTCTTCATTTGAGATGTCATCAGTGATGTCATCAGTGATGTCACTGACCATGTCATGAGTGATGTAATATGTGACGTCATCAGCAGTGCATTGCGGGGGCGCGAGTTATAGTTAGCTGAACAAACTATAACGGGGAATTTCACGGGTTTTGTACGAGTGCAATGTCCAACTAACTATAACTGTCCCTAAAACCTATGGTTTTTTCAGTGAATTTGTAAGGTTTTTTAAATGCTAATTTCTAACTATAACGTGCCTGAAACCTATGGTTTTTTCAGTGAATTTCAAAGGTTTTTTAAATGCTGATTCCTAACTATAACATGTCTGAAACCTATGGTTTTTTTCAGTGAATTTCAAAGGTTTTGTAAATGACAATTTTTAAATGTATTAATTGTTATATTTATTTTTTTGATACTGATTTACTACATTTTTTTAAACTATTTATTTTTACATATTTTATTTTTTAAATTACATTGTAATTACATTATACATTACATTACAAAATATACTTTCTCAGAATGAATTACTTTAGTTTAAACTTTGCAAATAGGCAATAGACTTTTAAGTACAGTAGTTACAGTTGTTGCAATGGGCAACACAATTTCAAACACAATGCAACATTGAGCTCAATGTGAATTTCTAGTTAAATGCAATTAGTTACTTTATGGATTACTTTTTCTAACCACAGGACTGGATCCTAGATTCAGTCCTGGGACATCTCCTGTAAACAGTTGAGTAAAAGCGTTTTGGTTACAGTAGTGATTTTTAAGGAATATTATTGTATTTTAAAAGTTGACACAAACTTTTTCACATAGAATTGCCAATGTTATCCTACGGGAGGAAATTCACTTAGCAGGTAAGTAGTGTTATCGTTACTTTTTCTTACTCAGTGGTGGATCCTGGATCCAGCACTGGTGCATCTCCTGTAAACAGTTGAAAGAATGCGTTTAAGTCATACAGGCAATTTTTAAGGAATATTTGTAGTTTGTGAAAATTGACACTTTGAAACTTTTCTGCTGAAAACCAGACAATGGATTCCTATGGAAGGAAATACAAGTTACTGGTAAGTACGGTTAGAATTACTTTTCAGGGTCAGTGCTGGGCTAAAAGATGCAGCACTGGGTTCTCTCCTGATAACAGGTGAGAATGCGTTTAAGTCATACAGGCGATTTTTAAGGAATATTTGTAGTTTGTGAAAATCGACACTTTGAAACTTTTCTGCTGAAAACCAGACAATGGATTCCTATGGAAGGAAATACAAGTTACTGGTAAGTACGGTTAGAATTACTTTTCAGGGTCAGTGCTGGGCTAAAAGATGCAGCACTGGGTTCTCTCCTGATAACAGGTGAGTAAATCGGAATTCGTAGTTCGGCTGATTTTAGAGGAATATTATAAAGTTCCAAAACTCCACACTTTGAAGAATTTCCAAGTGAAACCAGTCAATGTTAGGCTACGGAAGGAAATTCAAGTTACTGGTAAGTACGGTTAAAATTACTTTTCAGGATCAGTACTGGGCTCAAAGATGAAGCAGTGAGGTCTCTCCTGATAACAGGTGAGTAAATCGGAATTCGTAGTTCGGCTGATTTTAGAGGAATATTTGTATGTTTCAAAAATCGACACTTAGAAACTTTTTCAGCAAAAAGCAGGCAATGATATCCTATGGAAGGAAATTCAAGTTACTGGTAAGTACGGTTAAAATTACTTTTCAGGCTCAGTACTGGGCTCAAAGATGCAGCACTGAGGTCTCTCCTGATAACAGGTGAGTAAATCGGGATTCGTAGTTCGGCTGATTTTAGAGGAATATTATAAAGTTCCAAAACTCCACACTTAGAAGAATTTCCAAGTGAAGCCAGTCAATGTTAGCCTATGGAAGGAAATTCAAGTTACTGGTAAGTACGGTTAAAATTACTTTTCAGGATCAGTACTGGGCTCAAAGATGCAGCACTGAGGTCTCTCCTGATAACAGGTGAGTAAATCGGAATTCGTAGTTCAGCTGATTTTAGAGGAATCTTTGCACAATGGTGAAGGAAGGGGGTGGGGCCTGAGGTGACATGTCTGCAAACACGCCCTGTGGCGCGTTTTAAGTTGGAGAATTAATTCCTCCTCAATCCTGAGGGTCCCTAGGGGCCAACTAGCCCACCAGATACCTCCAGTATGCGCCAGAGAGCTGTGTTGCAGAGAGGTGTTCAGAGGCCACGCCCCTTTTTACAACACTCTGCAACGCAGCTCCGTGGCGCTTACTGGAGGTACCTGGTGGGCTAGTTGGTTCCCAGGGACCCTCAGGATTGAAGGGGATTTAATTCCCCATCTTAAAACGTGCCACGGGGCCTGTTTGCACACATGTCACCTGAAGCCCCGCCCCCTCCCTTCACCACTGTGCAAACGAGCCCCGTGGCGCGTTTTAAGTTGGGGGATTAAGTCCCTTGAATCCTGAGGGTCCCTGGAGTCCAACTAGCCCACCATGTACCTCCAAAAAGCGCCACAGAGCTGCGTTGCAGAGAGGTGAAAAAAGGGGCATGGCCTCTGTACACCTCTCTGCAACGCAGCCCCCTGGCCATACTGGAGATTCCTGGTGGGCTAGTTGGCCCCCAGGGACCCCCAGTATTCAAGGGGAATTATTTCCCCTTCTTAAAACGCGCCAGGGGGCGCGTTTGCAGACTGCTGCAGGGAGGGGGCCGGGCCTCTGGCACGATGCCGGTCTTTTTTTTTTTTTTTTGTATGGGAGGGGGGCTGCGTGGCCCCCCTTCCCTCGGCCACTTTTGGCCCCGGGGACCCCATCCCCCGGGGCCTGAGGATTTTCTTTTTTTTGTTAAATTATAAAAAAAACTGGAAGGGGGCCGCGTGGCCCCCCTTCCCTGGGCCTCTATTTGCCCCGGGGACCCCATCCCCCAGGGCATGCCCTCTTTTAAAAAAAAAATTAAATATTTGGAGGGGGGCTGCGTGGCCCCCCTCCTCAGGCCATTTAAGGCCCCGGGGACCACATCCCCCGGGGCCGGCCTTTATGTTTTTTTTGTTTTAAAAGAAAAAAAAATCTTCTTGGGGAGGGGGGCTGCGTGGCCCCCCTCCCGGGCCACTAATGGCCCCGGGGACCCCATCCCCCAGGGCCTGGCCACTCGTTGTGGACCGTGGGGGGGTCCCCAATCCCCGCACGGTCCCGCCGGCTCCCCGCGTCCTGCGGGAGCCGGCATTGCTTTTCCATAAGGGGAGCTGCTGACATGCAGCTCCCCTTATGGAAAAGCAATCTGCTTTGCTTCATTGAAGCGAGAGCAGGTTTCCTGCTCTCGCTTCAATGAAGCAAAGGAAGTTTGCAATGACAGGACGGGAGCCGCGAGGCTCCCGTCCTGCCATTGCAAACAGCAGTGTCCCGGGGGTAGGCACCCCGGGACACTGCAGGAGCCGGCCCGGGGGGTGGCGGTCCCCAGGGCCACCAGAGGCTCCAGGAGGGGGCCGTGCGGCCCCCTCCCCACTTCTGCAAAGCCCCGGGAGGTGGTGGTCCCCGGGCTTCGGGGTCCGAAACGGACCCCCATTTTAAAATTCTTAGTGCCCCGGGAGGTGGCGGTCCCCAGGGCGTGTGGGGGGGCTTGAGCCCCCCCCACACAGGTCATTACAATTTTTAAAAAAAGAAGCCCCGGGGGGTGGCGGTCCCCGGGGCTGCGGGAGGGCAGAGTGCCCTCCTGCACCATTTTTATTAGAAAGCCCCAGGGGGTGGCGGTCCCCGGGGCTTGGGGGGCCTTAGAGGCCCCCCCATAAACTATAAACCCACCCCCCGCATGCCCCCAGGACTTGGCCCACCCCGGGGCAAAATAGCATCGAAGCGCGGGAGACCGTACTTCGATTTTTTTTTTTTTACGGCGGGATCCGCGCACCCTAAGCGCATCCCACCGATTTTTTAAAAAAAAATGCTTTTTTATGCCCAGCGGGTCCTTGTGGGACCCCCTGAGCAGACCTAGGGGTCAGGGTGTTTCTACCCTGCCCACTTTGTGCGTTTTGCGCACTTGTTTCTTTTTTTTTTCTCGGCGGGATCCGCGCACCCTAAGCTCATCCCGCCGATTTAAATTTTTTTTTTTTTAAATGCCTTTTTCTGCCCAGGGGGTCCTTGTGGGACCCCCTGAGCAGACCTAGGGGGTCAGGGTATTTCTACCCTGCCCCCTTTGTGCGTTTTGCGCAGTTGTTTCTGTGCCTCAGTTCTACCGAGGCATAAAATGGCTGCCAACACTTCCTGATTTGGAGTGTTGACAGCCACTTGACAGCCAATTAGCATGCAGCTCGTGATCGGGAGGGTACGCGGACCCTACTCGGCCATAGATATATATGTGACTTTACTTTTGATTTTCTCAGGAACTACTGAACGGATTACACCATTTAAGCAAAAGGCACGACTCTGAACCAAGGGCTACCTTTTTGCCAAATTTGGTGTAATTCCGTTCAGCCGTTCGGGCTGTAGCTGCGATGAAAGGATCCTATGGAAAAATGAATGGGGAAAACATGTTTCGGGGCCCCCCTTTTTTCTCAGCCCCCGCTTGACGAATCACCCCGAGACTTTCAGGGTAGGAGCGGACCAGAGCGGGCCACAAAGTTTGAAAATTTCGTGAAGATTCATCAACCGGCGCAAGAGTTATTTCAAATAGAATGTTGCGGATTTCCTATGGAAAATAGGTCCTAACTATAACTATCTACTGGCGACTGCCAGTAGATAATATATATATATATATATATATATATATATATATATATATATATATATATATATATATATATCAATAATATCTCCACTGGAGAAAAAAAGGTTACAGGGACATTTTAGTTAGGAAATAGAATTGAAAAACTTTAGTAATTAGCTGGAAAACCAAAGGTTACAGGGACCTTATAGTTGGGTACAGATTTTACACACATAAAACCATAGAAATTCAGCAGTTATAGTTATCTCAAGAAACTATAACTAATGCCCTAACGTAACTATAACTTGCACCCCAGCCATGCACAGTTTCTCATCAATAATTTTATTGCAAGTGTTGGAGTGATATTATCAATGATGCTATAGAAGATGTCATCACTGATGTAATATGTGGGGTAATTAGTGCTTGGCGGAGGCGTGAGTTACAGTTATAGTTAGTTTATTCAGTAAATTTCTGGTTTTTTTAATGTAAGGTAATATTTTATTACCATATGTAAACCCAACCTCGCCAAAAGCCAGGCTCAGCGTGGGGTCAGTTGCATGGCATGGCCTGCTGTCATACCCTGCGGTTAACCCCTCGCAGTCAAAAATTACAGTAGTCCTTATTTCAGTATTACTATTTGGGTATACTGTACTTCGTACACTAAAATAAATAAAAAAATGTTATTATAGTTTAGTATTGATTCAATTCATTAAGTACTTTTTATGGCTGAGTCTTTAAGGTTGTGACTGTAAATAACATTCCAAACGTATATTTTTTTTACGATCCCGCAAGACTCTTGATGGGAGGCCCACGAGAGGTTTGACACACAATCCCCCACATGTAGTGCACAGGGGAGGAACATCCATTTTCGGTCTCGCGGACCACTTGTTAGAGCATAATTTTTTTTTAATGTCCCACTTAATACACCCGGACCAAGCAGGATTTATACCTAGGAGAAACACCACACATAACCTGAGAAGGATTGCACATATATGGCATTCCCCGATAAAACAAGAGGAAGACTGTGCCCTAGCTATGTTAGATATCGAGCAAGCCTTTGGCTCGGTAGAGTGGTCGTATATCTGGGCAGTCATCCAAAAGATGGGGATGCGACAGGGGTTTCTCCGCTGGGTTCAACTACTATATATGAATCCGATGGCTCAGGTAAGACTCAGGGGGGTGGTATCAGACTAATTTTCTTTGTCACTAGGAACACGACAGGGATGCCCCCTGTTGCCACTGCTGTTTGCGGTGGCAATGGAGCCACTAGTGGCAACACTCAGGAAAAACATGGTGGGACATGGAGTCCACCTGGGAGATACCGTACACATCGTCTCCCTGTACGCGGACATGTTGGTGTATCTAAGATGCCCAACTCGAGCGGTTTCACCCCTCCTACATGAACTATGGAAATTTGCTGAGTTTTCCGGACTCCGCATTAACCCTGGTAAATCGTTAATAGTCCCAATTGGGAAAATGACACAGGAAGCAATCAATATACACCCTGAAGTGAGTCAGCCATGGAAGAAAGAGGTTATGAGGTATCTGGGATTACAACTGTGGCATTCCTCCTCATCATTCTTAGAGCATACTCTAGGGAGGATATTGGATGGGGTACGACCTTCTGTGGGATTCTGGAAGTCCTTGCCTCTCTCCCTAATGGGTAAGGTGGCGATTATAAAAATGATAATATTGCCCTGCTGCCTCTACACCCTGCAAAACTCTTTCTACGAAATTCCTAAATCCTATTTTCTGACATTAGATAGCTTATTGGTTGAACTGCTGTGGGGAAACAAGCGGAAATGAGTTAAACTAGACACCCTCCAATGTAAGTGAGTTGACGGGGTGGAGATTCCCGTATGCATCCATATCACGTATCGGCCCAACTACAATGTGCGGTCCACTGGCTGGAAAAGGGCAGTAATTGGGAGAAGGCCCTTTTGGCGGGCACCTACACTGGTAGTACTCTGCCTGAACTGCTTATGATGGGAGCTGCGATCTCGGACATATATCCCTACCTAATCAGATATGTAGCAAGAGTTTGGGAATCTGCAGTTAAGAGAGTGATTCGGAGGGCGCCTTACTTCCTTGACATGCCACTGTGAGTCTTCAGGACATTTAAAAAGATAGCAGAGTCCATGTCCATCCAGCATTGGAGGGACAGGGGATGTCTTACAATGGGAGACTTGTATACTAATGGCAACTTTATAACCCAAGAGGAAGCTGTGACTGCTTTTGAGCTGGGAGTGGCCAATTCCTACAGTATGGCAAGATAGCGGCAGTGGCTAGGGAGATCTGGACTTCCTTCCCGGAGGAACCCCCATGTACTGCTGTTCTTACAACTATACTATCAATGGAGGGTGGGTGGCTCTTGATCTCCCACATTTATAGGGCCCTTCGAGACGATAGCCCTGTCAATGCCCTCCCGGTTCAGGCAAGGTGGGAGGAGGAGTTGAAGGAACCCATATTAGAACAGGAGTGGGCAAAAGTACATGAAGGCGTTCGAGAGGTGAGCTCCAATGCTAGATTTAAGTTAATTCAATATAACGTGGTGCACCGGGTATATCTAACCCCACACAGACTAAGTAAAATTTACCTGGAATGATCAGACACTTGCCCTAGATGCGGAGAAGCAGCAGCACGTTTTGTGCATATGATATGGGAGTGCAGGAGTTTGAGCCCATTCTGGGAGGGAGTGTTGGAACTTATACATGCGGCGACTGGATGGTCCGTTCTCAAGAAAAAACTGAGTAGGAGGTTTGTGCTCCTGGGGTTGGTGATTGCAAAGAGGAGAATAGCAATCACGTGTTTTAGCCCAACTCCCCTACTTTTAGGTAGGTGGCTGAGAGAGTGGGCGACAGCTGAACTGGTTCAGATGAAACCCATTAGAAAAGATGATAGACTTGAGGAGGATGCGCGAGCATGGACTGCGATGCTTGCAGATCTAAAGGATCACCTGGATGGGGATTTAGAGGTGGTTAGGGATTCACATCAAACCCCGGAACAGGAAATGGGATAGGTGGAACATAGTGCGGCACTTCGGATAGATGGTTATGAAATTATAGACGTGAACACGGATATTGGACACTTAGACACAACTGGCGGGTGGGAAGGGGAAAATTAAGTTTGTAGGAAAATGTTATAGTTATTATTGCAACATTGTCGAATTCAACACAGGTCCTGTCACAATCGATAGCTTTGGAAAACTATGTTTTAAACGTGAATTGTTACTGCTACCATGTGTAAAATGTCTATAAAGAATGTTGAAAAAAACTAACATTAGTTTAAATATTTTAATTACCACAGTAAACTTACTGCATGTGTGTAATCACCATATACCTTGTGTTAAAAACTTAAATTATACATTGGGAACTTATATTATGATCATATTATTACTTTTGGTGTATGATCCACGAGCATCTTGTGAGACACTTGCTAGAGGACTGCAAGTTTGTAAATAAAATACACCCTTCAGTGAAACTTGATTGGTTAATATGAATGTCAAACTTTTTTTAAGGAAGTACCCACCATACATTCCTTTTTTTTGGGGGGGATAGAGCTTTTGATGGTGCATCATCCCTTGGTGTTCCCAGCCTCAGTTTCTGTTTCTTTTTGGCAATGTGTGGAAGTTTTATAATTTGCCAATCTCTTTTTTATCTGACAGTGGGGAGGAAGCAGGACCCTCAACATCTACAGAGCTTTCCAGAAGCTCAAAAGACTCCCTTGTCATACGGTTCATACTTTCTCAGTAAAACTGTGTTTGTTGGACAACATAAATATCAAAATTGCGCAAGACTAAGCCCACGCACACCATCAGGATATGTTGGCATAAGTCCTCCTAGCTCACAGTGCACCATCTGTACCCTACCCTGGCAAGATAACAGGTAGAATGTGCAAACTCAGAACATGACAACCCTGACTCCCCAAGGAAATCGTGGAACAGATCTAGAACCCCTTCGTTTGGTAACTCACGTATGCACAAAGAGATCCATGGCGTTTTAATATTTATTGAAACAATATGATTCTTGTGTAAAATATGTGCACTGCAATTATTAATAGAAGGAAACCAAACAGTGTAATCAATATTACGAGAATGGTAAAGAAAATAAACAAATTAACCCTTATGCAGTATATAGGATGTATGCCTGCATATGAGGGCTGCTATCTAGTGCTACTTATCCTAGTGTGTCTAGGGTGGGTGAATCTGCCAGAATACTTGAAGGGTGATCTAACTACCCCATTACCTGTGGTGTAATGGTCATCAGGGAGTCTGTCTTGGTGGAGAGCTGTGCATCATCCTTTGCAGGAGATAAACAGAAATCAGTTGGGCTGGAATTCCTGCATTGAGCGACCTCAACAGTGTCAGCAAAATGCCCCTCTGTCTAACAAAGGAGCGATGTAGTTTATATATTAAACTTCACTCTTGTAATCATGCCGAAGCCCCAGTCAGGCCGCTATTATTGATTCTTTCGTGATAGCTCTGTCGCCTAGTGGACAATAACAAACAACAGCATTTAGGCAGTGAACTTACCCCTTGTACATTATGTTCAAGGCACTCAACAATATGCATACGAAGAAGTGTAAATGTAAGCAAAGCCATTTCAGAGAATATTATCCTGCACAGGCACGCAAGCAAATGTATGACAAATGTCACAGTTTAAGAATAGATGGCAACTTTAAAACATGAGCATTTAAAATTATAGTGTTCCTACTCGGGCCTAATGTGACCACATGACACCCACTCCTTGGATGTGAGGTGACTAAAAGCTTCCTAAGATACATGCTAAAAATATGGGGTCATGAAAACCTAAACGCTTAAAAAGCACTGTGCCCTTTAATAATAAAAGCATACACAAAGCGAAATTGCAGTAAAATCAATAAAAAAAATTAATAAAAAGGTACAATTTAAAACAGTAAAAAAACAAGGCCTAATTAAAAAATCTGCACTGCTCGAAACTGTCAGATTGTTTAAATGTTCTGAAGAGTAGACAAAATATTGCTGTTCCCTGCAACCGCAGACGATGTTCCCGGTGGCGCCCTTCGCACCAGCTGCATAGAGCAAACATGTTCAAATCCAACCCCCTCAGCAGCTGCTGAAGGAGGAACTGCCAGCAATGAATCCGCAGAGGAAGAGCCAGGATCCAAATCACCAAGAGCTGAAGCACCCCAGAAAGGCTCATAATATGCATTTCTAAGCAACAACAACTGCGAAGGGCAACCGTACAAGTGGGCCTTCAGGGGAGCCACCAGCAGTTCCATGTCCTTAGATTGTACTGGTTGCATTCCCAAACATATGTCCAGGATACACTCGAAAGTGCACAGTAAACAGCAGAATACGGGCTGCACGCATTGTAGTCAGACAGGCCGAAAGTACAAGAACCAGTTGTTGTTTAGTTCTTGGAGCAAGGGTGCACCAAAGGACTGTATCATTCTCTCATGACACAGGAGCACATATGCAGTGCCATCCCCATTTGGCTGCATGACACAACAGCAATTGCAGAGCAGATAAAATAAAATCAGTGTCCCGACTAGCAGGAACAGGACCAGCTGTAAGCCTCCAAAAATGCTTCCAAGCACGGAGTGTATAAAAGATGGAATAACTCTGGAAGGTGCTAACTAACCCAGAGCCAATTGTCTTAAAAAGGACTACCACCGCAGTATTGGAAATGTTAACTAATTTGGTGCACTAGCTCCCCAAAAGGGTGTGGGAAATTGGTGCGGAGTAATAGATGTATCTCAGAGGAAGACCTTGCAACTTGAAGATTGAACATCTCCCTTGCAGATGTTAAGGCCACGTCCTTCTGAAACAAAGAGGCTTTCAGTCTGCTTAAAGCACCAAAGTCCACATTAGAAACCTTAAATGAAGGCCGAACTGTTGCATCCCTAACTGTACAGGCAGGTGGACACAGTACTTGTGCACAAGAGGTCATGGCTACAGACACCGTTACCAGATAGTCTCATCCCACAGCAGCCTTGATCATTCAACATCAGATAGCTACCATTGGAAAGCAATCTGAATTCTGGTAAATCACAGCTTCTGGAGAGCCCTTCAGATAGCATGACAAGTTTGCCTTCGATGCATTCCATCACAGTGGAGTGTAACCTCCCTACAAACTAGAGAATGGTCTAGAGTATTCTCGTAGTCTGTACCACTAAGAAAAATCTGTGTGTCACCATTCCTACATCTGTATGTGGAAGGTAAGATCCTTGACTCATGTACAAACCCCTCTCCTAGTGCCTCATATCTGCCCACTTGCAGGTGTTGTAAGCAATACTGAAAGTGAAACGTTGAGATTGGAAGAGAAATAAACACATGTATTAACCAATCTGCTGAAAGAACTTCTGCAGCAGTGAATGGCAATTTTTCCAACTTTTCTAAATATATAACATAGTCTATGTCACATCTTTCCTAGCCATAGTTGGCTGTTCTTTAGTTAGATTGTATGGTAAAAACAAGCTACTAAAATGTAGGTGTTTCCATGGGATGTGACCAGGACGTAGCATCTATAGAGTCCAACTTAGTAGTATACTAGACCTAAGCTGTGTTTGCCCATGTTGCAAAGAGGACATGTCACTCCATATGATGTCGATAGCAGATGACACAATGTTAACTAGAGATTATATCCTGCTGGATAAGGTGGTCATACCATTGTCTACTGCTGCTAGAGCCTTTTCCAAATTTGCTCTATCAATCTTGCGCAGTCTCTCAGCTGCTTCCTGCTGTGAAACTTTCCATACTTCATTGTATATTACATACAGAAAATGCTTTTGATGTGGCTGTAGACCCATGTCATCAGAAAGAAGGAATAAGTGCTGTTTCACCTCAGACAACGTTGAATGTTTTAGCCACTCTAGAAACAACTTTCCAACGCTGTATGTTGTTACCACTCCTGATTGTTGTGCAAATGTGGGAATATTTGGTGTATTTATATCCTTTATCTTTTCTAGGCCTAGACAGGACGTTTGCTGCACAGTTTTATTCAGGAAAATAAGTTGGATTGGTATAAAGCATGCTCTAATTAAAGCCTTGTTCCACTGAACCTGCCAATATTTTGTCCCCTATATAAATTTTAAAGCAATAGCTTTTCTCCAAAAATTATACCCTTGTGTCGACAACTAGGAAATAAATGATGCAGAATGAATTAGCATTGTAGCAGGGAACATAATTTTCTTCACTGGAGAAGGCTTTAATTTATAATAATGCAACTCTGGGTCTGCTGAATCGTGACCAGAAATATATGCAAATTTCTGTGCAAATGTTTTTGAGCTACCCTGTGGTGGTGTAGGACAGTGTTCTGATTGTGTGTAGTTAAATACTGCATGAGGAGTACTTGCTTTTATGTAAGTAATGGTGACCATAATGATGAAAGCAGAACATTTTGTCATAATTTGATGCACCATCATACATTTCTTCACTATTGAAAAAAGCATAATGCTCTAAATCAGCAAGCATTTCATGTACCGTGTGACTGTCACAATCATCAGAGATAGTTCTAGGAGTAATATCATTAAAAGATATATGAAATGCATAAGGTATTTGGAAAGTTTCAGTCGGTCCAAATACATCAAATGATACCTTATCCC
The DNA here is from genome assembly GCA_963921515.1 of Calotriton arnoldi. NCBI lineage: Eukaryota > Metazoa > Chordata > Amphibia > Caudata > Salamandridae > Calotriton > Calotriton arnoldi. Next base: position 1,331,794 of record CAWUFW010003362.1, read on the forward strand.
AGCTGAAATGTTCACCAGGGAAAGGTCTTTTCGCACTTTGTGTGATGAAGAATGGAGTTTCAAAACCTCATTTACTAGTTCAACAGCAGAGCGTTCTCGGAGATAGTGTTCATTCAAAAGTTAGCAAAAAGACGGTCACAAAACAAATCCAAAGGAAGAGGAAAAGTAACAAAATTGTAATCCAAATGTATATCCATGGAGGGATAAAGTATGTCTTTTTGAGTCAAAAGTAAAATTCACGTGGTTCCCTTTGTGGAGGTGGATCTGGGTCTGACAAATCCGAAGAGAAGTCATCAAAGTAGCCGGAGGCTGTTTGTACATAAATGGGATAGCGTCCTAAATGAGGAGCATATACACTTCTTAACCGATTGTACTCTTTGAGACAACTTGCATCAGCACTTACTTTGCTGTCCTCAAATTTAACCAAAACAAACCAGATAATGTTCTAACTAGAGATAACTTTACATATGAAATATCTTCTTTAAACACAGTACTTCCAATATTTATAAAAGCTGCATCTACACTTAAACCTTGAGAGTTATGGATAGTCACAGCGTATGCCAGAGAACATGGAAACTGCTGCTGCCGAACATACAATTCTTTTGAAAGCAAAAAATGTACAATGCACCTACTAATCTGCTTTATGCCATCAAATTTTATTGCTAAGTACTCAACCTCATTCCTATTTGGAAAGTTAATGAAATCAATCACTTTACCCATAGCACAATTTACTAATACTTCCTCAACATTCAAATTTCTACGCAAAATTACTCTGCAATTCTAGCAAACACTTAAACGTTTCTCTAATCCCGCATTTCTGGTGACGGACTCTTCCAATTAATCCAGTTTTGCTTGCAGTTTTTCATCTAAGAGTACTGTCACACCCTGGAGTTCGGTTTTGTTTAGTGCTTTAAGTTGCAACATTTCTTCTTTCTCCAATTTTAGTAATTCTTCGTTAAACAAGGAGCACTCTTGAAATGTAGGCATTAGGCAGACAATCAATTTTTCTTCTTGAATGAAACTAAAAATTAGCTCTGCTGCTCTCTTGTTTGTAGGAAACAGTTTCTTAGCAAGTCGACTTTCTAATCCACATTTTCTATCTTTCGTGACAACTCCTACTCTAATATCCTTGAGAATATTTCCATATTCAACATCAAATGCTTGACGCATATTCCTAACTAGTTCTTTCTATTGCAAATTGAACCAAATGTTACATTTCTAATAGTTCCCAATGAATTTTGAGTTTTATTATGGAGAAGTGGTTTGAACACAGGCTGCCTGGTCATGAGTGTAAGTTGTAGTAGATCACCAAACACAATTAAGTGCTTTCCTCCAAACAGCACATCATACTCTCTTTAAAATCTGTTGCATTCTCAAGTGTACAAAGGCAAGCATTACGTTTGAGGCCATGCTCACCTCATCAATGATTAAAAGTTTCATTTTCTTCAGTACTCTTGAGACTTCCTGATGAGCTTCACCAGATAACATGTGGTACTCCAGTTTGTTGTCATGTTCCACAGGCAACATAAGAAGTCGATGTAAAGTAATTCCTTTAATGTTGTGTGCGGCTAATCCAGTGGGTGCTGTTATTACACATGACAAATTAGAGTCTGTCATCCCAGTGAGAAGCTCAATTAAAAAGCTTTTCACGGTGCCAGGTTGACCACTGACAGATAATAGTATTGGCTTGAATGATGTACATGTACACTCTTTCTTCTCACAAAGGAATCCATGTTCCATTCTCTTTTACTTCCATATGTATTTATTTTTGCTCATTATTTAGTTGTCCAACTAAATGTTCTAAATCAACACTTTCCTGTCTTGCTTGTTGCATTGAACTTTCCACCTCATTCATGGCTATGGTAGCTTCATTTTTAATAATTGGTTGTCCAAGTAGATCTTCAATAAATCAATCAGGGGGTTTAAAGCATGCTACTCACCATGAGGGTCTTAAGGCGCTTTCTGGGGGGTGCAACTCCAGGTCAGCCGAAGAGCCAGGTCTTAAGGCTCTTCCTGAAGGTGTGCAGCGTCAGGGAGCATCTGATGTTGACTGTGAGCTTGTTCCAGGCTTTGGCCGCGATGTAGGAGAAAGCTCTTCCACCCGCTCTGGTTCTGCGGATGCGCGGGGTTTCTGCGAGGGCGAGGTCGGCGGAGGGGAGGTTCCTTTTGGGTACGTGGAAGGAGACTCTTTCGTTGAGGTATTTGGGTCTGTTGTTGTGGAGGGTTTTGTAGGCGTGGGTGAGTAGCTTGAAGGTTACTCTCTTCTCGATGGGGAGCCAGTATTGGTCTTGCAGGTGTTGGGTGATGTGCTCATATCATGGGGTGCAGAGGACAAGTCTGGCTGCTGTGTTCTGGATGGTCTGGAGTTTGCGTAGCAGGGATTTGTTGATTCCCACGTAGAGGACGTTCCCGTAGTCCAGTCTGCTTGTTATGAGTGCATGGGTGACGGTCTTTCTGGCTTAGGTGGGGATCCACTTGAAGGTCTTGTGGAGGATGCAGAGGGTGTTGAAGCAGGTGGAGGTGATGACGTTGATCTGTCGGGTCATGGTGAGGGAGGAGTCGAGTATGATGCTGAGGTTCTGGGCGTGGTCAGTGGGGGTGGGTGGGGGGGCCGAGGCCAGAGGGCCACCAGAAGTTGTCCCAAGCTGAGGAGGTGGGTCCAAGGACGAGGACCTCTGTCTTCTCTGAGTTGAGTTTCAGACAACTGCTGCTCCTCCAAGCTGCAATGTCTTTCATTCCTTCTTGGAATCTGAGTCTGGTGGTTTCAGGGTCCTTCGTCAGGGAGAGGATGAGCTGGGGGTCGTTGGCGTAAGATACAATACTGAGTCCATGCTGTCTGACGATGGCGGCGAGGGGGGCCATGTAGATGTTGAAGAGCGTGGGACTGAGCGATGATCCTTGTGGTACTCTGCAGTTGATCCCTGTGGGTTCGGAGAGGAAAGGCGGGAGTTTGATCCTTTGGGTATTGCTGGCGAGGAAGGATTGGAGCCAGTCGAGTGCGGTTCCCTGTATTCCGGAGTCGTGGCATCTGTCTGCAAGAGTGCGGTGGTCGACGGTGTCAAAGGCTGCAGAGAGGTCGAGTAGGATGAGGGCCGTGGTGTGGTCTTGGTCGAGGAGCATGCAGATGTCATCTGTGGTGGCTAGTAGGGTGGTCTCGGTGCTGTGGTTGCTGCGGAAACCAGATTGGGAGGGGTCGAGGACGGAATTCTCTTCAATGAAGTTTGTCAGCTGGGCGTTGACTATCTTCTCTGTGACTTTGGCTGCGAAGGGAAGGAGGGAGATGGGTCGGTAGTTCTTCAGGTCCGTCAGGTCTGCAGAGGGCTTGAGGAGGGGCTTGACTTCGGTGCATTTCCAGTAGTCGGGGAAGGTGCCGGATACTAAGGAGGCGTTGATGGTGTGTCGTAGCTCGGGCGCTATGGCGGCGGCTCTGTGGAAGATGTGCAGGGGGCAGGGGTCTGTGGGGGCTCCTGAGTGAGTATTCTTCATGGTTGTGGTGGTATCTTTGGTGGTGACCGGGGTCCAGGCGGTGATGGTGGGCCGGCTGTTGTCGCTGGAGGGAAGGGTGGTTTCTGGAGTCTGCTTGCTGAAGTTGTCGTAGAGGGCCTTGATTTTCAGGTGGAAGTAGGAGCCGAGCTTATCGCTGAGGTCCTGGGAGAGGGTGACATCCGAGCTTCCCTGAGGGGTTTGGTGAATTGCTGGATGATGTTGAAGAGTTCCTTAGAGTTGCTGGAGTTGGTGAGGATTTTGTTCTGGATGAAGGTCTTCTTTGTGGATCTTAAGCTTTGGTGGTAATCTGTCATGGCGTTTTTGTAGGTGGTCAGGTCTTCCGATGTTTTGCTGTTTCTCCATCATTTTTCGAGTTGTCTGCAGGAGTGTCTAGCTTCTTGGAGGTCGGAGGTGAACCAGGTGGCCTATAGGGGGCGTTGTCTGTCGGTGGTGCGGAGGGGTGCGAGCTTGTCTGCGCAGTTGGTGATCCAGCAGTGTAGTTCCTTGGCTGCAGAGTTGGCGTTGGTCGAAGCAGAGGGGGGGTCATGGATGAGAGTGGAGTTGAGGTGCTCCACTGTGACCTTGCTCCAGTTCCTTCCTGGAGGGCGGGGAGTGGGTTTGAGGGCGGTGGTGGTGATGAAAGAGAAGTGTACGCAGTGGTGGTCTGTCCAGAGGGGCTGCGTGGTGTGGCTGAAGCAGATGTTGTTCCCACCTGCGAATATGGGGTTGAGGGTGTGTCCTGCCTTGTGCATAGGGGTTTTGATGAGCTGTTTCAGTCCGATGTTGGCGAGGTTGTCCAGGAGGGCGGTGGAGTTGGGGTCACTGAGGTTGTCGAGGTGGAAGTTCAGGTCTCCGATGAGTATGTAGTCCATGGAGGTGATGGCGTGGGGTGCGATGAGGTCAGCAATGGTAGTGGAGAACAGAGCGCGAGGTCCTGAGGATCTGTAGGCGAGGGTGCTGTGAAGAGTGGTTTTAGGGCTGGTCTGGATCTGGAAGTGAAGGTGTTCGGTTGAGGCGTAGGGGTCGCTCTTGGAGGTGGAGAGTCGGAGGGAGCTCTTGTGTGCGATGGCGAGTCCTCCTCCTGGGCGGTCCTTCCTCTGGATATTGTAGCCGTTGGGAATGGCGGTGGCGATGTCGGGGGCGGAGGAAGCGTTGGTCCAGGTTTCCGTGAAGAAGGCGACGTGTGGCTAGAGGGTGTTGAGGAGGTCCCAGATCTCTATGGCATGTTTGTGCAGGGAGCGCATGTTGAGGAGGATGCACTTCAGGGCTTCTGTGGTGTTGCCGTCCGGCATGGGGGCGGTGGCGGTCCGGAGGGTGGTGAAGGTTCGGTGGCAGGAGAACTGGCCGTGGGTGGTGTTCGGCTTGGACATCTGGCAGTTGTTGTTCCTTCTGGGGTTGAGTGTGAGGAGGGCAGCTGAGTCATAGCAGTGGATGGTCGGAGAATCGGGGTCCCTGGCGCTGGTCGTTATTGGGTCGCGGACAGGCGCAGATGGGCACAGATGAGCTTGCCTTTGGCGCGCCATTGGCGTGCCCGATCCACGCGTCTGCTGCGCGGCTGCTCAGCAGCCGCCATCAAATATGGAAGGAGGGAGGGAAGCGCAGCTGGCAGGTGGGAGCGGAAATCGGCTGGGGGGAGGGGCCGCAGGGGCAGCAGCGGGAAAGGGAAACAGGAAACGGGCAGAAAATGAACAAACAATACAGAGAATGGCACAATAGTGACCAGGCAACAAATAACTTAAAATACAGGGCACAATAAAGATAATGCAACAAATAACAACTAAAAATACAGGGCACAATAAAGACAAGGCAACAAATAACAACTAAAAATACAGGGCACAATAACAGTAGGACAGAAAAATGGGCACAACACAATACAAAAAGTGGCTCAAACACCTACCTGCACAGAGCACTGCACAGGGCAGCAGCACAGCAGCGAAGCTGCAGAGAGAGAGAGAGAGAGAGCAGGTCTCTGACCAGGAGGTCAGAGGTCTTGCTCGCACACCCTCGCAGCGGCCCCCATTAAATAGGGAAGGGGGAGGGAAGTGCAGCTGGGAGGCGGGAGCAGAAATCGGCAGGGGGGAGGGGCCGCGGGGGCAGCAGCAGCGGGAAAGGGAAAGGGAAACGGACAGAAAATGAACAAACAATACAGAGAATGGCACAATAGTGACCAGGCAACAAATAACTAAAAATACAGGGCACAATAAAGACAAGGCAACAAATAACAACTAAAAATGCCGGGCGCAATAAAGACAAGGCAACAAATAACTAAAAATACAGGTCACTATAAAGACAAGGCAACCAATAACAACTAAAAATACAGGGCACAATAACAGTAGGACAGAAAAATAGGCACAATACAGACAGTGGCTTGAACACTTACCTGCACAGAGCACTGCACAGGGCAGCGGCAGCGGAACAGCAGCAGAGCTGCAGAGGGAGAGAGCACGTCTCTGGCCAGGAGGTCAGAGGTCTGACTCAGTGATCCTGAACTTTGGCTGGTTTGTCAACTCTCCTTAGCTATCTCAGCAGCAATTGTTTCTTGCTGTTCAATCTTATCATTTAACATTCTCAAATAGTTTGGAAACACTGAATGCTGTCCTTCACAGCATTGAAAGAATCTTCTTAGCAGTCATAATCTGCGAGTAATTCCAATTCAGAACGCCAAGGCTTGAAGAGTTGTAGAAGTGGCAAATAAAAAAACTCTCTTTTATCAGGAGTTTGGCAACTAAGTTTTCTGTGGTTCATTAGATTTCCATTTGTGTGTCGGACCAAACAACCGTCTCAACCAACTACTACATATTTCCCTTCATCTACTTTTTCTGTAACATTGTTTTTATATCTGTAATGTTGAAGCATTTCAGAAAGACATGCTTTCTAGATGTGGACTCCTTCTTGGATAGTACGTATCCAACATATTTGTCTTCACAATATCTGTACTCTCCGGGTTGACTTCTGGTAGGTACGGAATTTCCGGAAAAGACTTCAACACTCTATTGCATGTGTTGTGAGGCCTAGATTTACCCAAACAATTCCCTTTGAATTTAAACTGGCTGAGCTCAACTGATCACAACATTCATAGGAACCTATTTCCCTATGAGAAAGCATCTTCAAACTGAAGCTGTACAATTTCTAGGTAAGAGATTTTTAAGCAGAAATCTACTCCCACATCTCATTCTGTTGTGGTGCTGCCACTCATCTGAAAAGCAAGACGTCTGCAGGGGCGATGAAAGCCCCCCGACCTCTCAGGACACCTCTCAGCATTGCTGATATACCAAATGGGTCTTGGCAGATGTTCTAAAAGGGCAGGGGGATTGGAAGAGAGAAAGAAAAAGACACTGCTACACCTTGTCACCTGGTCCAGCCGGGCATCTGACTCTTGGAGAGTACAGGGGGTCGTCAGTGACGTTCACGGGGTGTTCTTTAGGTGGAAACAATGATAAAAGATGGATAAGTGAGAGATTGCACTTGTGGGAGGACTAGAATACATTACAGCCATCAATCATATAATCACCTGTTCCCTAAGTGGGTTGTTTTTGAATCACTCTCTTCACTTTCCAGGAAGTGGGTTGCGCTAAGAAGGGGTTTTGACCAAGGAGTTTCTCAAGAATTACCGGGTACTCTTAGAAGTGCTCAAATGCTCCAGGTCTCCTATGCTGAACAGTCACTCTCTGGGGAGCGAATATGCAGTACTCATATTATCACAACAGAAACATTGTAGAGTGCTCCTTGGCCTACAGACTATGTAATAATCATATACCACAACAGAATAATGTAGATCGCTCCTTTGCGTTCAGAAGAAATGGCACTCAAATAAAAGATAATTACACAAAAAACAAAATAGCAGTGGACTAGCTCTTGTCCACCATGCTCATACGTAATGCACATAAAAATGGAACTCAAGCGAACATAGTGATAGTGGAGTGTCCCTTGATTTATAGACTTTGACATGATTGTTAATTCTTGCTCTGTCAAGCAATCGTAAACAGTCCCCAAACAAACACTCTCACTGTTTTTTCATAATCAGGAAACACAGAAAACTGTCCCCCACAAAGCACACTGCACTTAGCTGACAGCGACGTCAGAATGCTGGAGGCCTTTGAAATTATCTGGGAAAGCCTCAGGAATTGCTGTGTAAGGGCTCCCGGAATCCAGAGCTGGCTGCTGGAGAGCTGGATTGCCTAGCAGAGAAGGGGAGAGGCCCATCAGGTGAAGAGTTGCCGACATTGGAGCAGGAACAAAGCAAAACACCATTGTGTGCAAGGCTTGACTTTTTATAGCCAATCAGGAGCGGTTGAAGGGCAGAAGGCTAGACACTCATCCAAACATGGTGGTTGCATAGCAACAAGGAAACAAGCCGTCCAGAAACAAGCACCGGCTGCCTTGACTGCAGCAAGCATTGGTAACAGCAAGAAATGCAAGAAAGAAAAAGCATTGGTACCAACAAAAGTGCGTAATCACATAATTAAAGCCTACACTCTTTAGTAACGCAGTGAACAATACAAATAACATGGTGTTACATGCACATGATTAAACAAGAACCCCCAAGGGTGTTGACAAACCACGCAGGACTGGGACATGGGCATGGGCATGAGCATGGACAGGGAATTCCTGACACCTTCATCTCTGTTTTCTCTGGTTTTGTTATGTAGGATGTCATACCGAGCAACAGCTATGGAGTTGTCTGCCATGAATTGTATGTCCATATTAGCATTCTACATTTGGATAATCACAGGATTATAGTCATTAATAGATCTGGAGGTCTCTGTTCTACTTAGGTTGTATGGGGTTTTTGATGGTTTCGAGACAGTGTATGTCTTACTGCAGGTAAAAAGATGTTTACTCTTCCTTTTGGAAATCACAGGTCTTGGAAATCCAAAACGACACCTTGTGTAAACTTTTCCTTAAGCCCTGTATTTTTTACGAGAGTACTTGTCACATCTATGTGCTTGAAAGTGCAGAACTTGCTGTTTCAGACCTTTTTCACCACTGTCTTTCGGGATGGCACATGTCACATACAGCTCTTTGAAAGAAAGTCCAGACTCTTCTGTGTCTGTTCCAAATTTTGGTGCATCTTTAAACCACAACAACATATGAATATGATGAGCACCTCTTGCTTGATACTCTTTACGCCAAACAAATCAGTTACTCTGCTAAGAGGAGGATTTGTTTTGTTGCAGATAAAAGACAGCATGGCTTGAAACCTGTGGTTAAAATATCTACAAACATTAGCAGGATCCAAAGAGCAAAGTTCTCCTGCTGTCTTCACATTGATGTCCTTAATGTTTGAGTTTGCGTCTCTCAAAAGCTCAAGCAAGTCATCTCACGTGTACTCTGCACAATTAAGGGGCCGATTCCGATCTCGGCCGGTAGTGCTCCGAATCGGATTCGGTTTTACCGGATCCGATCCGGAGCCCTATTTTCCGACCGAGTCGTACGCGCGTCCGGGCGAGCGGAGTACGATGCGTATTCGCCGACCGACTCGTCCGGGCGACCCGACCGCTCCGACCGACTGGTTCCCGGATCGTACTGCTCCGACCGACTCGCTCGGACCCGATTCGCACCGCGCAATGGAGACGTTTTCCGGCCGGGTAAGTACGATGCGCACCTCGACCGCTCCGACCGACTCGCGCCGTCCGACTCGAACTCGCTGTCGGAGCCGTACTTTGGGGGTCCGTGTCGGACCCCCTGTACGCGTACCCGTGCGAGGCGCACACAGGGGGACCCATGGGTCCCCCCTACCTGTGCGTGTACGCCGCGAGCGCTTCGCGGCGTATTCGCTGTAGGGGGCGCCCTTGTCCGCCTCGCACCCATTGAGGCAATGGGAGCCCGCGTACGCGTTGTACGACCGGCTCCCATTGAGTTCAATGGGAGTCCGACCGACTCGTGTCCGGTGGCATACTAATGCATCGGACTCGTTCGGTCGGACTGCACGGGTCCGATTCGGTCGGAAATCTCTCCGAGGCCGGCTCGGTCGGAGAAATTACCGACACGAATCGGAATCGGCCCCTTAGTGTCACAAACTAAGTAGGTGCACCTAATTTTCACAACATACATTTAATTTCTCCATGACAATGATACCAATACTCGTTGGTCCCATGTTGGCATGCCATCAAATTAATCAAATTGTATTCCAACTTTTCATCCTTACCATGAACTTTGTCAAAAAAATTCCTTTGCAGATTAATTCCTGCTTTAGTATGCAATTTACAGCATAGGATAGTGCAAACAAGTCACTCTCAAATAATAGATGGAATATGCATGAAATACACGTGCGAAATCTAGCGTTCTCTGAATATAATCTGGTTGGCCTGTACTCAGCTGCTGGTATTTGTACCGGGTGGCCATCATAACAGCCACCTGCACCAGTGGGAAATAGTTGTGGAAAACAGCGAGCCTCAACTTTTCTCCCACATACTCAATGGGGCTCCTCTTGCTTGTTTCATTTGAAAGAGATCAATAGCATCACCAATAACTTCTTTAGAATGTAGTGGATGGATGTTCATATATTTCTTCTGATTTGGAACTATCCACTGTTTTCAATCTGTCCACTTGATGGTAATATTTCATTCTCCAGTCCACACAGCTCGACATTTCATATTATAAATGTTATTTTGTTTGAGGTATAAGTAGCTTTTTTTATTTTATTAACATCCACTAACTCTTGCCAGATTTTTTTGTTTTTGGTAGGGACACCATTTGCAAAAATGATAAGTGGTTCATCAACATCTCTCACTACATCAACAGTTTCAATATTCCATTTAAAATCTAAAGGTAAGTAGACAACTCTTCCTTTAAGGCCTTTCTGTTGCGCTGTCTGTAGTAACTTTCCAGTCTTTGGTTCCATACAAACTATTGCTTAAAAAGGGTGTATACATTGCATGAGAATTGATTCATAAATATTTAATTCTCAAAGTTCTTCTGGAATTTATACGATTTCTACCTTGTTATATATTGCTCTGGCTGGCATTTTGTGATCCTATAACTTATCATAGCAGTACTTACATATAATTTGCCATATTGACAAATCAAAGTGTTCCCCTACAAATAAATATACAGCAAATTCTTGCCACTTATCTCTGTTTTTTTGTTCAGTTTTTGAGGCCAAAACATCATTGCGATTTTGTCTTTTGTAATGAGTGCATTGACAACAAATACAATGTTTGGTTTCTCTGAAGAAACTGTGCTAAACTTTGCAATCTCTCGTGTAAAGCTATCAATACAAATTCCTGTATTCTGTTCCTCTATACCTGCACATACCAACTCCGCATTTTCCCTCGACTCCTTTTCAGGACCAAAGAAACAAAACTGAACATCTTCACAAACATTTTCTACCTCTGCTACTGTACCATGCAATAGAGCTCTATTCATTTCTCCTAAACCTAAGGCAGGAACCTTAGGCAGGGTTTGTCTATGTCTTCCTTGTACCTCTTAGCTATCACTTCTTCAACATTCGTAGGAACCATCTCCGCTTTTGCAATGGGACTACCATCTTTCACTTCATAACATTGACCAGTTGTTTCAGCTGCATGCAAATGTGTTCTCTTGGAAGTAGCTTTCTTCATTAACTAAAGGCTCAGTACTTGACTTATGCTTTCATTCTCCTCTGAAAGTTTTACAAAAATTACTTCTGTTAACAAGGCTTTTTTTGGCTTCTTCTCTTCATAGACAGTGCTGTTTTATCCAGTGTGCTCATTCTGTTCATTATCAACATTAATAGCTTCCTCTTCATGGCAAATGCCTTATTAACTACAGCCCCAATATGTTGTTTTTGTTTGACTGCTTTTCTTCTCCTTTTATATTGCCTCATAGTTTGTACCACATTCTGTATTACCCTGCTACGAAACATTCTAACCCCTAATCCTTAAATTGCTTCTGTCTTCTTGTTAAATGATCTACCTTTTTATATGATTTAGTTCTCTTAATGTCACTTAGTTTATCTCATTTCTCAGCTGATTTGAAACCTTGCTTTTTATTTACATGGTTTTGCTCACTTTGCATTTTTCTGCTTACTATTTTAAGAAACGTCTTAGTTTTCTTACCAGTAGCTCTTTTTTCTTAAACCCCATTCTCCGCATTATGCCCCTTTTCCTTCTCTGTTGTAAGGAGATAGTATCCTTTACTCTGTTTCTTTCTTCTCCCTGTTTTTTGGGGCATTAGAACTCTCTGTTTTTAAGTACAAGTAGATGTCTGGAAAGATAAAACAAATCAGTACATTTAGCTTTTCATTATGAACAATTAATTTACATAACTAGTTTTGTCACTATGTTATAACCCCTCTAAGTCTCTTACTTTTCGTGTTTAAATCAGTGTGTGCCTGGATATGCAACGTGTGCATCAGTGTGTGACTAAGTGTGTCACTGTATGCATCAGTGTGTGTCTGGGTGTATCACTGTATGCATCAATGTATGCCTGGATGTATCACCATATGCATCAGTGTGTGCCTGGGTGTGTCAGTGTATGCATAAGTGTGTGCCTGAGTGTATTAGTGTATGTATCAGTGTGTGACTTGGTGTGTCATTAGGCGTGTTAGGGCATGCATGCGTTTGTGCCTGGGTGTATCAGTGTATGCATCAGTGTCTACTTGGGTGTGTTAGTGTATATATCAGTGTGTGCCTGGGTGTCTTATTGTATGGATCAGTGTGTGACTGGGTATGTTAGTGTGTGCATCAGTGTGTGCCTGGGTTTGTTAGTATATGCATAAGTATATATGTGGCAATGTCACTATATGCATATGTGTGTGCCTGGGTGTGTCAATGTATGTAGAGGCATGTGGCTGGGTGTGTCAGTGTACGCATAAGTGTGTTCCTAGGTGTTTTCCTGTATGCATCAGTGTGTCCCTGGATGTGTTAGTGTATGAATGACTGTGTGCTTAAGTGTATTAGTGTTATGTTTCATATAGGTACCCTAATATAGGCCCGGGTAATATCATACACCTTCACCTACATTACCTCCCTTACACTACACAGTAACAAACCTTTTAGGATTGAACCTTTACCTAGTTCTAGTCCTGGGCGCAGAAGGAGGGTTTCTCCCTGAACAATAGTGTCCTATGACTTCATCACACAGTATGAATGAATATTCATATGGGTTCTTGGAAACCAGGCTGGGGCTATACCACCTGCATAATATCTACGTACAAGGTTCATCCCATACGTCATCCTCAAATCCAACAATGGCTAACACAAGAAACAAGGGACAAAGGAACCCTAGATACTTTCTGTATAAATTCAGCACATCTTGCTAGTGTTAGTTAGAGGGAACCGAGACTTCCAGGCCGACACACTGACCAAAGACACTGAGGCTCCTGCATGCAGACGCTCCAGCTGACAGTGGTCTAACACATCCCGTGCGGGGTGTCCAACTCGATACCAGGACGGGTTCCCAGACTCTCACATTTCAGGTAATGGGGTTCGACTAAATCCTAGAGGGATTCTTGGCTTCACACCTACTCACATGCTAGGTACACTTAGGTACATCTAGATAGGCATTGTAGGAGTATGCACACTTTTATCATGCATTTTATATTCATGTATATATTCATGATTATTGCAAGATGGTAGAACTGTACTATCCTTTTATATTCACTGTACTGCTAATCATATATATCTGCTACTGTCTAACGGTTGTTGCAGCACATCTATTTTACACTAGAAGAACAACTGTGCAATAAATTCTTATTGTAACACGCCCGACTGTTTCTTCTGTGTAACTCTCTGAGACCGAATAAGTGAGCACGAGTGACTGAGCGAAAAGTAGTACATTGTTTCCACGAACCTGAGGCATCAGGGTTGTCATGTTCTAAGGTTGCCAGACACTATTCTCTCCCCTATAAGAGGAGATTCTAGTGGCACTGTGAGCTAGCTAATGCAAACAGGCTAACATTTTCGGTGGGGGTGCTCAGAGTCAGTCTGCCACCAAACCCACAGTTTATGTGATCCGAACGTGCAGATTCTGTATAGGATATATAGGAACTACACGACATGGCACCACCAAAGTTGGTTGGGTACTTATTTAACAGTAGAATCTGAGTAGTTCAGTCGTGCTATTCTCAGAGACCCCTACTCACAAAACCCCAGAGACGTCTGGAGTGGGTGGGCACAAAAACTCTGCCACAGCTGAGTAGGCGAAAAATCCTATTTATTAGCTGTCGGTTAATCAAGCTTGAAGGACATACAGTTCCTAAAATTGTGCAATAAAACCTTATCTTAGTTTCCTTGTATGAACTTCTTTGTTACAAAAATGACTGAGGGTGAAAATAACACAGTAGTAAATCTAAACGCCTCAGCCGGAGAAGAAGATTCAAACGCAATAGAAATTGCACCTAAATTCAGACATACGATCACCCTGAAACTATTGGAAAATGGTTTACAAGCTAGGGGTGGCATAGTAGCTTTCGTGATTGAGGCACACAAATCAAATAAAATAGAGGTATTTTATTCGTGGGTTACATTCCCAGCAGCAGATGCAAGAACACAGACATTTCACTACTATACAGAAGGAGATGCACCAGTGGAATATGGTCAGTTCGAGGACATAGAGGTTCCACTCATGTACCAGGAACACTTATACTGGTTTAAAGGCGCCCTACCCCACATAAGAAACCGAGTAAGATTAGGCCCGCTCGGAGGAGAGGGGGCAACATGGCCGATATTAGCGGCCTACACACCACAACCTGACATTGAAACAATGCCACAAGGAGACTTACTCATACAACACAAAGATTTAATTAAAATCTACAGAAACTTGACGCAATTCGTCATGAGTACTTTCACAGTCCAACCAGCAACAGTTGCAACAAATGGAACTCAATCTCAGGGTACAGCAACTAAAATCACACCTCAAATGTTACACGCTGTAATGGGCAAAATGCCCACAAAACGTGAGCAGATGCCATTCTGTTTAGCTCAGAAAATAACTCAGCTCGAGGCAGTATTCCCGAATACTACCCCGTATGAAAAACACAGAATGCTAACAATCTGCTTGCCCATGGGGATAACACCACAAGTAGAAGATTGTACCACTTGGGGTACATTCTTTGCTGCCATATATACCAGGACTCATGGTATTTCTTCATTAGCGGTGATACCGGATGTATTAAGACAAATACAGAACGAGTACAGAGCAGAGCCTGCTCTGAACTTAGAGATGAAGTTACTAAATAACTATGACCAGGTATCAGCCATAATACTAGCTAATATTAAAGGGGAAGCAGCTTCAGTGGCAATCCGCCAATGCCTAAGGGAGTACAGTCCGTTAGATCAACAACACGAACTGCCCAAAATAATTGAAATTGCATATGCATAATTAGGCAGAGACAGTTTGGGTGGGAAAGCTTTAAAACCACAACTGATGGGCAGTCCTGAAAAGGACACTTCTAAGCAGACACCTGCTTCTTCTAAAAAAAGTGGGATAATAAAAAACAACAAAATAACAGAGAAAAGAGATCTCAATCCCGAGGTAGATCTCCTCCACAGGAGCCCTCTGAAAAGAGGTACAACCTTAGGAATAGGGATAATATTAGGAAACCTGACAGGTATCAGGATACTGATACACGTTCCTTTCAGGGCTCGACGAAAAACTCAGAGAGAGAAGGACGGTCAGAACACAAAGAAGAGCGTACAGAGACAAGCAGCACGCTTAAGACTATACTTCCAAAAAAGAAGAAAAGCCAAAATCAAAACCTCAGTTTAAAAAGAAGAAAGTTGCAGGCCTAAAGATCAGACATGCCCAGAATTCTGAGGACACAACTTCTGAACGGGGAATGGGCTCAGACGATGCTAGACAGTGCAGCCTGGGTATCTTATTGTACGGATCAGTGTGTGAATGGGTATGTTAGTGTGTGCATCAGTGTGTGCCTGGGTTTGTTAGTATATGCATTAGTATATTTGTGGCAATGTCACTATATGCATATGTGTGTGCCTGGGTGTGTCAGTGTATGTAGAGGCATGTGGCTGGGTGTGTCAGTGTATGCATAAGTGTGTTCCTAGGTGTGTTCCTGTATGCATCAGTGTGTCCCTGGATGTGTTAGTGTATGAATGACTGTGTGCTTAAGTGTATTAGTCTATACATCAGTGTGTGCCTGGGTGCGCTACTGTATGCATTAGAATGAGTCTGGGTGTATCAGTGTATGCATCAGTGTATGTCTACCTACAGCCTACCCTAGGGGTCACTTATATGTAGAAAAAAGGGAGTTTATGCTTGGCAAGAGATTTTAAATGCCTACTCGACCTGGCAGTAAACTGCCATACACAGGCTCTACAGTAGCAGGCCTGAGACATATTCAAAGGGCTACTTGTCTGGATGGGTGACTTGGTTGTGTCAGTACTTATCTAATAAAGTCTATCAGTCCCTCTCTTGGTGTGTCACTGGATGCGTAAGTAACTATGTTGCAATATGATTGACTGTCTTAGTATCTGTATAGGTCTCTATATGTATATGTAAGTTGCTGTTTGGATTACTTACTGGCTGTATTGGTGGGTCTAGGGTATGCAAATGCCTCTGTTACTGCTGGGTCCTTAAGTGCTGTATGGGCATATGACTGAATGTGTAAGTGCATCTGTCTCTGTCTAACTGGGTGTGTGAGTGGCTCTATGCTTTTGGTAATAGGTATCTGAGTCACAGTATGGGTGGAAGACTAAATGTATTATTGGGCATATGGGTCTAGAAGTGTGCATGTCGCTCACTGAAACTTCAAAGTACATGTCTTACCTTTTAAGCACATAGCACCCTGCCCTATGGCCTATGTAAACCCTACCTTAGGGGTGACCTATATGTAGTGGTAGAAGGGATGTTTGAGGCTTGGAAAGGAGGTTTTAATACCAAATCCACCTGGCAGAACAACTGCACACACGTCCTCTGCAGTAGCAGGCCCAACACATGTTTAAAGGGATACTAGTCTGGATGAGTGACAGGGATTATAACATTCACTTATAACTCAGTATAGGCATATATATTCTTTTTAAATATATACCATCATTAACGTACCTATAAAATCTCTTTGTTGTTCTCCAATTTATAAGGCAGTTTTACTTCAAATGTGTTATCAGGCAAAATGCAAAGTCTAAAGTATTAGAATGGTATACCACTCACAGTACAAAAAAACCAATAATGGCAACCTTTCCCACTGTGCCTTCAGTAATACTGATGTAGTTAGCAAATCATAACCATTGTCGCATTTTTTTTCTTATTCCACTTCTCAATGGACAGTTTTCTGACCCCTTTCTTAGTCTCTGGTAAAGATGCCCAAACTGGTATTGTGTGTGGACAGATTCACGAATCTGTCGAGACCCTCAGTGTGCCCCATTATAACTTTGTGATGGATTTGCAAATCTATACGGGAGTCCGTTAAAGCATTTAGCATTGTACTACAATGACTTTGCATCTACATTTTACTTTATAAGGCAATAGTGATTTAGAAAATAAATATTTCATAGATAGCAATTTCTCTAAACCACTCTCCTTTCAATTTTGAAAGTACAGTCTATTTAGAACCATTCCCCCTACACTGTTTTAGCTCAGTTTCCATAGCAACCCCCTTTGGAACACTCTCTTGTACCAGTAGGTCAAATGTTTACAACACTTTCTGTCAGCTGCATACTAGCTTCAAGTTCAATAGTAAAAGGTGTAGTTGACTGTTTGGAGATATAAGCATATCCAAAATAGCATATCATTTTTTAAAGATTTTCCCAGAGCCAATCACAGATCTGCTTACTTTTCCTTCAAAATCACCACCTAATATTAACTACCAGCAAATTTACAATATCAAATCAAATATGTTCTTTTTTAAACTACGTCATGTTCTCCATTTTAACTGCCTTTCATTTTCAAAACTGTCTCATTGAGCTCCAGCCTTATCCTCTGTGCTACTTCTCCTTGCCTTCAAAATGGTTAGAGTGTGGATTGTGGGTCATAGCTCTGTGTTTTGGGCTAAAGAGTGTGCTAGAAAGAGTGGCATTGACAGGGACTTGGGTTTGACTAATGCGGACATTACTTGGGTTGGTCAGAGAGGGTTAAAAGGGCATCAATTGCTGCCTTTATTTGAAAGCATTGCAAATTGCCAACATCAAGACCTCATGGTTGTGCACTGTGGTGGAAATGACCTAGGCACACTTACTGGAGTAAGACTAGAAATCCTAATGAAGGATACGTTTGTTCAATTAAAGGCACTTTTCACTCACACGACCGTGGTATTCACCAGCATTTGCTAACGGCAGAAATGGAAGTGGTCAAACAAATTCTGTCCACAGAAAGATAAAAACCAGGAAACATGTCCATAAAACTGTTTCTGCATTCCTCAGAGACCACAAGATGGGCTCCATCTACAACAAGAATTTACACGTTGACATGGAGGGTATATATAGAAGTGAAGGAGTTCATTTTGCAGAGAAAGGAAACAGGATGTTCCTTAACAACTTGAAAGACTGTGTCCTGTTTTATGTGTAGTTATCATCTACACACAATAAACTCAAAGGCTCTTCTAAGAGCCAACCTTTTCCCAAAAACTAGTTCATTTTCTTTTTAAATCCCTTTTTTTAAATTAATTTTTTTGACTTCACAAATCCACAAACCAAAAGCACACATCCAATGCACAACAGCACATTTAGAAATCATGGCTGTGATTGACTCTGTGCATCTGGCAATGGGCATGTGAGTAGGTGTGTAAGTGTTTGAGTGCATCTGTGAATGTATGCGTACATGACAGAGTGGGTTTCTGAGTGACTGCATAAGTGTCTGAGTAAGTCTGTGTGTTGGTGTGAGAGTGTCTCTGGGTATCTGTGAGTAAGTGTGTGTCAATGGGTCTTTGAGTATGTGCATGAATGTCTGAGTGGGTCTGTGTATGGGTGCACTAGTGTCTGATTGGATCTATGAGCGGGTGCATGAGTGTGTTAGGTCTGTGAGTGGGTACGTGAGTATCTTAGTGGGTGTGTCACTGGCTGCGTGAATATCTAAGTGGGTCTGTGAGTGGGTATGTGAGTATCTGAGTGGGTCTGTGGGTATCTGAGTGAGGGTGTGAGTGGGTACATGAGTGTCTTGGTCTGAGTAGGTGTGTGAGTATCTGGGTCTGTTAGTGGGTGCGAGAGTGCCTGAGTTGATCTGAGTGGCTGTATGAGTCTCTGAGTGAGTCTGTAAGTGGGTGCATGAGTGTGAGTAAGTCTGTGAGTGAGTGTAAGTCTATGAGTGAGTCTGTGACTTGGTGAATGAGTGTCTGGGTGTGAGAGTGTCAGAGTGGGTCTGTGACTAGCTGCACAAGTATCTGAGTGGCTCTGGGAGAGTGCATGAGTGTCTCAGTGGGTCTGTGAGTGGGTGCATGAGTCTCTGACTGGGTCTGTGAGTGGGTGCATGAGTCTGAGTGCATCTGTGAGTGGATGCATAAGTATCTCAGTAGGTCTATGAGTGGGTGCTTAAGGGTCTTAGTGCATCTTTGAGTGGGTGCATGAGTCACTGAGTGGGTGTTTTTGTGTCTCAGTGGGTATATGAGTGGGTGCTTGACTGAGTGGGTGTGTGACTATCTATATGGGTCTCTGAGTGGGTGTATAAGTGTCTGAATGGGTATGTCAGTGGGTGTCTGAGTGTCATAGTGGGTCTGTGAGTGTGTGTGCCTATGTGGGTCTGTGTGTGTATCTGTGAGTGGTTGTGAGAATGTCTGAGTGGGTCAGTGAGTGGTTGTGTCAATGTCTGAGTGGGTCTGTGAGTGGTTGTGTCAATGTCTGAGTGAGTCTGTGAGTGGGTGCATGAGTCTCTGAGTTGGTTTGAGTTTCTGAGTGGGTCTGTGAGTAGGAGAGTGAGTGTTTGAGTGGGTGCATGAGTGTCTGAGTAGGTCTGTGAGTGGGTGTGTGAGTGTCCGAATCTGTCTGTGAGTAGGTGCATGAGTGTCTGAGTGGGTCTATGCATGAATCAGACCCTCCAGGATTCCGCGATTCCGCGGTTTGCCGCGAAATCGGCACTTTTGTAAAAATGCCGCGATTTTTACAAAAGTGCCCGCGAAATCGGCACTTTTGTAAAAAAGTGCCCGCGAAAATGAAGGAATGCAGGGAAAAGCTGAAGCAGCTCAGCAGCAAAAGGATGCTCCGGTACCTGGGAGGGTGGGGGGGTACTGTGGGGAGCACGGGAGCATTGGTCCTCCTTCAGTACCAGCTGCTTGTGTCATGGGTGGGAGTGGAGGTCTGATGGCGGTGATTAACACTTAACACTCAACATGACAATAGAACAGGTTGTTGGTGCAATGCCAATTCATAGAAAGGCATAAATACTCCAACACTGTATATAAGCAATTACAGAAAATTACAAGGAAGATACAGGATTGCTGATAAAACAGGGAGCCCGAAATCTCGAGTAAAATATGAAAAAAATTGTTTATGCATGAGCTAGCTAGCCTCAACTGTACCTCAAATAGTCCAGACACAAATAATGAAATGTACAATCACAAACATTATCAGCTAGTAAGACGCAGCTTGTGAAGCCAAAGACAATCCTTGCAACAAGTATAGTTGCTGTCTCTGGATATGCAAAACTCATGTTCCACTGCAAGCTTAGTTTTCAGGCACGGACTTTCAGATGGTAGCACTGTGAAACTTTAAAAACAAATTACTCTTGGAGGGCTATGTGAAGCTAAAATGCCTAGTTCAAAGCAGAAAAAATACCTACAGACAGAATAACAGTTTCAATACATTAAGTAAGCCTGAGAAGTAACATTAATTTGTATTACCAGTTTCTAGCACCTTCGATAAGCTGTGGGGGGCTTTGGGTCTCTAGGGTGGGGTGGAGTAATGTTGGGAAAGCAAGGGATACAATTATAGGAATTTAACCTGGCATTTCAGCAAGGATGCAGTAGTATTTTTAAATTCACTGGTGCATGTGTATTATACTGTCCTTAGTCGCTTGCAAGAGGTTGGGCTCTCAGGAGCTCATAGTCTCTATATTGTTCAAGACCTGCCAGATCGGAACTAATGGAACAGTTATTCAGCAGTCGAGAGCAGGTCACGAGATGTCAGCTGCTCTGTGATAATGTGAGATTTTGCTCTGGTGCTGAAAAGTCATGGTTGCAGAATGCTTGCAGCAAGTCTCCGATGGTTGAGGCCGTGAAGGAGAGACTGTCTTCTGTACAGCTTGCAGTTGCCTCTTTAAGAATGCCAGCTTTGAGGAACAGCTTCTTGTCTTGGGTGCAATTTGGATGTACCACAACAGTAACTAGCCACCTTAATGGATGCCTCTAGCAGCTTCACAAATGGGCTTTGTACCTGCAATACTTAAGCAGAGCAGGCTGCTTGCACACTCAAATCTGATTGACACTGAACAGTCAATTGTAAAGTTGGACCTACGTTTGACTCTGTGGCACCTCCCCCACGCTAAACATTGGCCCTTCCTGGCTCCACTCTCCATTTCACATCACCTGTAGATGTGCATGAAACTATAGAATTCCATTGGACATTGTACTAGCTTAGTATATTTTTTATCAGGAAGGAGGGAGGGAGAGGTGTGAGCTATAACAGCTCTGTGACTGCATCAGCACATAGAGGAAAATAGAGTATAAGATGAGGCCATGTGTACTACATTTGTGCGACTCAGTAATCAGTCACAAACTGGTTACCGGTCGCAAAAGCAATAGTTTTGTATGTAAGAAAATCATTTGCAGGCATCAATTTAGCAATACAAATTAATTATGAATTGGTATGTTACCGGCTCAAAATAGTGATTCGCTATTAAAAAATCGTTTATAGCGAATCACTATTCTTATGTCAATGCATTTGCAAATAGCGATTAGTCATAAGAAAAACACAGTTTTGCACATGCAAATTACCACCAATTCTAAGCAGGTGGGAACTGTGTGCAACCTATAACAAATAGGCAAGAATGCATCTGTGATTTCCAAAATGGCTGCTGTATCTGGGCTGGCAAGAAGAATATGTATTCTGGAATGGAATGGGCTAAGCAAATGGAGGATTGCATTTCCAAGGGATAGCAGCCTTCACCTGTGGGCTGCTTCCTCTATTCCATATCCCAGGTTGCCCATTTCAAAGTGGAATACTCTGCTAAAACAGTTTCCATTGTTTTAAAGCTGAAAATGGATGATTATGAGTAAAATACAGTGCCGCAAAAATGCCGCTAAATTTCCATATTTGTGCCGCTAAATTTCCATATTTGTGCCGCTAAATTTGCTAATCCATGCCGCAATATCCTGGGGGGGTCTGATGAGTATCTTAATGGGCCTGTGAGTGGATGTGTGAGTGTCTCAGTGGGTCTGTGAGTAGGTGCATGAGCCTCTGCGTGGGTGTGTGAGACTCTGAGTGGGTCTGTGAATGGGTATGTAAGTCTCTGAGTTGGTCTGTGAGTGGGTGCATGAGAGACTGAATTGGTCTGTGAGGGGTGTATGAGTCTCTGACTGGGTCTGTGAGTAGGCGCATACATCTCTGAGTGGGTCTGTGAGTGGATTTGTGAGTCTGAGTGGATCTGTGAGTTGATGTGTGAGTCACTGAGTGGGTCTGTGAGTAGGTGCATGAGTGTCTGGGTGAGTGTATATATAATTTTTTGGGCAAATCCTCGCTCTTAGAAAAAAAAAATTATGGGGCATTTTATTGCCCCTATGGGGTTCCTCCGAGACCCCTTTATTGCACCCAGACCCCTTCTAGTACTTTGTAGATTTTTTTTCAAGCCCCTGGATCAATTCCAGTAATATAAAATGGCAGTCACAAACTGCGGATTTGTGAATCCACTGCAACGGTACATGGGGAGCCACATTTATCATCGCAGCGGAGTCAAAAATCTTTTCAAGTGGACGAAAAATTGTTATGGGGGCATTTTGTTTCCCATAAGGAGCCCCTCAGAGACCCTATATTGCACCCATGGGGTCAGTGTACATCTACCCAGACCCCTTCTATTAGTTTGCAGATTTATTTTCAGCCCCTGGGAGCTTTTCCCGGTGTATAAAATGCCGGCCGCAACTTTCTACTCAGGTTGTGGACAACCAATCACGGCATTGCTGCTAGCTTGTGGATTCGTGAACCGTCGCGATGGATTTGTGAAGGGTTCGCGTTTCTAGATATTTAAATTTGTTTTTCCTTTAATTTCTCAAAAACTACCTAATGGATTTACACCAAATAACAAAAAGGGCTCTTTCCGGACCAAGAGCTAGCTTTCTGACAAATTTGGGGTAATTCCGTCCAGCAGTTCGGGCTGTAGTCGTGTTCGAATTCTCTAAGGGAATTTGCATGGGGAAAAAGTATTTTGGGGCCCCCCTTTTTCTCAACCCACACTTCAAGAATCACCCTGACACTTTCAACACAGCAGCTGACCCGAGCATTGTACTAATTTAGAAAATTTCGTAATGGCACCAAAGTTATTGGCAAAACAAAAAACACATTTACCATGGAAACCAGGCCCTGACTAACTATAACTACCTACCTGCAGCTGTATATATATATATATATATATTCACTGAAAAAACAATAGGTTTCAGGGGCTTTATAGTTAGTTGGACATTTCACTCGTACAAAACCATAGAAATTCCCCCGTTATAGTGAGTTCAGCTAACTATAACTCGCGCGCCCGCAATGCACTGCTGATGACGTCACATATTACATCACTCATGACATGGTCAGTGACATCACTCATGACATCACTGATGACATCTCAAATGACATCACTGATGACATCACTGATGACATCATCCAGTGAATGTGTGTTTTTCTGAAAATTAAATATGTTTTATATATGTATATCTCAAGGTCGATGGAAGAATAAATGGGTATATAAGTGCCTAAATGGATGATTTTTGTTTGTAAAATTGATTGTATAACTGACTGATTAAGTGTATCTTAGTGAATACATGGGTTAGTGAGTAATGTTTAAATATGAAAATATCTGTATCAGACTCTCACTTTGTGTATAAGTGGCTGCATGGGTTGGTGAGTAGCTACATGAGTGTCTATATGGGTTATTAGTTGTTTTTTTAGTATCAGTATGAGTGTCTGAGTGTCTGTATGGTTCGGTGGGGGTATTACTTAGTGCATAGATGCATGAATGAGTGACTCACTGTTTGTATGTGTTGAAGACAACATGTGTGCAGGACTGTATAGGTGGATGAGTGTGTGTATGGGTGTGTTAGTGAGTGAATGACTGTCTCAATAGTGTCTTTATGAGTAACTACATATGTTTTAAACTAGTATATGTGAGTATTGGTGTATATAAGTGAGTATATGTGAGAGTGAGAGATTGGAAGAGTTCCTGTACAAATAAGTAGGTGTTTCTATAAGTGATTGTTTAAGAGAGTAAGTATGTGTAAGTTTCTGTAGAAGTAAGTGTGGTAGTGTGTATAACTGTATATGCAAGTAAATGGATGTTTGATACTTTGTTTGCATGTGTGACTATGTGTGTGAGTAACTCTAAGGATGAGTGGCGGTGTGTAACAGGATGTATAGGTGTATGAGTACATATGATGAGTGAGTACATGTATGAATGACTGTATAGGGACTGTTGGTGAATGAGTGGATGTGTGTAGATCTTGGAATTACTGAATAGGTGTGTTGTAACTGGTATTGGTATGTCCATTGTTTTGAAAATGTCAGTTTGTATTTTTGAGTGTGTGTATCAAAGGTTATATTAGGGTGAGAGGAGGTCTGCCACTCTATCACAAGGATAATGTCATCAGTGATGTAATATGTGACGTCATCAGCAGTGCATTGCGGGTGCGCGAGTTATAGTTAGCTGAACTAACTATAATGGGGGAATTTCTATGGTTTTGTACGAGTGAAATGTCCAACTAACTATAACGCCCCTGAAACCTATGGTTTTTTCAGTGAATTTCTAAGGTTTTTTAAATGCTAATTTCTAACTATAACGTGCCTGAAACCTATGGTTTTTTCAGTGAATTTCTAAGGTTTTTTAAATGCTAATTTCTAACTATAACGTGCCTGAAACCTATAGTTTTTTCAGTGAATATATATATATTTATTATACTATGTATACATGTGAAAATGTCTCGGTCCGCCTGTTTGCCTCGGTAGCACGGAAAAAATGGGTGGAACTGACGTCAGCACGCCGACGAGGTCCTCTTATGGCTCCGATGACGTCATACGGTGTCGCGAGCGGAGCCGTGCTAATATGACGTCCTCGTTGACGTGGGAGAGCTAGGAAAGAATTTCCGTGGAATGCTGGTGCAGGGGATATTCACCTAAGTGTTCAGGCTAGTCCTTTGGGAGCAACTGTTTATGTTGCCACTCCAGAAACCAAAACCAGTGATCAGAGGGCAGAGGCCCTGCAGATGGCACACGAGGTGGGGTGCCCAGTCGTGTGCACCGGCGGGGCAGCGAAGTGACAAGCACCACAACCCACAAAAAAGGTAACGAGGGCACTGAATAACACAGGATCTTCTCTTTGTATCTGGCAGGAACAACGAAGTTAAAATGCCCTAGTACCAAAATGTAGAATTAGTGCTACAACGGTCTTTAAGAGGACCTGCGATGCCGCTTCTGCCTCCCGTACACTGGAGGCGGCACATGGGTCACGCGGTACGGTCATACTGCGGTGGGACGCACACTCGTTGACCTCTCATGGCACTGCTCCACACTTCAGGGAGGACGCTTTCCATTAGCTATGTTTTCTGATGACGTTTCGCGCCGGCCCCGTCCAACAACAGAACTCCTTTAGATCCAAACAGACTCTTTCACTCTCTCACCGGAAGTGAAACCAGGCCACGCGGAGACTTTCACAATACAACAGCCGGGAATGCACTTTTCGGTACAAAAACCACATTCCTTCCTCCTAATTAATCAAATAAACATCTCACTGAAGAACAGGGGCCAGCTTCGATCGGTAAGCAGCCGTTACAACGACTTTTTTACTTCGCGATACCATTACAACGCATGCATTACCACGCATGCGTTGTACATCGCGAAGTCATTACTACGCATTTTTTTAGAACGCATGGTCATTTACCACACATGCCTTTACAACGAATTTTGTTGTAAAGGTATGTAAGGTAAATGACCATGCGTTCTAAAAAACATGTAGATGATCCACGTCGTTGTAAGGAAAGAGAGGCTGTTCCGTTTCCTCACAACGACGTACACCGCCCCTCAGAGACGACGTGAAGCAGGAACCACGAGGAGAGAGGAACCACGAGGAGTGAGAGGTAAGGGGGATTGGGCATGGGGTGGGGGTTTCTTTTCTAGGGCTTAGGGTAGTGCAGAGGTGTTTGGGTGGTGTAGGGGGTCGTGCCGGGGGTAGTGTTTTAGGGTTTAGGGTAGTGCAGTGGTGTTTGGGTAGAGTAGGGGGTCGTGCTGGGGGGTAGTGTTTTAGGGTTTAGGGTAGTGCAGTAGTGTAGGGGGTCGTGCTGGGGGTAGTGTTTTAGGGTTTAGGGTAGTGCAGTGGTGTTTGAGTAGTGTAGGGGGTCATGCTGGTGGTAGTGTTTTAGGGTTTAGGGTAGTGCAGTGGTGTTTGTGTAGTGTAAGGGGTCATGCTGGGGGTAGTGTTTTATGGTTTAGGGTAGTGCAGTGGTGTTTGGGTAGTGTAGGGGTAGTGCTGGGGTAGTGTTTTAGGGTTTAGGGTAGTGCAGTGGTGTTTGTGTAGTGTAGGGGTTAGTGCTGGGGGTAGTGTTTTAGGGTTTAGGGTAGTGCAGTGGTGTTTGGGTAGTGTAGGGGTTCATGCTGGGGGTAGTGTTTTAGGGTGTAGGGTATGGCAGTGGTGTTTGGGTAGTGTAGGGGGTCGTGCTGGGGGTAGATTTAGGGTTTAGGGTAGTGCAGTGGTGCTTGTGTTGTGAGGGGGTCATGCTGGGGGTAGTGTTTTAGGGTTTAAGGAAGTGCAGTGGTGTTTGTGTACTGTAGGGGGTAGTGTTTTAGGGTTTAGGGTAGTGCAGTGGTGTTTGTGTAGTGTAGGGGCTCATGCTGTGGGTAGTGTTTTAGGGTTTAGGGTAGTGCAGTCGTGTTTGTGTAGTGTAGGGGGTCGTGTTTTAGGGTATAGGGTAGTGCAGTGGTGTTTGGGTAGTGTAGGGGGTCATGCTGGAGTTAGTGTTTTAGGGTTTAGGGTAGTGCAGTGGTGTTTGGGTAGTGTAGGGGGTCGTGCTGGGGGTAGTGTTTTAGGGGTTAGGGTAGTGCAGTGGTGTTTGTGTAGTGTGGGAGGTCATGCTGGGGGTAGATTTAGGGTTTAGTGTAGTGCAGTGGTGTTTGGGTAGTGTAGGGAGTCATGCTGGGGGTAGTGTTTTAGGGTTTAGGGTAGTCCAGTGGTGTTTGTGTAGTGTAGGGAGTCGTGCTGGGGGTAGTGTTTTAGGGTAGTGCAGTGGTGTTTGGGTAGTGTAGGGGGTCGTGCTGGGGGTAGTGTTTTAGGGTTTAGGGTAGTGCAGTGGTGTTTGTGTAGTGTAGGGGGTCATGCTGGGGGTAGTCTTTTAGGGTTTAGGGTAGTGCAGTGGTGTTTGGGTAGTATAATGGGTAGTGCTGGGGTAGTGTTTTGGGTTTACGGTAGTGCAGTGGTGTTTGTGTAGTGTAGGGGGTCGGGGTGGGGGTAGTGTTTTAGGGTTTAGGGTAGTGCAGTGGTGTTTGTGTAATGTAGGGGGTAATGTTTTAGGGTTTAGGGTAGTGCAGTGGTGTTTGTGTACTGTAGGGGGTCGTGCTGGGTTCTAGTGTTTTAGGGTTTAGGGTAGTGCAGTGGTGTTTGTGTAGTGTAGGGGGTCGTGTTTTAGGGTTTAGGGTCATGCAGTGGTGTTTGGGTAGTGTAGGGGGTCGTGCTGGGTGTAGTGTTTTTGGGTTTAGGGTAGTGCAGTGGTGTTTGGGTGATGTAGGGGGTCGTGCTGGGGTAGTGTTTTAGGGTTCAGGGTAGTGCAGTGGTGTTTGAGTAGTGTAGGGGGTCATGCTGGTGGTAGTGTTTTAGGGTTTAGGGTAGTGCAGTGGTGTTTGTGTAGTGTAGGGGGTCATGCTGGGGGTAGTGTTTTATGGTTTAGGGTAGTGCAGTGGTGTTTGGGTAGTGTAGGGGGTCGTGCTGGGGGTAGATTTAGGGTTTAGGGTAGTGCAGTGGTGTTTGGGTAGTGTAGGGAGTCGTGCTGGGGTAGTGTTTTAGAGTTTAGGGTAGTGCAGTGGTGTTTGTGTAGTGTAGGGGGTTGTGCTGGGGGTAGTGTTTTAGGGTTTATGTTAGTGCAGTGGTGTTTGGGTAGTGTAGGGGGTAGTGCTGGGGTAGTGTTTTAGGGTTTAGGGTAGTGCAGTGGTTTTTGTGTAGTGTAGTGCTGGGGGTAGTGTTTTAGGGTTTAGGGTAGTGCAGTGGTGTTTGGGTAGTGTAGGGGTTCATGCTGGGGGTAGTGTTTTAGGGTTTAGGGTATGGCAGTGGTGTTTGCGTAGTGTAGGGGGTCGTGCTGGGGGTAGTGTTTTATGGTGTAGGGTAGTGCAGTGGTGTTTGGGTAGTGTAGGGGGTCGTGCTGGGGGTAGTGTTTTAGGGTTTATGTTAGTGCAGTGGTGTTTGTGTAGTGTAGGGGGTCTTGCTGGAGGTAGTGTTTTAGGGTTTATGTTAGTGCAGTGGTGTTTGTGTAGTGTAGGGGGTCTTGCTGGAGGTAGTGTTTTAGGGTTTAGGGTAGTGCAGTGGTGCTTGTGTAGTGTAGGGGGTCGTGCTGGGAATGTTGTTCATTTCTATGGCAAAATGAACCCCCTCATTTTGTTCCTTTTTAAATTAAATGTTTTAAGTGTTACCAGTTTATTCCAATCAAGATGGCTTCAGGTGTGCCATAATTTTGTCATAAGTAAGACTGTTAGCTCTCTAGTTGTTCTTTAGAACACTCTGGGAAGCTGCAGTAGAACACAAAGGCATCAACTGACAGGCTGCTCCTGTTGAAATATAACAGGAAGATATTTGAGATCACACTTGAAACATGTCCTAATTTTTCTTTCTACAGCACTAACCATAATTTCTATGACAAAATGAACCCCCTCATTTTGTTCCTTTTTAAATTAAATGTTTTTAGTGTTACCACTTTATTCCAATCAAGATGGCTTCAGGTGTGCCATACTTTTGTCATAAGTAAGGCTGTTAGCGCTCTAGTTGTTCTTTGGAACACTCTGGGAAGCTGCAGTAGAACACAAAGGAATCAACTGGCAGGCTGCTCCTGTTGAAATATAACAGGAAGATAGTTGAGATCTCACTTAAAACATGTCCTAATTTTTCTTTCTGCAGCACTAACCATAATTTCTATGACAAAATGAACCTCCTCATTTTGTTCCTTTTTAAATTAAATGTTTTAAGAGTTACCAGTTTATTCCAATCAAGATGGCTTCAGGTGTGCCATAATTTTGTCATAAGTAAGGCTGTTAGCACTCTAGTTGTTCTTTAGAACACTCTGGGAAGCTGCAGTAGAACACAAAGGCATCAACTGACAGGCTGCTCCTGTTGAAATATAACAGGAAGATATTTGAGATCACACTTGAAACATGTCCTAATTTTTCTTTCTACAGCACTAACCATAATTTCTATGACAAAATGAACCCCATCATTTTGTTCCTTTTTAAATTAAATGTTTTAAGTGTTACCAGTTTATTCCAATCAAGATGGCTTCAGGTGTGCCATACTTTTGTCATAAGTAAGGCTGTTAGCGCTCTAGTTGTTCTTTGGAACACTCTGGGAAGCTGCAGTAGAACACAAAGGAATCAACTGACAGTCTCTGCCCTTGTTGGATGTACATGTTTTACTGAGAATGTCAGACTTCATTCTCACATGACTGAGAAAGATAATGTGAATTTACAGAAAATATGCTCTCATTTTAGCTTCTGGAGCACCTTCCAAAACTCTATGGGACAAGCATGTGAAAATAGTTTTCTCTCAAACATGATTCATGATATCCCAGCAGAAGGTTTTTCACAGGGTAAAATCACCTTAGAACACACCACAATTCCTGAAATTAGTATGGTACCATCAACAAATGAATTCTAATGTAACTAAAGTCTGTTATCACCCTTTATAGTTCTCCTTTTGGTAACCCTCAAAATCTTTGATTCACTACAATGCATTTCAATGGGGTACTATCATGTATATTGGTCCCAAGATGGCTGCCAGCAATTCCAGGATGAAGTGCTGACAGCCAATCAGATCTCACGATGACATGTGTGGTTAGGCTCCGCCCAGATATATATGTGACTTTACTTTTGATTTTCTCAGGAACTACTGAACGGATTTACACCATTTAACAAAAAGGGTTCTTTCTGAACCAAGAACTACCTCTTTGCCAAATTTGGTGTAATTCCGTTCAGCAGTTCGGGCTGTAGCCGTGTCTAAAATTTCCTATGGAAAATTGCATGGGGAAAACACGTTTTGGGACCCCCCTTTTTTCTCGGCCCCCACTTGACAAATCACCCCGAGACTTTCAGGATAGGAGCGGACCAGAGCGGGCCATACGTTTTGAAAATTTCGCGAAGATTCGTTGACCGGCGCCAAAGTTATTGGAAATAGAATGTTGTGAATTTCCTATGGAAAATAGGTCCTAACTATAACTATCTACTGGCAACCGCCAGTAGATAATATATATATATATATATATATATATATATATATATATATATATATATATATATATATATATATATATATATATATATATATATATATATATATATATATATATATATATATATATATATAATCTACTGGCGGTCGCCAGTAGATAGATATAGTTAGGACCTAGTTTCCATAGGAAAAGCGTTTTTGTTTTCCCAATAACTTTGGCGCCGGATGACGAATCATCGCGAAATTTTCAAAACTAGTGGGGCGCACCGGTCAGCTCCTGTCTTAAAAGTTTCGGGGTGATTCGGCAGGCGGGGGCCGAGAAAAAAGGGGGTCCCAAAACGTGTTTTCTCCATGTTAATTCCCATAGGAAAGTTTAGACACGGCTACAGCCCGAACTGCTGAACGGAATTACACCAAATTTGGCAAAAAGGTAGTGCTTGGTTCAGAAAGCACCCTTTTTTTTAAATGGTGTAAATCCGTTCAGTAGTTGCAGAGAAAATCAAAAAATAGAGGTAAAAAAATCAATTTCCCATAGGAAACTTTAGACACAGTTACAGCCAAAAGTGCTGAACGAAATTACACCAAATTTGGCAAAAAGGTAGTGCTTGGTTCAGAAAGCGCCCTTTTTTTAAATGGTGTAAATCCGTTCAGTAGTTGCTGAGAAATTCAAAAAATAAAAATATCGATATCTATGGTGGATCCGCGCACCCTCCCGATCACGAGCTTCCTGCTAATTGGCTGTCAACACTCCAAACCAGGAAGTGTTGGCAGCCATCTTGTGCCTCGGTAACCGAGGCACAAGAAAACAGAAAAACTAAGGCGCAAAACAAGAAAAGGGGGCAGGGTAGAAACACCCTGACCCCTAGGCCTGCTCAGGGGGTCCCACAAGGACCCCCAGGGCCCAAAAAAGCATTTAAAAAAAATATTCGGCCGAATTCGTGCTGGGTGCGTGAATCCGACTGTGAAAATAAAAAAAAATGAAGCGGGGGCTCCGTTTAATTGAAGCCCCCGGGTGGGCCAGGTCCCGGGGGCAGTAAAAAAATGTGTGGGGGGGCCCCAATCCCCCCCACACTGCCCCGAAGACCGCCACCCCCCGGGGCTTTGCAACAATATTTGCGGGGGCACACAGCCCCCCACAGCCACGGGGACCGCCACCCCCGGGGCTTGTTTTTTAGAGTTTGGGGAGCCTCTAAGGCTCCCCCAAGCCCCGGGGACTGCCACCCCCGGGGCTTTCATTAATTATAATCGCGGGGGCACACTGCCCCCCCACAGCCCCGGAAACCGCCACTCCCGGGGCTTCTTTTAAAAAAATATATATACCTGTGTGGGGGGGCTCGAGCTCCCCCACACGCCCCGGGGACCGCCACCTCCCCGGGGCACTAATATTTAAATTTGGGGGTCTGAAAACGGACCCCGAGCCCCGGGGACCACCACCTCCCCGGGGCTGTGCAAGTGAAGGGAGGGGACCGTGCAGCCCCCTCCTGGAGCCTGTGATGGCCCTGGGGACCGCCACACCCCAGGGCCGGCTCCTGCAGTGTCCCAGGGTGCCCACCCCCGGGACACTGCTGTTTGCTATGGCAGGACGGGAGCCTCGCGGCTCCTGTCCTGCCATAGCAAGCTTGCTTTGGATTTTGGAAGAGAGAGCAGGAAACCTGCTCTCTCTTCCAAAATCTAAAGCAGATTGCTTTTCCACAAGGGGAGCTGCATGTTAGCAGCTCCCCATGTGGAAAAGCAATGCCGGCTCCTGCAGGACGCGGGGAGCCGGCGGGACCGTGGGGGCATTGGGGCTCCCCCCACGGTCCCCAACGGATAGGGCCTGCCCCGGGGGATGGGGTCCCCGGGGCTAGTAGTGGCCCTGGAGGGGGGCCACGTGGCCCCCCTCCCCAAATTAAAAAATAAAAAAAAAGGCCGGCCCCGGGGGATGGGGTCCCCGGGGCCAATAGAGGCCTCAGGAGGGGGGCCACGCAGCCCCCCTCCTTAAAATGTTTTTTAAAATGTGGCCATGCCCCAGGGGATGGGGTCCCCGGGGCCGGAATTGCCCACGGGAGGGGGGCCACGCGGCCTACTTCCAGTTCAGTTTTTTTTTTTAATAAAAAAAAAGGGGTCAGGCCCTGGGGGATGGGGTCCCCAGGGCCCAAAAAAGGAAAAAAGAAGGGGGGCCACACAGCCCCCTTCTAAAAAAGAAAAAAAAAAAGAAAAAGACGCGATCTTGCCTCAGGCCCCGCCCCCTCCCTTCACCACTCTGGAAATGCACCCTGTGGCGCGTTTGAAATTGGGGCATTAATTCCCCTTGAATACTGGGGGTCCCTGGGGGCCAACTAGCCCACCAGGTACCTCCAGTGCGCGCCACAGGGCTGCGTTGCAGAGAGGTGGTGCAGGCCACGCCCCTTTTTACACCTCTCTGCAACGCAGCTCTGTGGCGCGCACTGGAGGTACCTGGTGGGCTAGTTGGACCCCAGGGAACCTCAGGATTCAAGGGGACTTTATCCCCCAACTTAAAACGCGCCACGGGGCGCGTTTGCACAGTGGTGAAGGGAGGGGGCGGGGCCTGAGGTGAAATGTGTGCAAACACACCCTGTGGCGTGTTTTAAGTTGGGGGATTAAGTCCCCTTGAATCCTGAGGGTCCCTGGGGTCCAACTAGCCCATCAGGTACCTCCAGTAAGCGCCACAGAGCTGTGTTGCAGAGAGGTGTAAAAAGGGGCGGGGCCTCAGACCACCTCTCTGCAACGCAGGCCTGTGGCGCTTACTGGAAGTACCTGGTGGGCTAGTTGGGCCCCAGGGACCCTCAGGATTCAAGGTGACCTAATACCCTAACTTAAAACGCGCCACAGGGCGCTTTTGCACAGAGGTGAAGGGAGGGGGCGGGACCTCAGGTGACATGTGTGCAAACATGCCCTGTGGTGCGTTTTAAGTTGGGGAATTAAATCCCCTTGAATCCTGAGGGACCCTGGGGGCCAACTAGCCCACCAGGTACCTCCAGTGCGCACCACAGGGCTGCGTTGCAGAGAGGTGGTCCAGGCCACGCCCCTTTTTACACCTCTATGCAACGCAGCTCTGTGGCGCTTACTGGAGGTACCTAGTGGGCTAGTTGGACCCCAGGGACCCTCAGGATTCAAGGGGACTTAATCTCCCAACTTAAAACAGCCACAGGGCTTGTTTGCACACGTCACCTCAGGCCCCCCCCTACCTTCACCACTGTGCAAACGCGCCCCGGGGCGCGTTTTAAGAGGAGGTTTTAATCCCCCTGCCCTATTATGTACTAGGGCCTTACAGAGGAGGTCATGCTAATGACAGGGGTACCCCAACGCATAGTGTTCCCTAGTGTATGTAGGTGTTTTCACTGGATTCTAAGTGTCTTTTAGCATATCACTGGCTCAGGTTAGTCAGAGTCAGTTACCACCAGTACCCGTCTGAAAAAGTTGTGGGCACAGGATGATTTTGCAACAAGGCCTCTTTCTGCTCCTCTGTTGGTTCTTTCTGCACATCTTTTGCTTCTTTCTGTGCGTTTTTTCTTCTTTCTTCACATGTCCTACCTGTGTAGGCATAGTTAGAAACTAGCATTTAAAAAACCTTTGAAATTCACTGAAAAAACCATAGGTTTCAGACACGTTACAGTTAGAAATTAGCATTTAAAAAACCTTTGAAATTCACTGAAAAAACCATAGGTTTTAGGGACAGTTATAGTTAGTTGGACATTTCACTCGTACAAAACCATAGAAATTCCCCGTTATAGTTAGTTCAGCTAACTATAACTCGCGCCCCCGTAATGCACTGCTGATGACGTCACATATTACATCACTCATGACATGGTCAGTGACATCACTGATGACATCACTGATGACATCTCAAATGACATCACTGATGACATCATCCATGTGATAATTTGATGCATCTTCTCACACCCTAATATAGCCTTTGATACACCCACTCTAAATTACAGACTGCCATTCTCAAAACCATAGACACTCCAACACCAATAACTACATACCCACTCACTGATTCTTAGGTCTACACACACATCCACTCACTCACCCGTACAGTCACTCATACTTACGGTCACTCAGTACAGGACTATCATATGCACTCATACACCTACATAGACACTCACACACCGCCACTCATCCATAGAGGTACTCACACATCTAGTCAGTCATGCAAATAAATAATCACACTGCCATTTACTCACCTATACAGTTATACACACACCAGCTCACTTACTCATACAAATACCAGCACATTCTTACGCTCTTATACAATCACTGATACAAGTACACACTCATCCATACAGCCACTCTCACAATCACACACTCTCACTTATAGCCATTTATATACTCCAACACACATATATACTGCCTTTCACATATGTAGTTACTCACACATGTACCACTGAGATATACATTCACTCACTAACACAACCATACACACACTCACCCACCCATACAGTCCATCACAGATGCACTCTTGATACCATGCACCCAGTGAATCACCCACTCACACATCTATGCACAGAGTCACACACACCCCACCCACACAAACACTCAGGCACCCATACAAATACTCAGACAACCAATCAATAACCCATGTAGACACTCATGTAGCTATTCACAAACCCATGCAGCCGCTTACACACCAACAGATAGACGGATACAGACATTCACACAGTTTAGTCACTAACCCATGCATTCAGTAAGATACGTTTAATCACTCACTTATAGAGTCAGTCACGCACCTACTAAATCATCCATTCAGACACTTATACACCCACTCATTCTTCAATACGCCTTTCCCTATATATATTAAACATATTTAAACTTTACAGAAACACACAGTCACTGGATGATGTCATCAGTGATGTCATTTGAGATGTCATCAGTGATGTCATGAGTGATGTCACTGACCATGTCATGAGTGATGTAATATGTGACGTCATCAGCAGTGCATTGCGGGCGCGAGTTATAGTTAGCTGAACTAACTATAACGGGGGAATTTCTATGGTTTTGTACGAGTGAAATGTCCAACTAACTATAACTGTCCCTAAAACCTATGGTTTTTTCAGTGAACAAGGCCGCATGTCTGGCGGCCGAAACGCGTCATTTGGACCTATGATGTTTGAATAAATTACACTTACCTGCATCATTGCTTACGGAGTCTGTATCCTGGTGTTGCGCCGTTTTGGATGGTCGCGCTTTGGGATTTTCGTTGTGGATATATATATATATCCACACAGCTTTGAAAGATGAGATGCACGCTCAGGAAATAAACCAAATACGTTTATTTGGTAACGCGTTTCGACAGACAAGATGTCTTGTTCACACAGTGAGCAAATACGTGCGGAGTGCGCGGATCCTCCCGATAAAAAATAAAAAGGAAGCGCGGGCTCCCGCGCTTCGTGGTTAATTGGCCCCCGGGTGGGCCAAGTCCCGGGGGCATGCAGGGTTTAATTTAATAACATGGGGGGCCTCTAAGGCCCCCAAAGCCCCGGGGACCGCCACCCCCTGGGGCTTTATAAAAATAATGGTGGCGGGGGGGCACAGGGCCCCCCGCAGCCCCGCGGCCCACCACCCCCCGGGGCTTCTTTTTTTAAATTTAAATGACCTGTGTGGGGAGGCTCGAGCCCCCCCACACGCCCCGGGGACCGCCACCTCCCCGGGGCACTAAATAATAAAATGTGGGGGTCCGTTTAGGACCCCCGAGCCCCGGGGACCACCACCTCCCCGGGGCTGTGCATTGGTTGGGAGGGGGGCCGCGCGGCCCCCCTCCTGGAGCCTGTGGTGGCCCTGGGGACCGCCACCCCCCAGGGCCGGCTCCTGCAAACCATAGGTTTTAGGGACAGTTATAGTTAGTTGGACATTGCACTCGCACAAAACCCGTGAAATTCCCCCGTTATAGTAAGTTCAGCTAACTATGACTCGTGCCCCCGTAATGCACTGCTGATGACGTCACATATTACATCACTCATGACATGGTCAGTGACATCACTGATGACATCACTGATGACATCTCAAATGACATCACTGATGACATCATGCAGTGACTGTGTGTTTCTGTAAAGTTGAAATATGTTTAATATATATAGGGAAAGGCGTATTGAAGAATGAGTGGGTGTATAAGTGTCTGAATGGATGATTTAGTAGGTGCGTGACTGACTATAAGTGAGTGATTAAACGTATCTTACTGAATACATGGGTTAGTGACTAAACTGTGTGAATGTCTGTATCCGTGTGTCTGTTGGTGTGTAAGTGGCTCATGGGTTTGTGAATAGCTACATGAGTGTCTATATGGGTTATTGATTTGTTGTCTGAGTATCTGTATGGGTGCCTGATTGTTTGTGTGGGTGGGGTGTGTGTGAATCTGAGCATAGATGTGTGAGTGGGTGATTCACTGGGTGCATGGTTTCAAGAGTGCATCTGTGATGAACTGTATGGGTGGGTGAGTGTGTGTATGGGTGTGTTAGTGAGTGAATGTATATCTCAGTGTTACATGTGTGAGTAACTACATATGTGAAAAGTAGTATATATGTGTGTTGGAGTACATAATTGGCTACAAATGAGATTGTGTTATTGTGAGAGTGGCTGTATGGATGAGTGTGTGCTTGTATCATTGATTGTATAAGAGCGTAAGAATGTGCTAGTATTTATATGAGTAATTGAGCTGGTGTGTGTATAACTGTACATCTGAGTAAATGGGAGTGTGATTAATTATTTGCATGACTGACTAGGTGTGTGAGTACCTCTATGGATGAGTGGCGGTGTGTGAGTGTCTATATAGGTGTATGAGTGCATATGGTAGTCCTGTACTGAGTGACCGTAAGTATGAGTGACTGTACGGGTGAGTGAGTGGATGTGTGTGTAGACCTAAGAATCAGTGAGTGGGTATGTAGTTATTGGTGTTGGAGTGTCTATGGTTTTGAGAATGGTAGTGTGTAATTTAGAGTGGGTGTATCAAAAGTTATATCAGGGTGTGAGAAGATGCATGAAATTTTCACATGGATGATGTCATCAGTGATGTCATCAGTGATGTCATTTGAGATGTCATCAGTGATGTCATCAGTGATGTCACTGACCATGTCATGAGTGATGTAATATGTGACGTCATCAGCAGTGCATTGCGGGGGCGCGAGTTATAGTTAGCTAAACTAACTATAACGGGGGAATTTCACGGGTTTTGTACGAGTGCAATGTCCAACTAACTATAACTGTCCCTAAAACCTATGGTTTTTTCAGTGAATATATATATATATTAAAAAATTGTGAATAATTTTTAGTTAGGAAAACTATATTCATTCTTTTTTTTTTTTTTAAATATTATACAGAAGTCGCGCACCCTACACGATGGCTGCGTGCAGTCCGGTAGCCATTTTGAAAAGTCGCGCTGGGGTCGCCACTTCGGCGTAATTTGTAAAGTATGAAATATCTTTAAATTAATTATAAATAAAAGTTTTCCTTTAAGTGTTTGTCTAAATTTATTAATAAAAGTATTTTTAAAGTATTATTTTCAATATAATTTCGACTAAAAATTATTCGATTATTATTGGATTCGGAGGGTAGGAGGGATGGCCATTTTGCTCGATCTGTTTTGCAAGATTTTTTGGTCTAGTCAGGTGGACACCCTCCTCCGGGTGAGGTACGGCTTGAGGAGTCTATTCAAAAGGTGAGGAATCAACTGGCAGAAGTATCCATCAGAAGAGCAAGTTACTTACCTTCGGTAACGCTTTTTCTGGTGGATACAGTATCTGCCTGTGGATTCCTCACTGTCCCACCCGCCTCCCCATTGTCCACCTGTTTCTACCAAAAAGATGCTTTTACTGTTTGGCATGAATGTTTTTAATATGTCTTAATCATGCTTATGTTTTAATAGTGAGAAATTCTTGATCTGTTGCTATTTCTTTATGCCTTTATTGGTTATGCATTTGTATATATATATATATATTTAGTATACTATGTATACATGTGAAAATGTGTTGGTCCACCTGTTTACCTCGGTGGCACGGAAAAAATGGGTGGAACTGACGTCAGCACGCCGACGAGGTCCTCTTATGGCTCCTATGACGTCATACGGTGTCGCGAGCGGAGCCGTGCTATTATGACATCGTCGTCGACGTGGGAGAGCTAGGAAAGAATTTCCGTGGAATGCTGGCGCAGGGGATATTCACCTAAGTGTTCAGGCTAGTCCTTTGGGAGCAACTGTTTATGTTGCCACTCCAGAAACCGAAACCAGTGATCCGAGGGCAGAGGCCCTGCAGATGGCACACGAGGTGGAGAGCCCAGTCGTGTGCACCGGCGGGGCAGCGAAGTGACAAGCACCACTACCCACAGAAAAGGTAACGAGGGCACTGAATAACACAGGATCTTCTCTTTGTATCTGGCAGGAACAACAAGTTTAAAATGCCCTAGTTCCAAAATGTAGAATTAGTGCTACAACGGTCTTCAAGAGGACCTGCGATGGATGCCGCTTCTGCCTTCCGTACACTGGAGGCGGCACATGGGTCACGCGGTACGGTCATACTGCGGTGGGACGCACACTCGTTGACCTCTCATGTCACTGCTCCACACTTCGGGGACAATGCTTTCCATTAGCTGTGTTTTCTGATGACGTGTCGCGCCGGCCCCGTCCAACAGCAGAACCCCTTTAGATCCAAACAGACTCTTTCACTCTCTCACCGGAAGTGAAACCAGGCCACGCGGACACTTTCACAATACAACAGCCGGGAATACACTTTTCGGTAAAAAAAACACATTCCTTCCTCCTAATTTAGTAAATAAACGACTCACTGAAGAACAGGGGCCAGCTTCGATCGGTAAACAGCCGTTACAACGACTTTTTTACTTCGCGATACCATTACAACGCATGCATTACCACGCATGCGTTGTACATCGCAAAGTCATTACTACGCATTTTTTTAGAATGCATGGTCATTTACCACGCATGCCTTTACAACAAATTTTGTTGTAAAGGTATGTATGGTAAATGACCATGAGTTCTAAAAAAATGTAGACGATCCACGTCATTGTAAGGAAGCAGAGGCTGTTCCGTTTCCTCACAACAACGTGCACTGCCCCTCAGAGACGACATGAAGCAGGAACCACGAGGAGAGAGGAACCACGAGGAGTGAGAGGTAACGGGAATTGGCATGGGGTGGTGGTTAGTTTTCTAGGGTTTAGGGTAGTGCAGTGGTGTTTAGGTAGTATATGGGGTCGTGCTGAGGGTAGTGTTTTAGGGTTTAGGGTAGTGCAGTGGTGTATGTGTAGTATAGGGAGTCGTGCTGGGGGTAGTGTTTTAGGGTTTAGGCTAGTGCAGTGGTGTTTGTGTAGTGTAGGGGGTCGTGCTGGTGGTAGTGTTTTAGGGTTTAGGGTAGTGCAGTGATGTTTGGGTAGTATAGGGGTCATGCTTGGGGTAGATTTAGGGTTTAGGGTAGTGCAGTGGTGTTTGTGTAGTGTAGGGGATCGTGCTGGGGGTAGTGTTTTAGGGTTTAGGGCAGTGCAGTGGTGTTTGTGTAGTGTAGGGGGTCGTGCTGGGAGTAGTGTTTTAGGGTTTAGGGTAGTGAAGTGGTGTTTGGGTAGTGTAGGGGGTCATGCTGGGGGTAGTGTTTTAGGGTTTAGGATAGTGCAGTGGTGTTTGGGTAGTGTAGGGGGTCATGCTGGGGTAGTGTTTTAGGGTTTAGGGTAGTGCAGTAGTGTTGGTGTAGTGTAGGGGGTCGTGCTGGGGGTAGTGTTTTACGGTTTAGGGTAGTGCAGTGGTGTTTGGGTAGTGTAGGGGGTCGTGCTGAGGGTAGATTTAGGGTTTAGGGTAGTGCAGTGGTGTTTGGGTAGTGTAGGGGGTCGTGCTGGGGGTAGATTTAGAGTTTAGGGTAGTGCAGTGGCGTTTGGGTAGTGTAGGGTGTAGTGCTGGGGGTAGATTTAGGGTTTAGGGTAGTGCAGTGGTGTTTGGGTAGTGTAGGGAGTCATGCTGGGGGAGTGTTTTAGGGTTTAGGGTAGTGCAGTGGTGTTTGGGTAGTGTAGGGGGTCGTGCTGGGGGTAGTGTTTTAGGGTTTAGGGTAGTGCAGTGGTGTTTGGGTAGTGTAGGGGGTCATGCTGGGGTAGTGGTTTAGGGTTGAGGGTAGTGCAGTGGTGTTTGGGTAGTGTAGGGGGTACTGCTGGGGGTAGTGTTTTAGGGTTTAGGGTAGTGCAATGGTGTTTGGGTAGTGTAGGGGTACGTGCTGGGGGTAGTGTTTTAGGGTTTAGGGTAGTGCAGTGGTGTTTGGGTAGTGTAGGGGGTCGTGTTGGGGTAGTGTTTTAGGGTTTAGGGTAGTGCAGTGGTGTTTGTGTAGTGTAGGGGGTCGTGCTGGGGATAGTGTTTTAGGGTTTAGGGTAGTGCAGCGGTGTTTGTGTAGTGTAGGGGGTCGTGGTGTTTTAGGGTTTAGGGTAGTGCAGTGGTCTTTGGGTAGTGTAGGGGGTCGTGCGGGGGTAGTGTTTTAGGGTTTAGGGTAGTGCAGTGGTCTTTGGGTAGTGTAGGGGGTCGTGCGGGGGGTAGTGTTTTAGGGTTTAGGGTAGTGCAGTGGTGTTTGGGTAGTGTAGGGGGTTGTGCTGGGGTAGTGTTTTAGGGTTTAGGGTAGTGCAGTGGTGTTTGGGTAGTGTAGGGGGTTGTGCTGGGGTAGTGTTTTAGGGTTTAGGGTAGTGCATTGGTGTTTGGGTAGTGTAGGGGGTCGTGCTGGGGGTAGTGTTTTAGGGTTTAGGGCAGTGCATTGGTGTTTGGATAGTGTAGGGGGTCGTGCTGGGGAATTGTTTTAGGGTTTAGGGCAGTGCAGTGGTGTTCGGGTAGTGTAGGGGGTCCTGCTGGGGGAGTGTTTCAGGGTTTAGGGCAGTGCAGTGGTGTTCGGGTAGTGTAGGGGGTCATGCTGGGGGTAGTGTTTTAGGGTTTAGGGTAGTGCAGTGGTGTTCGGGCAGTGTAGGGGGTCGTGCTGGGGGTAGTGTTTCACGGTTATGGGCAGTGCAGTGGTGTTCGGGCAGTGTAGGGTGTCATGCTGGGGGTAGTGTTTCAGGGTTTTGGGAAGTGCAGTGGTGTTCGGGCAGTATAGGGGGACGTGCTGGGGGTGGTGTTTCAGGGTTTTGGGCAGAGCAGTGGTGTTTGGGCAGTGTAGGTGGTCGTGCTGGGGGTAGTGTTTCAGGGTTTAGGGCAGAGAAGTGGTGTTCGGGCAGAGTAGGGGGTCGTGCTGGGGGTGGTGTTTAGGGTTTAGGGCAGTGCAGTGGTGTTCGGGCAGTGTACGGGGTCATGCTGGGGGTAGTGTTACAGGGTTTAGGGCAGGGGTGTTCGGGCAGTGTAGGGGGTCGTGCAAGGGGTGGTGTTTCAGGGTTTAGGGCAGTGCAGCAGTGTTCGGGCAGTGTAGGGGGTCTTGCAGGGGGTGGTGTTTAAGGAGTTAGGGCAGTGGTGTTCGGGCATTGTTGGGGGTCTTGCTGGGGGTGGTGTTTCAGGGTTTACGGCAGTGCAGTTGTGTTCGGGCAGTGTAGGGGATCTTGCTGGGGGTGATGTTTCAGGGTTTAGGGCAGTGCAGTGGTGTTCGGGCAGTGTAGGGGGTCTTGCTGGGGTGGTGTTTCAGGGATTAGGGCAGTGCAGTGGTGTTCGGGCAGTGTAGGGGGTCGTGCTGGGGCTGGTGTTTCAGGGTTTAGGGCAGTGCAGTGGTGTTTGGGCAGTGTAGGGGGTCGTGCTGGGGCTGGTGTTTCAGGGTTTTGGGCAGTGCAGTGGTGTTCGGGCAGTGTAGGGGGTCATGCTGGGGGTAGTGTTTCAGGGTTTTGGGAAGTGCAGTGGTGTTCGGGCAGTGTAGGGGGACGTGCTGGGGGTGGTGTTTCAGGGTTTAGGGCAGAGCAGTGGTGTTTGGGCAGTGTAGGCGGTCGTGCTGGGGGTAGTGTTTCAGGGTTTAGGGCAGAGCAGTGGTGTTCGGGCAGAGTAGGGGGTCGTGCTGGGGGTGGTGTTTAGGGTTTAGGGCAGTGCAGTGGTGTTCGGGCAGTGTAGGGGTCGTGCTGGGGGGGTGTTACAGGGTTTAGGGCAGTGCAGTGGTGTTTGGGCAGTGTAGGGGGTCGTGCAAGGGGTGGTGTTCCAGGGTTCAGGGCAGTGCAGTGGTGTTCCGGCAGTGTAGGGGGTCTTGCAGGGGGTGGTGTTTCAGGGTTTAGGGCAGTGCAGTGGTGTTCGGGCAGTGTAGGGGGTTGTGCTGGGGGTGGTGTTTCAGGGTTTAGGGCAGGGCAGTGCAGTGGTGTTCGGGCAGTGTAGGGGGTCGTGCTGGGGCTGGTGTTTCAGGGTTTAGGGCAGTGCAGTGGTGTTCGGGCAGTGTAGGGGGTCATGCTGGGGCTGGTGTTTCAGGGTTTAGGGCAGTGCAGTGGTGTTCGGGCAGTGTAGGGGGTCATGCTGGGGCTGGTGTTTCAGGGTTTAGGGCAGTGCAGTGGTGTTCGGGCAGTGTAGGGGGTCGTGCTGGGGCTGGTGTTTCAGGGTTTAGGGCAGTGCAGTGGTGTTCGGGCAGTGTAGGGGGTCGTGCTGGGGCTGGTGTTTCAGGGTTTAGGGCAGTGCAGTGGTGTTCGGGCAGTGTAGGGGGTCGTGCTGGGGCTGGTGTTTCAGGGTTTAGGGCAGTGCAGTGGTGTTCGGGCAGTGTAGGGGGTCGTGCTGGGGCTGGTGTTTCAGGGTTTAGGGCAGTGCAGTGGTGTTCGGGCAGTGTAGGGGGTCGTGCTGGGGGTAGTGTTTCACGGTAATGGGCGGTGCAGTGGTGTTCGGGCAGTGTAGGGTGTCATGCTGGGGGTAGTGTTTCAGGGTTTTGGGAAGTGCAGTGGTGTTCGGGCAGTATAGGGGGACGTGCTGGGGGTGGTGTTTCAGGGTTTTGGGCAGAGCAGTGGTGTTTGGGCAGTGTAGGTGGTCGTGCTGGGGGTAGTGTTTCAGGGTTTAGGGCAGAGAAGTGGTGTTCGGGCAGAGTAGGGGGTCGTGCTGGGGGTGGTGTTTAGGGTTTAGGGCAGTGCAGTGGTGTTCGGGCAGTGTACGGGGTCATGCTGGGGGTAGTGTTACAGGGTTTAGGGCAGTGGTGTTCGGGCAGT
Organism: Calotriton arnoldi; assembly: GCA_963921515.1. Lineage (NCBI taxonomy): Eukaryota > Metazoa > Chordata > Amphibia > Caudata > Salamandridae > Calotriton > Calotriton arnoldi. The sequence continues at coordinate 1,374,796 of CAWUFW010003362.1, forward strand.
GTAGGGGGTCGTGCAATGGGTGGTGTTTCAGGGTTTAGGGCAGTGCAGCAGTGTTCGGGCAGTGTAGGGGGTCTTGCAGGGGTGGTGTTTCAGGGGTTAGGGCAGGCAGTGGTGTTCGGGCATTGTAGGGGGTCTTGCTGGGGGTGGTGTTTCAGGGCTTAGGGCAGTGCGGTTGTGTTCGGGCAGTGTAGGGGATCTTGCTGGGGGTGATGTTTCAGGGTTTAGGGCAGTGCAGTGGTGTTCGGGCAGTGTAGGGGGTCTTGCTGGGGTGGTGTTTCAGGGATTAGGGCAGTGCAGTGGTGTTCGGGCAGTGTAGGGGGTCATGCTGGGGCTGGTGTTTCAGGGTTTAGGGCAGTGCAGTGGTGTTTGGGCAGTGTAGGGGGTCGTGCTGGGGCTGGTGTTTCACGGTTTTGGGCAGTGCAGTGGTGTTCGGGCAGTGTAGGGGGTCGTGCTGGGGGTAGTGTTTCAGGGTTTTGGGAAGTGCAGTGGTGTTCGGGCAGTGTAGGGGGACGTGCTGGGGGTGGTGTTTCAGGGTTTAGGGCAGAGCAGTGGTGTTTGGGCAGTGTAGGCGGTCATGCTGGGGGTAGTGTTTCAGGGTTTAGGGCAGAGCAGTGGTGTTCGGGCAGAGTAGGGGGTCGTGCTGGGGGTGGTGTTTCAGGGTTTAGGGCAGTGCAGTGGTGTTCGGGCAGTGTAGGGGTCGTGCTGGGGGTGGTGTTTCAGGGTTTAGGGCAGTGCAGTGGTGTTTGGGCAGTGTAGGGGGTCGTGCAAGGGGTGGTGTTTCAGGGTTCAGGGCAGTGCAGTGGTGTTCGGGCAGTGTAGGGGGTCTTGCAGGGGGTGGTGTTTCAGGGTTTAGGGCAGTGGTGTTCGGGCAGTGTAGGGGGTCTTGCTGGGGCTGGTGTTTCAGGGTTTAGGGCAGTGCAGTGGTGTTCAGGCAGTGTAGGGGATCTTTCTGGGGGTGGTGTTTCAGGGTTTAGGGCAGTGCAGTGGTGTTCGGGCAGTGTAGGGAGTCTTGCTGGGGGTGGTGTTTCAGGGTTTAGGGCAGTGCAGTGGTGTTCGGGCAGTGTAGGGGGTCGTGCTGGGGCTGGTGTTTCAGTGTTTAGGGCAGTGCAGTGGTGTTCGGGTAGTGTAGTGGGGTCATGCTGGGGCTGGTGTTTCAGGGTTTAAGGCAGTGCATTGGTGTTCGGGCAGTGTAAGGGGTCGTGCTGGGGCTGGTGTTTCAGGGTTTAAGGCAGTGCATTGGTGTTCGGGCAGTGTAAGGGGTCGTGCTGGGGCTGGTGTTTCAGGGTTTAGGGCAGTGCAGTGGTGTTCGGGCAGTGTAGGGGGTCATGCTGGGGCTGGTGTTTCAGGGTTTAGGGCAGTGCAGTGGTGTTCGGGCAGTGTAGGGGGTCGTGCTGGGGATGGTGTTTCAGGGTTTAGGGCAGTGCAGTGGTGTTCGGGCAGTGTAGGGGTTCGTGCTGGGGTTGGTGTTTCAGGGTTTTGGGCGGAGCAGTGGTGTTCGGGCAGTGTAGGGGTTCATGCTGGGGGTGGTGTTTCTGGGTTTAGGGCAGTGCAGTGGTGTTTGGGCACTGTAGGGGGTCTTTCTGGGGGTGGTGTTTCAGGGTTTAGGGCAGGGGTGTTCGGGCAGTGTAGGGGGTCGTGCAAGGGGTGGTGTTTCAGGGTTTAGGGCAGTGCAGCAGTGTTCGGGCAGTGTAGGGGGTCTTGCAGGGGGTGGTGTTTCAGGGAGTTAGGCAGTGCAGTGGTGTTCGGGCAGTGTAGGGGGTCTTGCTGGGGGTGGTGTTTCAGGGCTTAGGGCAGTGCGGTTGTGTTCGGGCAGTGTAGGGGATCTTGCTGGGGGTGATGTTTCAGGGTTTAGGGCAGTGCAGTGGTGTTCGGGCAGTGTAGGGGGTCGTGCTGGGGCTGGTGTTTCAGGGTTTAGGGCAGTGCAGTGGTGTTCGGGCAGTGTAGGGGGTCATGCTGGGGCTGGTGTTTCAGGGTTTAGGGCAGTGCAGTGGTGTTCGGGCAGTGTAGGGGGTCGTGCTGGGGCTGGTGTTTCAGGGTTTAGGGCAGTGCAGTGGTGTTCGGGCAGTGTAGGGGGTCGTGCTGGGGCTGGTGTTTCAGGGTTTAGGGCAGTGCAGTGGTGTTCGGGCAGTGTAGGGGGTCGTGCTGGGGCTGGTGTTTCAGGGTTTAGGGCAGTGCAGTGGTGTTCGGGCAGTGTAGGGGGTCGTGCTGGGGCTGGTGTTTCAGGGTTTAGGGCAGTGCAGTGGTGTTCGGGCAGTGTAGGGGGTCGTGCTGGGGCTGGTGTTTCAGGGTTTAGGGCAGTGCAGTGGTGTTCGGGCAGTGTAGGGGGTCGTGCTGGGGGTAGTGTTTCACGGTTATGGGCAGTGCAGTGGTGTTCGGGCAGTGTAGGGTGTCATGCTGGGGGTAGTGTTTCAGGGTTTTGGGAAGTGCAGTGGTGTTCGGGCAGTGTAGGGGGACGTGCTGGGGGTGGTGTTTCAGGGTTTAGGGCAGAGCAGTGGTGTTTGGGCAGTGTAGGTGGTTCGTGCTGGGGGTAGTGTTTCAGGGTTTAGGGCAGAGCAGTGGTGTTCGGGCAGAGTAGGGGGTCGTGCTGGGGGTGGTGTTTAGGGTTTAGGGCAGTGCAGTGGTGTTCGGGCAGTGTAGGGGGTCGTGCTGGGGGTAGTGTTTCAGGGTTTAGGGCAGTGCAGTGGTTTCGGGCAGTGTAGGGGGTCGTGCAGGGGGTGGTGTTTCAGGGTTTAGGGCAGTGCAGTGGTGTTCGGGCAGTGTAGGGGGTCTTGCAGGGGGTGGTGTTTCAGGGTTTAGGGGCAGTGGTGTTCGGGCAGTGTAGGGGGTCTTGCTGGGGGTGGTGTTTCAGGGTTTAGGGCAGTGCAGTTGTGTTCGGGCAGTGTAGGGGGTCTTGCTGGGGGTGGTGTTTCAGGGTTTAGGGCAGTGCAGTGGTGTTCGGGCAGTGTAGGGGGTCTTGCTGGGGTGGTGTTTCAGGGTTTAGGGCAGTGCAGTGGTGTTCGGGCAGTGTAGGGGGTCATGCTGGGGCTGGTGTTTCAGGGTTTAGGGCAGTGCAGTGGTGTTCGGGCAGTGTAGGGGGTCGTGCTGGGGCTGGTGTTTCAGGGTTTAGGGCAGTGCAGTGGTGTTCGGGCAGTGTAGGGGGTCGTGCTGGGGGTAGTGTTTCAGGGTTTAGGGCAGTGCAGTGGTGTTCGGGCAGTGTAGGGGGACGTGCTGGGGGTGGTGTTTCAGGGTTTAGGGCAGAGCAGTGGTGTTTGGGAAGTGTAGGGGTTCGTGCTGGGGGTAGTGTTTCAGGGTTTAGGGCAGAGCAGTGGTGTTCGGGCAGAGTAGGGGGTCGTGCTGGGGGTGGTGTTTAGGGTTTAGGGCAGTGCAGTGGTGTTCAGGCAGAGTAGGGGTCGTGCTGGAGGTGGTGTTTCAGGGTTTAGGGCAGTGCAGTGGTGTTCGGGCAGTGTAGGGGGTCGTGCAAGGGGTGGTGTTTCAGGGTTTAGGGCAGTGCAGTGGTGTTCGGGCAGTGTAGGGGGTCTTGCAGGGGATGGTGTTTCAGGGTTTAGGGCAGTGGTGTTCGGGCAGTGTAGGGGGTCTTGCTGGGGCTGGTGTTTCAGGGTTTAGGGCAGTGCAGTGGTGTTCGGGCAGTGTAGGGGATCTTGCTGGGGGTGGTGTTTCAGGGTTTAGGGCAGTGCAGTGGTGTTCGGGCAGTGTAGGGAGTCTTGCTGGGGGTGGTGTTTCAGTGTTTAGGGCAGTGCAGTGGTGTTCGGGTAGTGTAGTGGGGTCATGCTGGGGCTGGTGTTTCAGGGTTTAAGGCAGTGCATTGGTGTTCGGGCAGTGTAGGGGGTCGTGCTGGGGCTGGTGTTTCAGGGTTTAGGGCAGTGCAGTGGTGTTCGGGCAGTGTAGGGGGTCGTGCTGGGGCTGGTGTTTCAGGGTTTAGGGCAGTGCAGTGGTGTTCGGGCAGTGTAGGGGGTCATGCTGGGGCTGGTGTTTCAGGGTTTAGGGCAGTGCAGTGGTGTTCGGGCAGTGTAGGGGGTCGTGCTGGGGCTGGTGTTTCAGGGTTTAGGGCAGTGCAGTGGTGTTCGGGCAGTGTAGGGGTTCATGCTGGGGCTGGTGTTTCAGGGTTTTGGGCAGTGCAGTGGTGTTCGGGCAGTGTAGGGGGTCATGCTGGGGGTGGTGTTTCAGGGTTTAGGGCAGTGCAGTGGTGTTTGGGCAGTGTAGGGGGTCTTGCTGGGGGTGGTGTTTCAGGGTTTAGGGCAGTGCAGTGGTGTTCGGGCAGTGTAGGGGGTCGTGCTGGGGGTGGTGTTTCAGGGTTTAGGGCAGTGCAGTGGTGTTCGGGCAGTGTAGGGGGTCGTGCTGGGGGTGGTGTTTCAGGGTTTAGGGCAGTGCAGTGGTGTTCGGGCAGTGTAGGGGGTCTTGCTGGGGGTGGTGTTTCAGGGTTTAGGGCAGTGCAGTGGTGTTCGGGCAGTGTAGGGGATCTTGCTGGGGGTGGTGTTTCAGGGTTTAGGGCAGTGCAGTGGTGTTCGGGCAGTGTAGGGGGTCTTGCTGGGGGTGGTGTTTCAGGGATTAGGGCAGTGCAGTGGTGTTCGGGCAGTGTAGGGGGTCGTGCTGGGGCTGGTGTTTCAGGGTTTAGGGCAGTGCAGTGGTGTTCGGGCAGTGTAGGGGGTCATGCTGGGGCTGGTGTTTCAGGGTTTAGGGCAGTGCAGTGGTGTTCGGGCAGTGTAGGGGGTCGTGCTGGGGCTGGTGTTTCAGGGTTTAGGGCAGTGCAGTGGTGTTCGGGCAGTGTAGGGGGTCGTGCTGGGGGTGGTGTTTCAGGGTTTAGGGCAGTGCAGTGGTGTTCGGGCAGTGTAGGGGGACGTGCTGGGGGTGGTGTTTCAGGGTTTAGGGCAGAGCAGTGGTGTTTGGGCAGTGTAGGGGGTTGTGCTGGGGGTAGTGTTTCAGGGTTTAGGGCAGAGCAGTGGTGTTCGGGCAGTGTAGGGGGTCGTGCTGGGGGTAGTGTTTCAGGGTTTTGGGAAGTGCAGTGGTGTTCGGGCAGTGTAGGGGGACGTGCTGGGGGTGGTGTTTCAGGGTTTAGGGCAGAGCAGTGGTGTTTGGGCAGTGTAGGGGGTCGTGCTGGGGGTAGTGTTTCAGGGTTTAGGGCAGAGCAGTGGTGTTCGGGCAGAGTAGGGGGTCGTGCTGGGGGTGGTGTTTCAGGGTTTAGGGCAGTGCAGTGGTGTTCGGGCAGTGTAGGGGGTCGTGCTGGGGGTGGTGTTTCAGGGTTTAGGGCAGTGCAGTGGTGTTCGGGCAGTGTAGGGGGTCGTGCAGGGGGTGGTGTTTCAGGGTTTAGGGCAGTGCAGTGGTGTTCGGGCAGTGTAGGGGGTCTTGCAGGGGGTGGTGTTTCAGGGTTTAGGGAGTGCAGTGGTGTTCGGGCAGTGTAGGGGGTCTTGCTGGGGCTGGTGTTTCAGGGTTTAGGGCAGTGCAGTGGTGTTCGGGCAGTGTAGGGGATCTTGCTGGGGGTGGTGTTTCAGGGTTTAGGGCAGTGCAGTGGTGTTCGGGCAGTGTAGGGAGTCTTGCTGGGGGTGGTGTTTCAGGGTTTAGGGCAGTGCAGTGGTGTTCGGGCAGTGTAGGGGGTCGTGCTGGGGCTGGTGTTTCAGGGTTTAGGGCAGTGCAGTGGTGTTCGGGCAGTGTAGTGGGGTCGTGCTGGGGCTGGTGTTTCAGGGTTTAGGGCAGTGCAGTGGTGTTCGGGCAGTGTAGGGGGTCGTGCTGGGGCTGGTGTTTCAGGGTTTAGGGCAGTGCAGTGGTGTTCGGGCAGTGTAAGGGGTCGTGCTGGGGCTGGTGTTTCAGGGTTTAGGGCAGTGCAGTGGTGTTCGGGCAGTGTAGGGGGTCGTGCTGGGGCTGGTGTTTCAGGGTTTAGGGCAGTGCAGTGGTGTTCGGGCAGTGTAGGGGGTCATGCTGGGGCTGGTGTTTCAGGGTTTAGGGCAGTGCAGTGGTGTTCGGGCAGTGTAGGGGGTCATGCTGGGGCTGGTGTTTCAGGGTTTTGGGCAGTGCAGTGGTGTTCGGGCAGTGTAGGGGTTCATGCTGGGGGTGGTGTTTCAGGGTTTAGGGCAGTGCAGTGGTGTTTGGGCAGTGTAGGGGGTCTTGCTGGGGGTGGTGTTTCAGGGTTTAGGGAGGCAGTGGTGTTCGGGCAGTGTAGGGGGTCGTGCAGGGGGTGGTGTTTCAGGGTTTAGGGCAGTGCAGTGGTGTTCGGGCAGTGTAGGGGGTCTTGCAGGGGGTGGTGTTTCAGGAGTTTAGGGCAGTGCAGTGGTGTTCGGGCAGTGTAGGGGGTCTTGCTGGGGGTGGTGTTTCAGGGTTTAGGGCAGTGCAGTTGTGTTCGGGCAGTGTAGGGGATCTTGCTGGGGGTGATGTTTCAGGGTTTAGGGCAGTGCAGTGGTGTTCGGGCAGTGTAGGGGGTCTTGCTGGGGTGGTGTTTCAGGGATTAGGGCAGTGCAGTGGTGTTCGGGCAGTGTAGGGGGTCGTGCTGGGGCTGGTGTTTCAGGGTTTAGGGCAGTGCAGTGGTGTTCGGGCAGTGTAGGGGGTCATGCTGGGGCTGGTGTTTCAGGGTTTAGGGCAGTGCAGTGGTGTTCGGGCAGTGTAGGGGGTCGTGCTGGGGCTGGTGTTTCAGGGTTTTGGGCAGTGCAGTGGTGTTCGGGCAGTGTAGGGGGTCGTGCTGGGGGTAGTGTTTCAGGGTTTTGGGAAGTGCAGTGGTGTTCGGGCAGTGTAGGGGGACGTGCTGGGGGTGGTGTTTCAGGGTTTAGGGCAGAGCAGTGGTGTTTGGGAAGTGTAGGGGTTCGTGCTGGGGGTAGTGTTTCAGGGTTTAGGGCAGAGCAGTGGTGTTCGGGCAGAGTAGGGGGTCGTGCTGGGGGTGGTGTTTAGGGTTTAGGGCAGTGCAGTGGTGTTCGGGCAGTGTAGGGGGTCGTGCTGGGGTGGTGTTTCAGGGTTTAGGGCAGTGCAGTGGTGTTTGGGCAGTGTAGGGGGTCGTGCAAGGGGTGGTGTTCCAGGGTTCAGGGCAGTGCAGTGGTGTTCCGGCAGTGTAGGGGGTCTTGCAGGGGGTGGTGTTTCAGGGTTTAGGGCAGTGGTGTTCGGGCAGTGTAGGGGGTCTTGCTGGGGCTGGTGTTTCAGGGTTTAGGGCAGTGCAGTGGTGTTCGGGCAGTGTAGGGGATCTTGCTGGGGGTGGTGTTTCAGGGTTTAGGGCAGTGCAGTGGTGTTCGGGCAGTGTAGGGAGTCTTGCTGGGGGTGGTGTTTCAGGGTTTAGGGCAGTGCAGTGGTGTTCGGGCAGTGTAGGGGGTCGTGCTGGGGCTGGTGTTTCAGGGTTTAGGGCAGTGCAGTGGTGTTCGGGCAGTGTAGTGGGGTCATGCTGGGGCTGGTGTTTCAGGGTTTAGGGCAGTGCAGTGGTGTTCGGGCAGTGTAAGGGGTCGTGCTGGGGGTGGTGTTTCAGGGTTTAGGGCAGTGCAGTGGTGTTCGGGCAGTGTAGGGGGTCATGCTGGGGCTGGTGTTTCAGGGTTTAGGGCAGTGCAGTGGTGTTCGGGCAGTGTAGGGGGTCGTGCTGGGGCTGGTGTTCCAGGGTTTAGGGCAGTGCAGTGGTGTTCGGGCAGTGTAGGGGTTCAAGCTGGGGCTGGTGTTTCAGCGTTTTGGGCAGAGCAGTGGTGTTCGGGCAGTGTAGGGGTTCATGCTGGGGGTGGTGTTTCTGGGTTTAGGGCAGTGCAGTGGTGTTCGGGCACTGTAGAGGGTCTTTCTGGGGGTGGTGTTTCAGGGTTTAGGGGCAGTGGTGTTCGGGCAGTGTAGGGGGTCTTGCTGGGGGTGGTGTTTCAGGGTTTAGGGCAGTGCAGTGGTGTTCGGGCAGTGTAGGGGGTCTTGCTGGGGGTAGTGTTTCAGGGTTTAGGGCAGTGCAGTGGTGTTCAGGCAGTCTAGGGGGTCGTGCTGGGGTGGTGTTTCAGGGTTTAGGGCAGTGCAGTGGTGTTCGGGCAGTGTAGGGGGTCGTGCAGGGGGTGGTGTTTCAGGGTTTAGGGCAGTGCAGTGGTGTTCGGGCAGTGTAGGGGGTCATGCTGGGGCTGGTGTTTCAGGGTTTAGGGCAGTGCAGTGGTGTTCGGGCAGTGTAGGGGGTCATGCTGGGGCTGGTGTTTCAGGGTTTAGGGCAGTGCAGTGGTGTTTGGGCAGTGTAGGGTGTCGTGCTGGGGCTGGTCTTTCAGGGTTTAGGGCAGTGCAGGGTGTTCGGGCAGTGTAGGGGGTCGTGCTGGGGCTGGTGTTTCAGGGTTTAGGGCAGTGCAGTGATGTTCAGGCAGTGTAGGGGGTCTTGCTGGGGCTAGTGTTTCAGGGTTTAGGGCAGTGCAGTGGTGTTTGGGCAGTGTAGGGGGTCGTGCTGTGGCTAGTGTTTCAGGGTTTTAGGCAGAGCAGTGGTGTTCGGGCAGTGTAGGGGGTCGTGCTGGGGGTGGTGTTTCAGGGTTTAGGGCAGTGCAGTGGTGTTTGGGCAGTGTAGGGGGACTTGCTGGGGGTGGTGTGTCAGGGTTTAGGGCAGTGGTGTTCAGGCAGTGTCGGGGGTCTTGCTGGGGGTGATGTTTCAGGGTTTAGGGCAGTGCAGTGGTGTCTGGGCAGTGTAGGGGCTTGCTGGGGGTAGTGTTTCAGTGTTTAGGGCAGTTCAGTGGTGTTCGGGCAGTGTAGGGGGTCGTGCTGGGGGTGGTGTTTCAGGCAGTGTAGGGGGTCATGCTGGGGGTAGTGTTTCAGGGTTTAGGGCAGTGCAGTGGTTTTCGGGCAGTGTAGGGGTTGTACTGGGGGTAGGGGTTCAGGGTTTAGGGCAGTGCAGTGGTGTTCAGGCAGTGTAGGGAGTTGTGCTGGGGGTGGTGTTTCAGGGTTTAGGGCAGTGCAGTGGTGTTCGGGCAGTGTAGGGGGTTGTGCTGTGGGTAGTGTTTTAGGGTTTAGGGCAGTGCAGTGGTGTTCGGGCAGTGTAGGGGGTTGTGCTGGGGTAGTTTTTTAGGGTTTAGGGCAGTGCAGTAGTGTTTGTGCAGTTTAGGGGGTCGTGCTGGGGTAGTGTGTTAGGGTTTAGGGCAGTGCAGTGGTGTTTGTGTAGTGAGCAGCGCATGTGCTGCGTCGCTAGGCGAGACCTAAAAAGCTTTGCACCAAGATGGCTGCCAACACTTCCTGGATTGAAGTGTTGGCAGCCAATTAGATCCAAGCTCGTGCTTGTGTAGTTAGGTCCCGCCCAGATATATAAAGATTTTTTTCCTTTAATATCTCGAAAACTACTGAACGGATTTACACTATTTAAAAAAAGGGCGCTTTCTGAACCAAGCACTACCTTTTTGCCAAATTTGGTATAATTCCGTTCAGCAGTTTTGGCTGTAACGGTGTCTAAAGTTTCCTATGGGAAATTGATTTTTTGACCTCTATTTTTTGAATTTCTCAGGAACTACTGAACGGATTTACACCATTTAAAAAAAAAGGGTGCTTTCTGAACCAAGGACTACCTTTTTGCCAAATTTGGTGTAATTCCGTTCAGCAGTTTGGGCTGTAGCCGTGTCTAAAGTTTCCCTTTTTTCTCGGCCCCCGCTTGATGAATCACCCCGAAACTTTCAGGATAGGAGCTGACCTGAGCGCCCCACTAGTTTTGAAATTCTCGCGAAGATTCGTCATCCGGTGCCAAAGTTATTGGGAAAAGAAAAAATGCTTTTCCTATGGAAACTAGGTCCTAACTATAACTATCTACTGGCGACCACCAGTAGATTATATATATCTACACGGGATTTTTAATTGGATATATATATATATATATATATATATATATATATATATATATATATATATATATATATATATATATATATAAAAACAGTTACTTCAGCAGTGAGAGCGCACTCGAGAGATAAGAATCATCCACAGGACATATGCATTTCCTCGTTTATTCAATTTTGCCTGACGCGTTTCGGAACCATTTCCTTCATCATAGGCATTGAATCAAAGTCTTGCGTAACTGCTGCACTACATTTAAACTATCCGCCCCCCAATGGGCTTCTCTAATGAGTCCCAGTGCATCCTGGTAGTCGTGGTGCAGCAGCCTGCATTAAAACCCAAATGGGAAGAAATGTTAATCAAAACAGCCCCACAATGAGCCGCCGAGGTATTGCATAGATCCTTAATCCAAAGGCTTATCTCTCCACATGATCGCGCGAAGGCAGATTGCTCGTCCGGTGGCCCCATGTTATCCACTGGGTGGTGCAGCTTCCCCGCGCCCGGAGCCGGCGCGTTAACATCAAAAACTGTTGCTTCAGCAGGTGAGAGCGCACTCGAGAGATAAGAATCATCCACAGGACATATATATATATATATCCATCCTACTGGTGGTCGCCGGTAGGTAGTTATAGTTAAGAACATGTTTATAGTTAGGCCCCCCGCAGCCCCAGGGAATGCCACCTCCCTGGGGCTAAAATGAAATAAGTGCTTGTGACACATGGGGCAACCCCAGCAGCCCCGGGGACCATCATCTCCCAGGGGCAGATTAGAAAACTTAAAGTGGGTGGCCATGTGGCCTGCCGCAGACCCAGGACCACCACATACCTGGGGCTGTGTTCGGCATGGTAGGGGGACCACGCGGCACCAATCCAGGAATGATAGATGGCCCTGGGGACTGCCACCCCCCTGGGTCTGCTGCTGCAATGTCCCGGGGTGCCTACTCCCAAGACATTGCAGTTTGCTATGGATTGGCGGGAACACCGCTTCCACCAAGCCATAGCAAACCCTGCTCTGCTTTGAGTAAGCAATAGCATGTAAAATGCTCTTGCTTACTTGAAGCGGAGCAGAATTGCTTTTGGACAGATGGAGCTGCATGTTAGCAGCTCCCTCTGTCCAATAGCAATTACGGCTCCCTCAGGATCTGGGGACCCAGCAGGGACTGCGGGCGCTTTGAGGCTCTCCTCACAGTCCCCAACAAAAATGACTGGGTGCCCTGGGTGGGACCAGGGCACCCAATATTGTGGTCAGGCCTCGGGGGACGGGGTCCCCAGGGCCACAATCAGCCCAGAGAAGGGGGGCCATGTGGCCCCCTCCCCCAATGATAATAATAATTTGTTTTCTACGTGGATGGAGTCGTGACCCCATCGTTGCACTCAGCGCAGCCCCCCATGTAACATCACGGAGGAGTCCCAGACCTACCCAAAATAAATAAATACAAAATGTTCAAATATTAATTCACTCAATGTATTGAGTCACATACTTACTGAAACAGTCACACGTGCTCACAGACCAATTCTTAGCTCATAGAGCAACACAGACACTGATGCACCCATTTACAGACCCACTCAGACACTAATACACCCAGTTTCAGACACTGATGCACTCAGTTACAGACCCACTCAGACACTGGCATGTTCACTCACTAACCCACTTGGACACTGACTCACCCAGTCACTGATCCACTCAGACAATGAAACAGCCACTAACAGATCTGCTCAGAGACTGATGCACCCACTCACAGATGTACCTTTACACAGACCCACTCACACACCCACTCAGACAGTGACACACCCACTGAGATACTGATGTATCCATTCATCGAGCTACTCAGTGATTCAGATACTCCCTCACAGACCCACTCAGACACTGACACACCACTCACTGACCTTTTCAGACACTGAAGCACCCATTCACAGATCCACTCAGTCACTGACATGGCTAGTCACTGACTCACTCAGACACTGATGCATGCACTCAAAACTCCACTCAGACACTGATCCACCCACTGACAGATCCAGTCAGACTCTGACGCATTCTATCACAGACCCACTCAGACACTTGTAAAGCCTATCATGAACATCCTCAAAGTGAAGCACACACTTATATTCACATTTATACTTTTACAAAACTACTTAGAAAAACATTTTAATATGAATAGAGTTAAAATTGTAGTTACAAATCTAAAATCAGTTGTTGTGCATTGAGTTTGTGCTTTTGATTTGCGGATCCGCAATAGGATCGCGACTCTGGAAAAATATTTTTGAGAAATATAGTTTCTAAAAAATATGTACTTTTCAGTGTTGGGCTATAGGGTGGCTCTGAGAAGAGCCTTTGTGTTCATTGTAAGATTGTGTCAGCTACGTGTAAGTGCGGATGCACAGTTTCAGGTTGCTGAGAAACACCCTGTTGCCTTCATCTGTGAAGTGAACTCCATCTCTTCTATAGATTCCTTGCATGTCAAAACATAGGTTGTTGTTGTAGACAGAGATCATGTTATGGTCTCTGAGGTAAGCAGAAACAGTTTTATGAACATGTTTCCTGGCTTTGTCAATCTGTGGACAGAATTGATTTGACCACTTCCATTTCTGTCTTTGGAATTTATTAGAGTACACAAAGACAGTGTGAGGGAAAAGCGACATCAGTTGTTCAAAGGTATCCTTCCTTAAGATTTCCAGTCCTATCCCTGTCAATGTGCCTAGGTCATTGCCACCACAGTGCACAATTATAAGGTCAGGGGGTTGGAAATACATAATGCTTTTAACCAAAGCCAGCAATTGGTGCCATGTTAATCCTCTCTGCCCAAACCATTTAATATCCACTTTATGCAAACAAAACCAAGTCTTTAGCAATACCAGTGTCTCTAGCAAACATTTTGCCCCAGAAAACATAGCTGTGACCCACAATCCATACTGTAAGCATTTTGAAGGAAGAAGCAGTAGGAATCATAAGACGTCTGTAGCTGAATGTGTCAATTGGTATAATGAAAGGCACTTAAATTGGTGGAGACAGTCTGGTTTATGAAAAGGAGATAAGTGATTGGGTGTTCATGAAAATTTCATACTTAAAAATAGGTAGTATCTTACTCTGAAAAGATTGGCTGTAGACAAACCTTCAAAAGGTACGATACACTGGATATGCTTACATTTTAAAGTAGTTAACCACACCTGCTACTGTTGAATTGGAAGCTGATGTGCTGCAGTTAAAAAGATGCTGAGCTTTTGACATACCGGTAGAGTAGAATATTTCATAAATGGTTGCTATGGAAACTGAGGTGAAGCAGTGTGCCCTCAAAATATAAAATGCAGTACTTTACATTTCTTATAAGTTTGAAAATTGAATTTTCCCAATTCAGTAATATGTATGATTGTGAAATGTTGTTGAAAAATGATAGTAGTATTGTTGGAAATGGCTCTTTGAACTCTTGTGAAGGTTCGCAACCCCACTGGGACGCTACATGGGAAGAGGGTTGCACTGATCGCCGCAATGGATTTGCGACTCCAGCAAGTGTTACACAACCATATTGGGCTTCCTTAGAAGAGGGTAATAAAGGGTTAATTTAACTGTCCAATAGAAAGTCTTTTTAGATTTTGAAAAAAGGAAGGGCATATTTTGATTTGCTACTGCCATTCATTTCTGTGGAAAAAGAAAGGGAAAAATTGCCATTACTGGTTCTTCCTTATTGAGAGTGTTACATCACATTTACTGTGTGAAAAAGAAAATTATCTAAGAGTTTCTGATCATTCTAGAATCTACGGCAGAGTTTCACAGGTAAGTTACAAAGGTGGAAGGAGTGTGACCTATTTCGTACGAGCACTTAAGGGATTCTTCTTACCATTTTAACTATGAGAAGAACTGTTTGTAGAAGTTGTGAAACATTTCATCTGAAAATAAATGTATTGAATTAACTGTGTCTTGTATTGGTGTAATAAATGGTATATCTATGTAGTTTGATATGTGTAGAGTAACACAAAGTTATATATAATGAGATTAACAGTTAAATATGTAATAGTGTACATGTACTGAGTAGTTGTTTCTAGAGAGTAGGATTGCTGAAATGTTTGAGGTCTAAAACAATAGATAGTATGACAGTAAGAGTAAGCAGTGAAAAGTGTAGCCATCTGGAAAGGCATTGACACTAACAAGAGAGCCATGCACAGGAGTCGTTCTTTCATCTTGGTTCAGGTCTGGCACTGTAAAACTCTGTCTCTAATGAAACTAATAAGGAAATGGGAGGTTTAAAATATATATTACCAGAAGTTTTAAGCTCTATCCTAGTACATATAACTTGCCTGAAAAGTACTCTGGAAGTAGGCTATAAATAGTGATGTATGTACTTTAAACTGAAACTGTATTCTGTCAAGTTTGAATGTCTAATCACTACAATTACTCTCTCACATTTGTACTTGGACATATAGTATGACACCTGAGGTGTAACTCATATGCATAACTTAAAAATATACAGGCTATCACATCCCCAGTCACATAATTCCAGAGTGTTTCATATCTTAGTGCTCTGTATAATACCCAGAAAGTGATACATGAGGCTTCTTTTACACTCATTTACAGAGCATACAGTCTGAAACAGAGATAGTCTAATACCTACAGGCTACTTTACATGTGTCATCGCACCCCTAAAAGGCTCCCACACTCATTGAGGAATCTGGAAACATGCTGACACTTAAAAGGCTGGCATGACAGGAGTCAGCCTTTCATTTTGGGTTAGCCCTGGCACTGGAAGGTCTGTGTCTCTAATGAAACTGGTAGAGAAATGTGAGGTTTAAAATATGTTTCCACGTGTGTTAAATACTATCCTACTACATATAACTGTCCTCAAAAGTAAACTGCAAGTAGGCTGTAGATATTGATGTTTGTACTTTAAACTGAAAACATATTCTGTCAACTTTGAATGTCTGACCTCTACCATTTCTCAGGCATGTCTCTACTTCTACAAGTAGTCTGACATGTGTGGTGAAGCTGATATGCCTATCAGTAAAACTATACAGTCTCTGACAACCCCAGGCACACATTCACAGAGCTACTTCACTATTCACTCCCAGATATAACAGACGTGTTTTGTAAGTAAGACTAATGGAAGCGCTACCACGAACTGATTCATACCTCAGTATTCTCTATGATACCCAGAAAGTAATCCATACAGATTCTTCTACATACATTTATTGAGTTATACAGTCTGTAACAGAGGGATTCTAATATGTGCATGCTACTCTACATGTGTCATCACATCCCCAAAAGGCACTGACACATTCATTTATTTATCTGAAAAGGCACAGACACTAATAAGGCAGGGATGAACAGTTGTCGGCCTTTTATCTTTGGTTGCGCCTGGCACTAAAAAGTCTGTTTCTTAAATAAAATTCATAGAGAAGTGTGAGGTTTAAAACATGTTCCCAAGTGTATTAAACACTATCTTAGTACATATAACTGTCCTCAAAGGTACACTTCAAGTAGGCTGTAGATAGTGATGTATGTACTTAAAACTGAAAATGTATTCTGTCAAGTTTGAATGTCTGACCTCTACCATTTCTCACCTATGTCTGTACTTCTACACGTAGCCTGACACCTGTGGTGCAGCTGATGACCCTAACTTAAAACCTATATGGTCTCTCATACCCCCAGGCAAATATTCACTTAACTCCGTCAACATTTAGTCCCAGAAGCACAGATCTCCTTTGTAAGCAGGCATCATAGAAGCACTTGCACACACTGCTTCATACCCCAGTGTTCTGTATAATACAGAGAAAGTAACAAATAAAGTTTGTTACAGAGGTAGTCTAATACATACAGACTACTTTACTGTTCTGCCACATATAAATCACCCCTAATGTAGCCTGGAGCTAGACCATAGGGTACACTCCTATGTGCATAAAAGCTAACATATATAGTTACACAACATTACATTTATACTGTATTTTCCTTTCAGACATCTATTTCTTTTATAACAGAAGATTTAACATGGCAAACTGGGTATGAAGGAGAAGGGCACAAAAAAACAGTACTATTTGAAAAAGTCTCAAAATGAACCAGGACATAATTGACAGAATACACTCCAGGAAACAAAATATACTGGTAAGAGATTGAGCAATTTCTTCAAACAGTACTTAGAAAAAAAGCATTGAAAATAAAGTGAAAAAAAAGAAAGGTTTTGCAACAACTCACAAACAGAAACAAATAATACAAGCTCAAACTGGAAAGTGTTCTAAAGAAAAAAGTAATCTAACAGCAAGACAGACCCAGTGTAAAGATATAAGAAGAAGAAGAATGTTTAGAAGTAGAGTAATACAAAATTTAGAAAGACATTCGAAGCAGTATAAGAAAAGAGCAGCAGCTTATAAGCAAAGACAACTTATAGAAAGTGTAGTAGATAAAGCATTTGCCTTGAAGCGAAAACTATTTATATTAGTTTTAAACAGGATAAAAATACTGGATAAAACAGTGTTGAGTATGTAGAGGAAAAGCCAGAAAAAGAAATTGTGAATAAAATTATTTTTGTAATGTATTTAGATGAGAATGGAAACATACATCTAGTATAGAGTCTGTCTTTAATGAAGACAGCTATTTACAAGAGAACACATTAGTGCATGCAGTTGAAACAAGTGGTCGATGTTATGAAGTAATGGATGATATTATGGTTACAAAAGAGGAAATAGTTGCTAGGAATATCGAGGAAGTCATAGCAGAAAAGGCACAGAGATGACGTAGACAGGCCCCTGTATATAAGTGGAATTGTAGCAGTATTTGTAGTGTTTGACCAGAGTCTATTGACAAAATGAGATACTTTCTACGTGAATTTTCATGCAGAAGTTTGAAAAAGAAAATTGCAAATTTGCAGCGATTAGATCCATGCAAAGTGAGAAAGTATAGCAATTTACAGGGACATTCACTTGCATGTTTGTCCAAGAAATTATGTCAATTTTTTTTCATCATTTCAGAATGTTAGCTGTTCATCACTCTGAAATGCGAAAGTTTGTTAGGAAAATTTACTATGTAAAAACTCCAGCACTATACTTGGGAGATTTGAATACAGCTCTTTTGCATGGTAGAATAGCAGATGTACAAAAAGTTTGATGATGTTCAGTGTTGGATTTTGGGCCTGAAGAGGAGTGTAGGGAAAGTGAGGACTTGCCATCTACAGCTGTAGTAGAACAAGACACACAGACTATATTTAATACCTTTGCAGAAGAATTTAGAAAGTTTAACACAGTTTCTTCTGAAAAACCAAACTGTGTTTGTATTTCATGTAGAAGCACTCGCTACAAAAATCAAATTCGGACTGTTGATCTGTATTCTTAAAGTGAAAAAGAAAACAACGGTAAGTGGCAGCAATTTGCTTATTAATTTGTAGAAAAACAATATGATTTGTCTTCTCGACAAGTTATATGTAAATACTGTTATATAAAAAGTTAGAAGAAAACAAAATGCCAGCTAGAGCCGTATATAACAACTTAGAGTTTGTACCTATTCCTAAAGAACTAGCGGATTTAAATGTTTGAGTCTATTCTAATCCAAATTGTACACCCATTTCAGCCCGTAGTACATATGGAGCCTAAAACTTGAAAGTTGCCACCCACTGATCTACAAAAAGGCCTAAAAAGCAGAGTTGTGTTAGATTTTAAACATAATATTACAACTGTTGGTGTAGATAGAGAGGATAATGAACCACTTGTTATACCAGTAAATGGTGTGCCTACAAAGAATAAAAAAATTGACAAGAGTTAGTAGATATTAGTAAAGTTAAAAATGCTAAATTATACCTGGTACAAAATAATGTTTTTTATAAGAATGTTGATGTTGTTGAAGATGTGACATATGTAGAGGAGGAAACATTTTCTACTAGTGAACAGTTTGAAAAAGTAGGTAAATCCAAATCAGAAAAGATTTATGAACATTATAGCATTCATCCTCTTCATTCAAAAGAAGTGATTGGTGATGCTATTGAATTATTTCAAAAGAAGCAAGCAAAAGGAACACCTAAGAGTGTGTGGGAGAAAAGTTTGGAAGCTCAGTGTTTCTCACAACTGTTCCCCACTGGACAAGGTGGACGCTTTGATGTCCAACCTGTACAAATACCTGCATCTGAATACCAGTCAACAAGAATATATTCAGAAGACCCAAGATTTCGACAATCTATTCCCCTCTAATTTCATCTTCTATTTGAAAGTGATTTATCAGGTCTTTCATATGCTGTTACCCATATATTGAAAACAGGACTATATCCACAAAATCTCTTTGCAAGAGAATTCATGGACAAAATTCAAGAAAGAGATGAAAACTTAGAATATAGGTTAATTAATATGATGGCGTGCCAACGTAGCTTCAATGAGTACTGGTATTGTCGACACTGAGAACTAAAATGCATGTTAAGAAACCTAGGAACACCTACTTGGATTCTGACACTCAGTTGCACTGAGTATGCATGGGATGATCTGCTTGAGTTCCTGCGAGAGGCAAATTCAAACATCAACAATATTGAATTAAAGACACCAGGTGAACTTTGTTCTTTGGATCCTTCAAATGTTTGCAGGTATTTCAACCACAGGTTTAAAGCTATGATGTCTTTTTATCTGCAACAAAAGAAATCCACCACTAGGAGAAGTAAGTGTTTTTTTTGGCGAAAGGTGTACCAAGCCTGAGGTGCACCTCATATACACATGCTCTTATGGATAAAGGATGCACCAAAATTTGAGACAGATAGTGATGAGGCTGTCCTGAGCTTTATACAACAGTATATATCATGTGCCATCCCAATAGATGGTGGAGAAAACTCCTTGAAATAATAAGTTTTGCAGTTTGAAAGTCACAGATGTCTGAAATACTGTTGTCGTAAATACAGAGCTAAAGGTAAATTTTATGCAAAATGTCGTTTTGGATTTCCATGACCTGTGATTTCACAAGGAGGAGTAAACGGCTTTCTATCAGCAGTAAGACATACAGTCACTCGTAAATCACCAAAAACACGTATATCTTAAAAAGAACAGAAGCCTCAAAGTAAATCAATGATTATAACCTAGTCATACTGAAAATGTGAAATGCAAACATTGATATGCAGGGGCAGATTTACAAGAAACTGACGCATCTGCAGAGATGCGTCAGTTTCCCTGCGCCAGCCTGCGATACCCTTGCGCCACCATGGCGCAAGGATTGACAGATGCGTCAGAAATTCTGACGCATGTGTTGGCCCAAAAGACACACATTGCTGGAGTCGTGTCACAAGCATGACGCAACTCCAGCAATGCATGCGGAGGCCTATACTCATTGTACTGCGTCACTCCTTACGCCTGCTTCAAGCAGGCGTAGGGTTTTGAGGCAGTGGCATCCTAGAAGTGGTGCAGTGAAATCTTGTAGATTTCCCTGCGTCACTTCGACAAGGCTTTCCTGCGTGGGAACGCCTACCCTGCATACATTATACCTGACACAGGTATAATGTGACGCAGGGCTTTACAACGTGACGCATCTCCCTTGATGTGTCACGTTGTAAATTGGCTGCATTGTTTACGCTGCTGCAGCGTCACAAAAGTGCGCAACTGTGGTGCAAAAGTGTCGCAAGGGGCTTGTAAATCTGCCCAGCAGTTCGTTGCGAACAACCCAATTGCTGTTGCTCGCTATGTAACATAATACATTACAAAATCAGAGAAATCAGAGATGAAAGAGAAGAGTCTGAGCAAGAAATTGTACAGCTTTAGTTTGAAGATGCTTTCTCACAGAGAGATACCTATGAGTGCACATATCAGTTAAGTTCAGCCAGCTTATTTTTAAAGTCAAGAGGAATCATTTGGGTAAGCCTAAGGCTTGCTAATACATGAAATAGACTATCGAAGCCTTTACCAGAAATCCAATACTTAGCAGAGTTTGAACCACAAAGTACTGATATTGTCAAAACAAATATATTGGATACTTACTATCCTAGAAAAAGTCCACATTTATAAAATTGTGACTTTATGAAGTACTTCAATATTACAGGTTTAAAAAGAGTGTATCAGAAAACAAAGAACAAGAAAAATATGCAGTAGTTGGATGTGATGGATGTTTAGTCAAACATGCATAATGAAATCTAATCAATCATCGAAAACTCAGTTCTCAAACTGCAGAAAAGAAAGAATTTTTCTATTTGGCACTTTTACAACTGTTCAAACCTTGGCGTGATGAAACAGAGTTGCTCGGAGATTATGATTCCTACGAAGATTCCTTTAATGCTGTGAAATAAAGTATTCAGTGTTCAGTCTTTCCTTTGTATTTGAAAAAGTAAAATGATGAGATTGAATAAGAAGAAACTATTGTAGTGGCAATAGCAAGAGAAAGTTCACAAAGTAGTCAAAGTTCAGACCCATTGAGTCAAGATCCACTTGGACAACCAATTATTCAGTATGAAGCAGTAATAGCAATGAATGAAGTGGAAACAGCAAAGAAACTCACAAGGCAGGACACTATTTATTTTGAATATTTAGAAGGACAACTGAACAGTGAACAGAAAGAAATCTTTGAAGAAGTAAAAGAGAAAATACAACATGGCTTCCTGCACCAAAAAATGAATGTCAATGCTCATCACTTAAACCTATTCTATTATACATCAGTGGTCAGGAAAAAGTTTCCTAATTAAAGTTCTCACAAGTTATCTACACAGGACTACAGAATCAAATCTATCATGTGTAGTAACTGCACCTACTGGATTAGCTGCACATAACCTAAAAATGATTACTTTAATCAACTACTTAGGCTACCTAGGCTACCTGTGAAACATGATAATAAACTAGAATACCAGAAGTTATCTGGCGAAGCTTGTCACAAACTCTTAAGAGTCCTGAAAAAACTGAAGCTTTCAATCATCGATGAAGTTAGCACGGTCTCAAACTTAATGCTTTCATTTGTACACTTGAGAATGCAAACTTTTTTTTAAAACACAGTACGAGTACTGTTTGGAGGAAAGCGTTTAATTTTCTTTGGAGACCTACTGCATCTAACTCATGTTAAAGGACAACCTGTTTTTAAAACACTACTCCACAATAAAACAAGGAATTATTTGGGAAGCATTAGAAATGTAAACATTTGGCTAGTAAGAAATATGCAACAAGCAGCTGATGAAGAATATGGAAATATCCTTAAATATATAAGAATAGGAATTTTGTCAAAAAATAGTAAACAAGCTTTGGCAAGCCGACTAATAAAAAAACTTGTTTACATCTGAAAAGACACAAGCGCAAATAATGTATCATATGATTGCAGAACACAAATCCATACTTTCTTTAATGCCTACACTGCAACAGTGTTCAAACTTTAATGAAGAAATGTTCAAACTGGAAAAGGAAAACAATTTGGAATTGACAGCTATTGATAAAATGGAACACCAGGGAGTAAAAATACAACTAAGTGAAAAACTACAAGGAAAATTGAATTCTTTAGAGAGATCTGAATCAAAGACTGCAGGATTAGAAAACTATTTATACATGTGTAAAAACTGTTGAGTTATTTTACGGTGAAATTTGGATGTAGAGGAAGGATAAGTAAATGGTGCTATGGGTAAAGTTGTTGATTGCGGTAATTTCCCAAACAGGGATCAGATAGAATTTTTAGTTGGAAAATTTAATCAGATTAATGGAGTAAAACAGATTGGGCATTGTGTTGTATGTGTTTTGCTTGTAAAGGACTTGTATGTTCGACGAAAGCAGTTCCCAGTGTCTCTAGCATATCCTGTAACTATCCACAACTCTCAAGGATTAAGTATAGACAGAGCTTTTGTAAACATCAGTAGAAATGTGTTTATAGAAGGAATGACATATGTTGCATTGCCTCGAGTAAGAGCATTGGGTGGGTTGTATTTAATTGAATTTGATGACAAAAAGGTTAGTGCTGATGGAAGTTGTGTAAGAGAGTACATTCACTTAAGAAGTCTATACTCCTCATTTAGGTGAATACCCAACCTACGAAAAACATACACTATGTCCAAAATGGAAATATATAAAACACCCAAATGAACTTTAACATATAGTAGAACATGCAAAACAAACTTGAAGGCATAAAGAAAAAATAGTGGAAAGTGAGGGTGCCATTGTAGGATATCAGTTAGAAAACAGTTAAGGTATCAACTGCTACGCTATTGTGGTTCTGCATATAGTCTTACATTTACCACATCTTCTTAATGACATCATGCAAAACCATGAGAAAATATTCTATTCCGCACTATGCCATTTATTCTAGCACTAGCAGTTGCTTAGTGACAGAAGTAAAATACATACTGCTTCTGGCATTCAACATCTTTTGGATTATTGTAGCGGATCAGTAACATTTACTCTCAACATAGAGCAAGATGCACAAGAATTTATAATGGTCATGCGTGGAGTCTTAGAAGCAGAAGAAATAAATATTAATGACTTATTTGGACTAATATACAATGGGAGCATAAATGTGAAAATTGCATGTTTACCTCAATCACTGAAATACATGCAGAACGATTCTTATACTTAACACTACCAGATTGCAAAACAGTGTCTTTTGACAAATTGATTAAAACAGCAAATCAAAATATGACCTGCTCAAATTGTAGTTCGGATATAATGTCTACATTACATATACAAAGATCTGGAAAATACCTCATTTTAATGGTACAACGATGTAGACTAGATAGATCAAAATTACATACAGAGATATCAAACTTTAAAGCAGAGCAAATATCTGTTTCAGAAAGAACTTGTACAACATTGGCTAAAATTGTTCATGAAGGAGCTAATATAATATTTGGACATTATACTGTGTTTTTAATATGTAACAGTGGATGGACACATTGCAATGATACCAACCTTAAATTCCAAGCTAGATTGCCTTCTTAACTACAAAAGTCTTACCTGTTTTTTTTGCAGCCAAAGTTCAAAAGACATAATTTGGCCTATTGGAGGTAATGTCCTTATAACAATCTACTACATTGGATTATATTAGTATTGATTATCACTCTTTTTCTCATTATTTGGTGTAGTGGAGATAGTATTCTATTAAACTTCTTCAAAAATCATTTGTTGGTACTACTGTACCAGGTATAATAGTAATAGAAAATATTTTGAAATCTATTTATGTTAAGTAGTAGAGTTGATACAGATGAAACAACTAATTAAGAAATTGTAGTGAGCGTAAAGCATAGTTACACATATTTATAATGATATACTATGCATTTTTTTTCTACAATCGATTTGATTGTTTTTCCTTACAGTTCCAAGATGATGCTACATACAAACCACCACATATGGTGAAATAGTATGAAAGCGGAGGACAGTAAAAAGGGGAACTGATATTTATTCTGATATTAATACACTATTATTTATGAAACGTGTAATATTAATGTATTTTTCTAAGATAACATACTAACATACTTTTATTTCTTTTTGTTTTTAAAAGCAGCTACAGTTGAACATTGTAAACTACTTGAAAACACTAGACTGCCATTGTTTCTATTTTGCAGATAGCTGTGTTGCCATATGCTCATAAACAAGAAACATATTTTCACAATGATAAAACTCGAGAAACGTACTGAAACAGTTACTGATATATGTAGTAAAACACTAACACTACCAAATAAACTATCAACAAAAATATCCCTTTTAACCCCTTCGCCACGGCGCGAATTCCGCCGCGGCGCGGGTGGGCTAGGGGGTGAGCGCGGCGCTTCGGTGCTCATGACGGCTCCACGCCGTCATGAGTCACGGGCGGCGTGTGCTCATGACGGCATGGTTCCGTCATGACCACGCCCGCTCATTAATTCGCCCACACAGGCGGGGAATTAGTACCGCGTGGGCGGAGCGGCAGCGGCATGACAGAACCACGCCGTCATGAGCACACGCCGCCCGTGACTCATGACGGCGTGGTTCCGTCATAAGCACTCAAGGGGTTAATAAGTCTGAGGTGTAGTGGATTTAAACGTACACATGCGGTTTGGCTACTACGTCGACTTGCTTATTAAAATAAATTAACGATTCTTAATCTGTTATATTATTTAAAAGTCACACAAGTCTGACATAATCTGTACCTATGCCATAAGCTAAACTATGATGTACGAAAAATAAACACATATATTTGGAAGTTGCAGCATTCTCCCAGTACACTTTAAGATGTATATACTGACTTATACTTGCAGAGTTTTACTTTCACTTCAATGTCATGTACATAGTTTCAAAAGTGAAAAGCCACTAATACATTCTGACATTCAATGTTTGAAGTATCTACACCTTCAGTAACATCCATAGACACAACTCTTATACTTCTAGCGCTAATGGAAGCAGTGACACTTTCACTTTAACAAATGAATAATGAGTGACACCTAAGACATAATCAATGCAACCTCTTACCATAGATTTATAGAGACAAATACCTGAAACAGAGCCAGCAAAGTACTATGAGACTTTACTTGTATATATTTTTAACACTGATAAACTGTTTAAAAACACTCACAGTAGCTGGATGATGTATTTCACACCCCTTGACAAGCCTTAATATACTATAATACTGCTTAAAACCTATTCCTAATGGAGACTGTAACTTAGGCAGAGGATAGAGTGTATGTGCATAAAACCAAAAATATGTAGTTATAGGTTTTTCAGAGGTATATCCACACTTTTGGGGGCATATGCCAGGGTGATTGTATGAGTGTATCAGTAGTGCCTGGGTGATGCACTCATGCAATGAGTAGTGTCTGAGTGATTGGATGAGTGCATGACTAGTGTCTGGGTGTTTGGATGAGTGCATGAGTAGTGCCTGGGTGATTGGATGGGTGCGTTAGTAGTGCTTGTGTGATTGGATGAGTGTATGACTAGTGCCTGGGTGATTCCCATACTACTCATGCAATCACCCAGGCACTACTCGCACTCATCCAACCACTGATACACTACTCCTGCACTCACCCAATCACCCAGGCACTATTCATGCACTCCTATAATCACTCAGGTACTACTCATGCACTCATCCAGTCACCCTGGCACTACTCATCTACTCATGCAGTCATCCAGGCTCTACTCATGCACTCATACAATCACTCAGGCACTACTTATACACTCATCCTATCACCAAGGCACCACTAATTCACTCATCCAATCCCCAAAGCACTACACATGCATCCATTCAATCACCCAGGCACAACTCGTCCACTCATCCAACCACTCAGACACTACCTATACACTCATCATATACCCAGATACTACACATGTACTTATACAATCACCCAGGCTCTACTCATACACTTATCTAATCTCACATGCAGTACTCTTCAACTCATCTAATTATGCATGTAGTATCAATGCACTCATGCAATCACCCAGAGACTACTCATGAACTTATTAAATCACCCAGGCTCTACTCATGCACTTATCCAAACACTGACATACTACCCATGTACTCATCTAATTACACAGGCACTGCAGATGCATTCATCCAATCACACAGGTACTAATCATGCACTCATCGAATCACTCAGGCAGTACTCATGCATTCATCAGACCACCCTGTTACTACTGATATAGTCATCCAATCATCCAGGCACTACGCATGCACTCATCCAAGCACCCAGACACTAACTATGCACTCATACAATCACCCAGGCACTACTCATGCACTCATCCAATCACTCAGGCACTACTCATGTACTCAACCAATCTCCCAGGCACTACTTATATACTCATCCAATCACCCAGACACTTCTCATGCACTCATCTAGTCACTACTTATGCACTCATCCAATCACCCAGACACTTCTCATTGTACTCATCCAATCACCCAGGCACCACCTACACACACTTCTAATAACCCAGGCAGTACACACTCACCCATACATACACTCTTGCACCCTTTGTCACACATATATTGAATCATTCACCCATTCAAACAAACATACACACAATCAGCCACCTATACACTCAGCCGTACATGTAGTCATGCACCTATTCACTCACCCATACATGCACGCTTGCACCCATTCACTCACACAATCATACACCCATTCAAACAAACACACATACATACAATCATCCACCCATACACTTACCGATACATACATTCAGACACCCATTCACTCACCCATACATGTACCCATTCACTCATACATACACACAATCATCCACCCATTCAAACACACACACAATCATCCACCCATTTACTGTCCCATGCATCCACTTATGCACCCATTCACACACTCATATATGCACTGATGTACCCATTCACTCACACATACATGCACCCATTTATTCACACATACACGCAATCATCCACCCATTCAAACACATACATGCACTCATGTACCCATTCACACACATATACATGCACTGATGCACACACTTACTCACACATACATGCAATCATCCACCCATTCCTTTATACATACATGTACTGATGCACCAAATGACTTACCCATGTACACATTCATTAACACATCCATTCAACCAAACATGCACTGATGCACACAATCACTCACTGTTACATGCATTCATCCACCCATTCAATCAAACATACATGTACTGATGTACCCAATGAATCACCCATACACACATTCAACCACCCACTCACTAAACCAAACATGCACTGATGCACCCAATCATATACCATTCACAAACCCATACATGCACTCATCCATACATGCACTCATGCACCTAATCACTTACCCATAAATGCATTCATCCCATCATTTACTGATACATACTTGTACATGCACTGATGCACCTATTCACTCACACATACATGCACTGTTGCACAAATCACTCACCCATACACACACTAATCCATCCAATCACTTACACAACATATTTTGTTTCTTTTTTGAACCAGAATAAGTGGTTCTAGAAGAACCATTTTTTAAACAATTTTATACATTTTTGTATACTATATTGAAGGTTTTTTGTTTTTAGAAATCATGCCGTTGTTGAAACCCCTGCGCAGATCCGGAAATTTATGCCGGCACATGAGCGACAGCGTTGCGGCCCTATACCATACCTAGAAACCGTTTTAAAATTTGCTTTAACATATCTTCATATTAATTTCACTACTCTAGTTCTAAACCACTACCCTTAACATCTACATAAAAACAGTGGTGGCTGGTGGAATTTGAAACTGGTGAGGCGTAAGCAGAAAGAATCAACGTAAGCGAGCGAGCGTAGCGAGCGCACCCGACAGCAATAAGGGGGGTTCGGGGGGGTTCTCCCCCGTGAAGACATTTAAAAAAAATTGGCATCTTTTTGGTGCGATTTTCAGCACTATTTCTGTGATAAATGGACTGAAAATTCAGTTCTTCTAGGCATTCATAAAAGAAAACTCATACATTATTTCAGATAATTTCTGGGTTGCCAAGCAAGTCTGACTTCTGAAGAGGGCTAGGGTACTAAGCAAGACTGCTTTGGCTCTACCCTTCCCAATAGAAAACACTAGTTAGCGATGTGAACAAGTTCAATGGACAAATCTGGGGTCTAGGGAGAGTCCCTCTCCTGAGAAAGAAATTTAAAAAAGATTGCCAAATGGTGCATTTTAAAGCAAATGAATGCAGCGATAAAGCAAGGCTTATTAAGCAGTGAGAACGTATAGTCTTGAAATATTAAACACATTAAAAACTGCCCAGTATCTTCTTGCATGAATTTGTTCAACAGTTACTGTAATATGTAAATTGTTCTGTATGACAACTTTAGCCCTTTATAATGTATGCTTGCCCAGTTTCTAGCACTGCATGCAGCATTAACTTTGGAAAAATATGCTCTAACCAGACTTCAGGAAGCACCCACAGCTGCTGGCTGTAACCAGTCATATAGAAATATGTGCAGACAGGTCTTTAAGCGAGATGAAAAAAGTGGGTGCTCCCTATAAAGGAACATGCCAAATACATTTCTGTGATTCCCATAGTGTGCCATCAGACCGGTATTTTGGTTTCTCTCTGAGATGTAATTTTATCCAGATAAATTGCACAGCAACTGACATACGCCTAAAGCCTGTCAGTATGATTGGCTTTGTCACTGGGTGTTAGCTGTTTAAGATAAATGAGTAACAACAATGATTTCTTATAAATAATTAACATTGAAAATGTTTAAATTCTGAAATAGTGAGTCTGTGAATTAAATAGCATTGAGGCCTGTGGAAGGAGCTTTGGCCTTCAATTATGTGTGCTTTATGTTAGATATGTATCCTCTTTTTCTCTGCATATCTTGTCCATCTGCACATCTTCAACCCCCCTCTTTCCTCTTCAGCATCCTCTTTTCAATCTTCCCCGAATGCCCTTCGCCACTTCTCTGTCACTTCACCGCCCCCAACATGCACTGCACTCCCTCTTTTGACATCAGTGTACCCCCTTCACACACATTTCCACAGAATTTCAGTTACAAATGGAGTACACAAATATTGTTCTGTGTGCTCTGCAGAGAGGCCAACCCACTGACATGCACTTTGTTTGGCTTTAGCCTTATCGCCTGCGTTCTCAATCAAAGCCTCTCAAACACCTGGCATGGCTCAATCCTCAAAGTAAAGACACATTACCTCACTGAGTTCTCTCATTAGCGTCCTTAATGTTTTTTTCTCTGTGTAGATCAAATATAGACAAGGTAAGTGGAAACTTATTGCTGATACAGCGTAAAATGCGTATACATGTTTGGATGCTGCCGGAATCGAATTGTGTGTGAATAGATTACATTGTTAAAAAACCTTCACGTTTTGGTTGTTAACAGCGCAGGGATATATTTCAGGTTCACGTACAAGTCACATATGGAAAGCAAAGAGAAGATAAAACATCTGCTCATGGGCTTTTGCTGTTCTCAGTAAAGGGGATTTACATTTACTTCATGGCACTATCGTGAACGTGCACGGCGTGTGAACAGCAGGATAGGTGGATGCTTTTGAGATGGCCAGACCTAAAAACAAGGGCTAGTATCGGTGGACGAGGTTCATCATTTTAAAGCACCCTCAAAGAACAGCATTAATGATCAGCACTAGAAGCAGCGAGGTTAGCTCGGTGGGTTTAGGATCTGGGCGTATCGTACACAGGGCGTTACATACTGATAGGGTCGACTCCTTTCGTATCGGCCAGAGACTGTGTGATCCGCATGTCACCGGTTTAAATCCCGGCAGGGCTCGTTCATCTTTTCATCCGCCTAAGGTCGATCGCCTATTGTTCAAGAGCCAATTAACCGCCCGTTTAGTGCGTGTGCTCAATACGTGGTGCCAGTCGGCCAGCCAAGAATGGTACCCTCCTTTGCCATCAGCTGGACACTTTACGACTGCAGTGCCCTCGCCAGGGACCCTCCCTGGGACTTTACCATTATTCAAAGCCAGGATTGTAACAATTAATCGTTTCAGTTGCACTCTGACTGTAAAATGCCCTTTAACATTAGGACGCTATCTGGCCACGACACACTGCATGTTTATATTCAACATGATGAATGCATCCACCACCCTACAAAGTGCCCAGAGACTGTCAAAAGTGGGCTGAAGCAGTGCACAACCATTCTAATTCAATAGGATGATGACGTATCAGAAAGGCGCGTGCCAGTGCAGTAGTGCTGGTGTGTGACGTGGCTGCTTGTGTCACGGTGATTGTCGCTGTTCCTCTAGTAACAGATTAGGCTGTCACTGTGGTTTGTGCCGGACACAGGCAGCCTTCGTGTGTGCACTTCTGTCCTTTCAGTATTTATGAAGCCCATAGTCACACGTGGAGTCGGGCGAGCAGCTAGGACAGCTGTAGTGCCTTCCCTGTGTCTTCACTAGGTGTGTAATTGACAGCCTCTTTCCGTGTCTAGAATCACCAACGCACGCCTGGGGCCCTGTCTTCAAACACAAATGACTCCTTCTAGACCAAACCATCCATCCATCCATCCATCCCACCCACTCACCCAACCATCCATCCCCTCAAACCCACACATCCATCCAATCCATCCAGCCAGCCACCCACCCATCCATCCATCCATCCACCTATTGTTCATCCACCCACCCACCCATCCATCTACCAATCCATCCACCCATCCATCCACAATCCAAAATCCACCAATCCATCCACTCACCCATCCATCCACCAATCTATCCACCCACCCATCCATCCAATCCAACCCAACCAGCCCCTCCAACTAACCCATCCATCCACCCACCCTTACATCCATGACACAATTTATTGTTTTGAATCAAACACCGCAGATACACTTCTCAGTCCAAAACCAAGAACTGTTCCACTCTGTGACAGTTTTAAACCCGGGCCTGCCCTCTGATGTTACTCCAAGTCTTCACCACGTGTGCTACTCACAGCAGAGGCCAAAGACTGAATGGCCACGAGCCAGGCGGGTTGTATCTGCTAAGCCGAGACAGAGGTACGTTGATGCCGGTGACTAAACAATGCAGCGGAACTTGCAATGATGGGGATTACTTCGAACGTAAATGCGCATGGCGAAAACAATTATAGCCCGGGGGGAAGCTTCAAAGCGCCAAGAGGCGATACTCTATGCATCATGAACTGGACTCATCAAAGAAAGGACTCGACAGCACGCAGTGACCTGGCCGAGGCCAGTTCCGCTTGACTGACGTCTG
The DNA here is from genome assembly GCA_963921515.1 of Calotriton arnoldi. Taxonomy (NCBI): domain Eukaryota; kingdom Metazoa; phylum Chordata; class Amphibia; order Caudata; family Salamandridae; genus Calotriton; species Calotriton arnoldi. The sequence goes on from CAWUFW010003362.1 coordinate 1,405,045, forward strand.
TTATACGGGGTCCCGGGTCAGTCCGAGATGTCTACCGATGCCCCGGATAATGCCCAGAGGCCGACGGGCTCTAGCGCTGCCACTCATCGCCAGAATGAGTCATACAGTCAGTCCCACCGGCTATTTAAAGACAAAGACACCGAGAGAGGTTTCTTATATATTAAAAAAAACAGAGAAAACCTAAGAAAACGGTCCCTTTCCTTCGAGGGCAACTTTCCGCCTCCACTTTGTGTTTTATTGTTTTTTTTGCATTTACATAGCGCTTCATACCACAAGGTGGGACGCCGAAGCGCATTTGCGAACAGACCAGTTAGTATGTTATGTATTGCGTAAAATCCCACTATAGTGTAACAGGCTTTCCCTTCTGATGCAGAACGTATTAAAGCAACATTTTCTCCCGCTACTTAAGAATTCTCCGGATCTTTGTGAAATGCTGATTTCAGTGTGATAATTTTACATCCACATCATCAAAAAGACGCTCTGTGGCCCTGATTAACAGAATCGGACTCAATCGCGGCTCGCGTGCGGGGGGGGATTTTTTAAATAAAAAAAGGAAATCCTACCTGAGCAGGTCCGCCGTCCACGCCGCCTCGGATCTGACTCCGTTTGCGCCTGCGGCCTGCCCTATAGCCCCTCTCAGCCAATCCTGGTGCTGCTGGCAGCGCCAGGATTGGCTTAGGGCACGGTTACCTCTCGCCCGCCTGCCCATTAGGAGACCGAGGTTTGAGCCTTTGCTCAACCCTCGCTCTCCTAATGGGCATGCGCAAGCCAGTGCAAACACAAGTGCGCATGACTGGGCACGGCGCGAAAATTCGGTGCCCTTCCCCACTCATGCGCACTTGTGCTGCAGTGCTGCCTGCTGCCCCTGGTCCCTCTGACAATCATGTCAGTCAACATGACGCAGGACCGCCCACCCCCTTCAGACTCTGAAGGGGGTGGGCGGTCCGACTTCATGCTGACTGACATGATTGTCAGTTCTCCCTCGGCGTCTTTGAACTTAAGTAAACTGATTCAGTTTACTTAGGTTCAAAGACGCCGAGGGAGCTGCGGGCGGGGGGGCTATGCCCCAACGCCCCAATGGACGCACCGCCCCTGCATAAAAACCATCTAAACACTATTGCGGGTCTCGACCCTGCGGGTCGCGACCCGCTTGCAGCAGGTGTGTGACGGAGCCGTGTCTACGAAAACCTGGTGTAAACCTTATAAGAATATTTCACAGCTATACTAATAGTATTTTTTTTATTTCAGTAGTAAACCTCTTGCCTGAAAATAAATATGAACTTTTTCTAAAAATTTATTTTACAATTGTAAACATATAACGGATTTGTGCACCTATGTGGAGGACCGCGTCTGGTACGCGCCTCCTTTTTTAGAAACAAACAAAAGTTAGAAATGTAGAACATTACGACCATATTCTCACCTATCCTTTACATATTTTTTACAAAACTAATTATAAAAAACACTTTAAACTTTTTCAAAAATATATACAAAATATTTCAAAATTGAAAGATTAGAGCTATCTTTTAATAAGTAAATACTATTTTAAAGTATTAATATAAATGACACTGAAAACTACCCGAAATGGAGGCATTAAACTTACACAATAGCTTTTTAAAAACCTTTTAAATTCACTGGAAAAAACGAAGGTTACAGGGACATTATAGTTAGGAATTAGCATTTGAAAAACTTAGAAATTCACTGAAAAAAAACAATGGTTACAGGGACGTTATAGTTAGAAAATGGAATAAGAAAAACCTTAGAAATTCACTGAAAAAAAACCAAAGGTTACAGGACGTTATAGTTCGGCTCAGGTTTCACTCGTACAAAACCCAAGAAATTCAGCAGTGTCTAGAGATAACAGCACTACCTGCACCAACTTTGGTGAAAAACTACAGCAACTTTGAAGATAGCATGCTGCATTTCCCAGAAAGCAATAGGAAGAACTGTGCTGGGATGAGAGGCACTGTGCTCCCTCCCCCCTTGTGTTTAAAAGGCTCCCTTGAGCCAACGAGCTGACGAGCTCACCTGGGATGCACCTGTGTGTCTGTGGAGTGGTAGTGTGACCTGTGAAGACTTGGGCAGCATTTCAGCAACCCCTGATGACTTTTTTCTGCTCTCAACTACTTTTTGCTCTCTACTGATGAAGAGCTAAACTCAGAAACACGTGTCTAGAGATGACAGCACTACCTGCACCAACTTTGGTGGAAGCCTACAGCAACTTTGAAGTAAGCGTACTGCATTTACCAGAATGCAATGGGAAGAACTGTGCTGGGATGAGAGGCAGTGTGCTCCCTCCCCCCTTGAATTTAGCAGTTATAGTTAGCTGAGTTAACTATAACTCACGTCCCCGCTATGCACTGCTTATGACCTCACATATTACATCATGACATGGTCAGTGACATCACTGATGACATCTCAAATGACATCACTGATGACATCTTGCACAGAATCACTAACATACCCACTTACACCCATCTAACTTTCATACATCCACTCCCACACAACCATTCACAGACACAGACACCGACCCATCTAACCTTTCATACATCCACTCACTCACCCATACAGCCACTCATATACCCACTTACTCACCAATACCGCCACTGACCTATCTACTCATACACCCACACAGCCACTCACATACTTACTCACCCATAGAGCTACTCACATACCTACTCACTTACCCATATGGTCAATCACCCAGCCACTTTCTCACCCGTATAGTTGCACACACCCACTTATTTACTCATACATATACTAACACATACTCACTCTCCTATACAGTCACTGACACAGGCATATCCTCACCCATTCAGCCACTCTCACAATCACCCACTCACCCATACAGTCACTCATTTACCCCATCACTCACCTATACTGCCTTTTACATACCTAGTTACGCACCCATACACCACTGACACATCCACTTACACACAGCTATACACACACCTACTCACCCATTCAGTTCCTAAAACACACACACTCACCCATACAGCCACTGACTTACCCACTCACTCATCCATACAGGCAGTCATACCCCAAACACAGACACTCATACAGGTACTCAGACAATGAATCAATCACACTCACGTACCCACTCACATACCCATACATGCTCTTATACACCAACTGGCAGACTGATACAGACATTCACACAACTAGTCACTCACCCATACATTTACTGAGACACCTAATCAATTAATAATACAGTCAGTCACGCAGCCACTGAATCATCCATACAGGCTCTTGCAGTCACTGGATGATGTCATCATGATGTCATTGGAGATGTCATCAGTGATGTCACTGACCATGTCATCAGTGATGTAATATGTGAGGTCATAAGCAGTGCATTGCGGGGGCACGAGAATATTTAGCTCAGCCAACCATAACTGCTGAATTTCCTGGGTTTTGTATGAGTGAAACCTGAGTCTAACTATAATGTCCCTGTAACCTTTGGTTTTTTCAGTGAATTTCTAAGTTTTTTTAATTCCATTTCCTAACGATAACGTCCCTCTAAACTTTGTTTTTTTGGTGAATACACATGCATATATGCACACACATACATATACACTGAAAAAAACAAAGGTTACAGGGATGTTATAGTTTGACTCAGATTTCACTCATACAAAACCAGTGAAATTCAGCAGTTATAGTTACCTGAGCTAACTATTGTTACGGCCTGAGTCCCGCCCTTTGCTTTAAGGGTTATGATTGTGTTGATATTCTTGTATGGCTGTGTATTTACTTACCGTCTATGTTCTTTCACTATCCTGTTTCTGGGATTTCTGTTTTCGTTTCTTGCCCCTTTAATGAATTGCGCCTTCCTTTCTGGGATTTCCCTTGTTGGAACGTATTTTGGCGCAGCTGCAGTGTTTGCCATGGGCGGCGATAACGAGTGTGTAAGAGCCGCCTTACCACTTCTTGTTGCTTGTTTTCACATCCGGTTCCTGACCATGGAAAGATACATGCCGTTAGCGGTTACTGCTGACTCTACGTTGCTCTTCATGCCCGGACCTCCCTGGAATTGTTCCTTTTGGTTTACGGACTGTTTTGCCTTTCCCGTTTTTGTGCATCGGAGGCTCATTCCTTACCTAAGGATTCGGACTGTCAGTAATTGTCGGGTTTCCAAATAACCCGTTTTCCCTTTGCTCCTGTTCTCGGTGTTTATTCAGTACACTGACCTTTTTTGAGTCCTCTCCCCTTTCAAGGAAATCAGATTAATTTCCCGTTTTCTCCCCTGTTTTCGAATGTGAGATTTTTGCCTTGCGGCTTTTTCTCACTATTTCCTTGGCGTTCACAGAAGTTAACCTTTTGTGGATACGGACCTGTTACGTGCTCTCTCTCTTTCTTCTGGAACATCCAATGGTGGAAGCTGCCTCTGATTTCCTATGAGTCCCTGGTTGGATGTAAGAAGGGTGAGCTAATCCTAAAGAGTTTTCCACTTTGTCACCTAAAAATTGAATGAAGTTATTCAAAACTTTTCCTTTGTGCTAATTGTTATCTGTTCTTTTCTTCCCTGCAAAAAGGATGCTTGTGGTGTGACTGTTTTCTGTGATATCCCGAAGAGAGCATTCCAGTGTCTACCCATACTTTCTCTTGTTTTTCTGTACTGGCCCCACTCACCTGAAAAAGAGGTACTGCAGGAACGAAGATAGTCCCTTCACTCACCCTGTGCTTTGTCCTCTCATGCCCCAAATGAACAAACTGACATGAGCGGAAAACGTACCCGGGGAAAGCAGGAAGATAAGAAAACAAGGGAAAGTATCGGCTAGATCGCCGCGATGTTTACAATGCAGGATTGACCCAGGATTGCCGTTCATTCTCTTAACAGAAATTTCTGCATTTATTATGTATACTTGAAGACTGATGCATTATTTTAATACGCCTAAAGGAAACTACCTTGATCTACTGACTTATTAAGAAGCCTTGAGAAAGCCCTGGTCCTACTGACCACCTAGGGCAAAACAAGTGTCGGCTGTTGCAGTATTTACAATATAACCCAAATAACATTTTGGAATAACAAGGATGTAACCAACAATTTTGGTCATGAAAAGAATAAAAAAACTGCTTTCTTCAAAAACAAACAGAATTTAAATGTGAGTCTTTTTTTATGTTCAAAACACTTGCTAATTAAGGAGGAGTAGATGCTCAAATTATCCTGTACAATCATAACCCCTAAAGCAAAGGGCGGGACTCAGGCCGTAACAACTATAATTTACCACCTCGCAACACACTGCTTATGGCCTCACATATTACATCACTCATGACATGGACAGTGACATCACTGATAATATCACTGATAGATTTTCACAACATAGTGACAAACAGCATGACAATCTGTAACTCATTACACATGACTAAATCTCTAATGTTTGGCCTCTCACGCATGCTTTTTGATTTCCTAGCGCATCAACACCCCACCAGGTACAATAAGCGATATATAAATGCCCCTATTATAGCCTTCACAAAGTTCCATTGCATTCTAAGTCAGAGGGTTGGGAATGTTTCCCTTGCCAGGTAGACTGTACAGTTCATGGTTCTGATTGCACTCTTGCAGGGTGTGTCATAAATGTATCTTATCAATACAGGGAGTAAAATTCTAATGAGTTATTTGCAGTTTCTGCCATAAAATGATTGTGCATTAGGTATGGTGAGCTTTTGCTATAAGTAAAAGTGGTTGCAGTCAGCGTCTGTGCAATGAGGGCACTGGGCAATGTGCAAAGGTAAAAAGATTATATATAGACACGCAGTCACTCACACCCAGTGCTCTGTTGTTTGAGTAAGCTACAATAAGCAACAGTTGCTGGACTGTTTATTGGGGAATCAGCCTTTACAATGATTGTTAGATTTGGGGGTCTCTAGTTGGCATAGGTAGGTACCTGTGACAAATAGGGACCCTTGCGTCTAGTCAGGGTGAGGGACTACACTCCTAAAATAACCCCTGCTCACCCCCTTGGTAGCTTGGCACGAGCAGGCAGGCTTATCTCAGAGGCAGTGTGTAAAGCATTTGTGAACACATACAGTAATACAGTGACAACACTACAGATGGACACCACACAGGTTGTATTATAAAAATAGTATTTTTTATATAGACTTAACACAAGACCAAACGACAAAAATCCACAATACTGAACTCAAAAATAGACTTTAGAATGTTATAAAATAGTTCAGTTCTCTCAAGTTGTAGATGCGACACTTTACTCTCAATGTACCTTGAATGCGTAACGCAAAGAAAACAAAAGGGTCGCAGGGAAGGTGATGCGTCGGTTCCTTACACTCAGGGGAGTGGATGCGTCGGTTCCTTACTGCTGCGCAGGGGAGTTGATGCTCGCTTCCTTACTGTGTGGGGAGTTGATGCGTCGGTTTCTTACTGCTCTACGGTGCGATGCGACAGACGGCACCTCGATGCGATACTCTTCTCCGGTGCGATAAAAATGGCGTCTTGGCTGCGATGCGACAACGTTGGTGCGATGCGTGCACGCCCGACGGCCGTGCGGCGACTCGATGATCTTGGGAGCCACGACAGGCCCTGCGATGCGCTTCTCCGGTGATGCGACGATGTCCTCTGTGGCAGCGTCCCGCTTCTCCGGCGATGCGCCGCGCTTCGGCGATGCGATGATGACAGCGGCAGCGGCGTCTCGCTTCCTCAGCGATGCGATGACAGCGGCTGCAGCGGCGACACGCTTCTCGTTGTTGCGTCGCGCTTCCAGCTCCCAGCGACACGCAGTCTCTCAGAAGGCCCAGCACAGCAGCAGGCACTTCAATTCCCAGCAAGGGAATTCAGGGGGAGCTGGTTGGTGAAGTCTTGTATCCCTGAGACTTCAGGCAGGAGGCAAGCTCTAGTTCAAGCCCTTGGAGATTCTTCTTCAAGTTGATAGAAAGCACACTCAGTCCTTTTCTCCTTTCTTTGGCAATGAAGCAAGCACTGCAGGCCAACCCCCAAACACACAGCACAGGGGTAGTCTCCTCCTTCAGCTTCCTGGTTCTTCTCCTCAGCAAAGGTTCGTCTTGATTCCCAGAAGTGATCTAAAGTTCTTGGGTCTGGGTCCCAATATTTATACTACTTTTCTCTTTGTTCTCTGAAGGCAGAGAGGCCTTTGCCTAGTCCAAAACCAGTTCTGGTCAGTCCTGGAGCACTTTGTTGACAAGACTCCTTCTTTCCTTTCACAGTGTAGGCCAGGGACATCAGACACACCACAGGAGGTGGAGCCAGCATTGTGGAGGAAAGGCACAGCCCTATTCAGGTCCCAGGTGCAACTCCAACCTCCTATCTGCATGCAGATCTCTCTATTCAGCCCTGTGCTGACTCACCCTGTCTCCTGGAAGCCCCCAGCCCCTGTCACTCAAACTCCAGACAAGGAATACACAACCTAGCAGAGGCAGGCTTGGATAGTTAGGCAAGAAAATACCTACTTTCTAAAAGTGGTATTTTCAAACACAGAATGTTAAAACCAACTTCACTAAAAGATGTATTTTATCATTCTGAGTTCAGGCGTACTAAACTCGAATTTCTACCTGGTTCCCTGAGTCAGTTAGGATTATAAGATGTAATAATCTAACTGCCCATTCTGGCCTATGGGGAACAGGTAGCCTTGCAATAGTGAAAAACGAAAATGGCTGTAATTCACTATCAGGACATGCCACACACACCTGGGTATGTCCTACCTTTTACCTACAATGCACCCTGCCCTTGGTCCTACCTTAGGGGTGACTAATATGTATAAAAGGGAAGGTTTAGGGACTGGCAAGTGGGTACACTTGCCCAGTCAACATGGCAGTACCAGACTGCCCACAGGCTCTGCAATGGCAGGCCTGAGACACACTTTACAAGCTGCTCCGGTGGGTGGCACAACCAGTGCTGCAAGCCCACCAGCAGCATTTGATTTACAAGCCCTGGGCACACGCAGTGCACTGTACTAGGGTCTGACAGTAAGCCAAACAAGCCAATCATGGAGTCACTAATCCATACATCAATTTACCATAGGGAGCACTTGCACTGTGGCACTGAACAGCAGTGGCACAGTGCCCAAAAGCATCTAAAACCAGCAAAAACATAAGCGGCAACAGGAAAAAAATGGAAGGGAGACCCACGCCAATGGTGCCAGGTCTAACAATGATGTTTTTACCATGCTGTGCCTTTACCATGCATTTTGTACCACGCATGTTTTTAACACGTGTATGTCTTTACAATGCATGCCTTTAGCACGCATTTAAGGTAAGTTATGGAGATTTGGGGGGTCCCCCCCACAAATACACTGTTTTTATATATATAAAACAAAGAGTGGTAATGGCATGCGTTGTAAAAGAAAATGTGGGGTAACAAATGCGTTGTTAAGGCATGCAATGTATTTCCCTGCATTGTTCCTTTGTACAACTGTGTATTGTAGGAGCATGGCTGGAAACTACTCACCATATTAAAGGAGCCATCTAGGGAAAAGTTAGAATTATGTCCTCTAACCTAGAGTTACACTGCCTACAATCAGCAACAATAGAGGATTCTGGAATGTTCCTTTGTTTGATGACTTCTCTTTTAATTGTAAAACCTACAGGGGACATCATTCACTGAATGGCCCCTATAATCCAAGGTTGCAATCCTGTCTTCATACAAGCCTGTAGTTTTCAATGGCAACTTCTAAAATTCCTAGTAAATGCATGTGTATCTATTTTCAGCTGAAGCTGTGAAAGACCTAGGGAGTGATCTCAGATATCCAGGGGTGTATGAAATAGGTTTAATATAATTTCTTATAATTACACCAAACGTTGGCAAAGTGACTCTTTATTACGCAAAAAGTGAATCCGTCTTTTAGCGCTACATTTTAAGGTGAAAGACGTCCTTGTGACACAAGGAGGCATTTCTCGCTATAAAAGTGCAAAAAACACAAGTACCAGGAACAACCTAGCCTCATGTTCTGGTTGTTCGCTTTGTTCCCGTGCTACAATTTTGCTGGGAAAGGTGGTGTAATTATGTGACATGGTGTAATTTCAGGAATGTTGCTTAGTAAGCGTAATGCACTATTCCCCAAATTATGTGAATTATGCCAGCGTAATGTATATTTCACCTGGGCCTAATATCCAAGAGAAGCAATCTAAGTGATATGCATTTATGGTTCTTCTGTCCAGGGCTTAGTTTCACTTTTTGGATAGGAAGTTTTCATGCCTAAAATATGGAGGTCTTTCCACTTTTTGGGAAGTCAAAATACTCCAGATCTTAAATATTGGTAGTAAATGAAGTTCACATAAAACAAAAATAGAAGTCCCCTGTGGAAAAAATGCGAGGTGAACCACTCCCAATTTAAGTTTTTCTAGGACTGAAGCCTTCCTTTACTTGCTTAATAGGAAACAGTAGTTTTTTTAAATCTTTCTGTGGGAACCAGTAAGACACTTGAGATCTTTCTTGCCAACAACTGGATAGATGGAAACAATATGGCTGTGTCAGTATGGTGATGTTTTGTTCTGAATGGGACAACTGCATGAGGTGTCTGCTAGTTAATAAAATGCAATAGCGAGTTATGAGGTGATGAACTGATTATCATACCCAGGGACATGCAACATTGGGCATTTTCCCCAAGGCCCTGGCATGGTTCCTGGCTTTGTAGAGCTGGACATGAAAATATTTGTCTTAGTTTCCTTTTGATGGCCTTCTGTTATGCAAAGTGGTAGTATTCTGGTGTTTCATTACTAAGTGGACATAAGGTTGGCACTACCACAAGGCTATGCACACCCATGAATGTGTATGGGACAAGGAATGCCCCAGGTCTAGATCTTGGGAGGAATCTTTCCCCTGGGTGGAATGGACAATCGTTCTACCCAGGACTGCAGACGCCCAATTTCAGGTCACCATAATTAGGCACAAGGAAGGTCAAACTCTGATGGCAGCACTAGCAGGTCCTCATACCTGATACTTAATTTACCAGCTTACCTGTGTACACTGTTCACTGCTGCATAGATTGCAGGATTGCATGTCAGGATGGGATCCCCCACTCCTACTCTCTTTTGTACTTTAGAGTCACTGTATGTTGCATGTGTGGCATCTATGAATAGACTTGAGAGTGAGTTCTATGTAAAAAAATTCCTCAGCATGAAAGTGTGGGGCACTATACTTTCTAGAGTGAGTCATTGGTTCTTTCAGAAGGCTCGCACAGGGATGGCGTTGATTAGAGAAGATCTACATGTTTTGTATAGATTGAATGGCATTACTAATGTTGGATACAGTAGAGAAGTTAGTGACATAGTTTGTCCACAGTTATTGTTTATCCCTAAATAAATTGTGACCTCAATACATGTTCCATCTTCTACATAAGGCAAATGACTATCTACGATATTGCGCCCCTACCAAGGCTCATAGCCTGTATCATGTTCTGCTATAAGGTTGCCAACTGATTTTATCCTTGAAGGTGCTATTGCTCATTCTAAGTAGACAAAGGACACAACAATGGTATTCTTGAAAGGAGTGTGTCTTTTTATGAGCTCCGAAGCGGCCTACTCTTCAAGCTTTTGACAAACGTTTGACAATTAGCTTAGGCATGAATCTCTATCTGGTTACTCTGTTTTATTTGTACTCTATGCCTAGTGACTGCTTGCTTTTGCTCACACCTCTATGGCTGTTTGCGGATATAGTTTTAATTAAGCTTCATATAGTACCCGTGGATGAACACATTAACAATGAGAAGTTCCTCTGGCAGCATCTTATGGTACGTCTAAATGCTGGATCTATTCGGTAAACTGGTTACCCATGTCTAACCTTTCAAAGGAAAACTATATATTGGCCCCTTAATGCAAGGTGGCAAAGGACAGAAGGGAGCTAATCAAAGCTTATGTCACAAAGCATCTTATTTTTTAATTAATGGAGGGAGGACTTTCCACCAATGAATAAGGCAAGAGAACAGCCAAACTTCTTACCACAAACCTACCCTATCAGTGCTCAGTCCCCTTACCCGGCTTCCTCCAAGTCTTTAGTTCTTGTTACTTCTTCCCACCATATATGTGGTTCTGGAGAGTGGAGAATTAGAGGGTCATATCAAAACCAGCTTTCCACAGTAACATAACATATAGACCAGTTATTTTAACCCTAACCATATTAAGCTGCTATTCCTGTAAACCAAAGATTATCAAAATTGGATCTCAACATAGGATATTGATCCAACTGTATGCTTCATACTTGGAATTGTATTGTAATAATATGGCATGATATGGCATGCATAGGCAGACACAGTGCTGCCTTTTATGTCATTTTCAAAAGGATTCTGGGATCCTACATCTGAAAGGGTGATACAGAATCAGTCACTGAGCTTTAGGATCATTCTGAAAGCAACCAGTTTGTCTGCCTTGTGCTCTGTATATATATATATATATATATATATATATATATATATATATATATATATATATATATATATATATATATATATATATATATATATATATATATATATATATATTCGTCGGAAAAAAAATAAAGGTTACAGGGACGTTATAGTAAGGCTGACATTCTATTCGTACAAAACCTGAGAAATTCAGCCGTTATAGTTAGCTGCGCTAACTATAACTTGCGCCCCCGCAATGCATTGCTGATGATGTCACATATTACATCACTCATGACATGGTCAGTGACATCACTGATGACATCTCAAATGACATCACTGATGACACCACTGATGACATCACTGATGACATCATCCATACAATCGCTGATGTACCTACTCACACCCTAAATTAACCTTTCATACACCCACTCCAAAATTTAAATTACCATTCTCTAAACCATAGACACACAAATACCAGTTAGTACACACCCACTCACCGAATCAAAGGTCTACACACACATCCAATCACTCACCCATACAGCCACTCATACATGCAGTCACTCTCCAATACAGCCACAGATATATGCCCGCATACACCCATACAGATACTCACACACCGCCACTCATCCATAGAGTTACTCAAACACCTAGTCACTCACCCAAAGAGTCAATCACACTGCCATTTACTCACCTACACAGTTATACACACACCACCTCGCTTATTCATACAGATACTAACACATACTTACTCTGTTACAATTCCTGACACAAGTATACACTCATCCATACAGGCACTGTCACAATCACTCACTTACGCATACAGTCACTTATATACTCCAACACTCACATATACTGCCTTTCACATATGCAGTTACTCACCCATATACCACTGAGACATCCATTCACTCACCGACACAGCAATACGCACACTCACTCACCCATACAGCCCCTCGCAGATGCACTCATGAACCCATACACCCAGTGATTCACCCACTCACACATCCATGCAAGGAGTCACACCCCCCTCACCCACCCACACAGACACTCATGCACCCATACAGGTACTCAGATATCACATCAATAACCCATATAGACACTCATGTAGCTACTCATCAACACATTCTTAAACTTTTTAGAAACAGTCACTGGATGATGTCATCACTGATGTCATTTGAGATGTCATTAGTGATATCACTGTCCATGTCATGAGTGATGTAATATGTGATGTCATCAGCAGTGCATTGCGGGGGCATGAGTTATAGTTAGGTGAGCTAACTATAACGGCTGAATTTCTCAGGTTTTGTACGAGTGAAATGTCAGCCTAACTATAATGTCCCTGTAACCTTTGTTTTTTCTGTGAATTTGTAAGGTTTTTTTAAATGCTAATTTCTATCAATAATGTCCCTGAAACCTGTGTTTTTTTCAGCGAATTTCCAAGGTTTTTAAATGCTAATTTCTAACTATAACGTCCCTGAAACCTGTGGTTTTTTCAGTGAATTCTATGTTTTTTAACTAGCAGTTGTGTTTCCAGAGTGGTGGAAAAAGGTGGCTGGGCCTCCAACCAACGCTCAGGAATTTCGCTGCGTAGGACTTACAGGAGGTACCAGGAGGGCTTCTTGGCCCCCAAGGTCCCTCAGGAGTAAAGTGGACTTCAACCCCCAACCAGTATTGCGCCAGGAAGCACATTTGCAGAGTGGTGGAGAAAAGTGGGCGTGGTCTCCAAAGACCTCTTAGCAATCCCACTGTGTGGGACTTACTAGAGGTAACAGGAGGGGTAGTTAGCTCCCAAAGACGTCCTTGGGGGCCAGCTACCCCTCCTATTGCCTCCAGTGAATCCCATACCGCAGGATTGCTGAGTTCTGATACCAGGCCACGCCCCCTTTGTCCACCACTCTGCAAACGCGCCTCCTGGCATGCACTTGGTTGGGGGGTGAAGTCCCCTTTGCTGCTGGGGTCATTAGGGGCCAACTAGCCTACCTGTTACCTCCAGTAAGCCCCACACCGTGGAATTGCTAAGAGGTGGTCGCAGGCCATACCCCCTTTCTCCACTACTCTGCAAACGTGCCGCCTGGTGCGCTCTTGGTTGGGGGATGAAGTCCCCTTGCCTCTTGAGGGTCCCTGAGGGCCAACTAGCACTCCTGTTACCTCCAGTAAGCCCAACACTGTGTGGGGCTTACTGGAGATAACAGGTGGGCTAGTTGGCCCCTAAAGACCCTCAGCATCGAAGGAGGTTTCTTACCCCAAACAAAGCGTGCAAGGATGCGCTTTTCCAGAGTAGTGCATTGAGGGGGTAAGTTGCCGGCTTCGTTGTTTTTTTTTTTATGAAGGGGGCTGTGTGGCCCCCTTCCCTTGATCGTTTTGGGCCCGGGGATACCATCCACCAAGCCCTGACCCATTATTTTTAAAAAAATTGAGCAAAAAAAAAAAGGAGGGGGACGAGGTGGATCCCCTCCTGAAGCCGATTGCAGCCCCGGGGACCCCATCCCCCGGGGCAAGGCCTTTCTTTTTTTTTACCACAAAAGGGGAGGGGGCCGTGCGGCCCCCTGTCCCAAGGCCGATTTCGGCCCGAGGGACCCCCATGTCTGGGGCATGGCCATTTTCTATATTCTTTTTCAAGGGAGGGGGGCCCAGTGCCCCCCTCCCGGGCCATTTTCAGCCCTGGCACCAGGTCATTTCATATTTTATTTTTAAGGAGGGGGGCCGTGCAGCCACCATCCCCAGGCCTGGCCATTCTTTTAAAAAAATGAAAAAAGGGAGGGGGGCTGAGTGGCCCCCCTCCCGGGCCATTTTCGGCCCCGGGGACCCCATCCCCAGAGTATGGCCCCCTGTTTGGGGACCACGGGGGGAGCATGAAGGCCCCCGCGGTCCGGCCAGCTCAAGCCTCCTGTGGGAGCCGGCATGGCTTTTTAACCCCAGGGAGCTGCTGACATTCAGCTCCCTGGGGGTATAAAGCAAAGTGCTCCACTTTGAACAAGTGAGAGCAAAATGCTCTCAATTGTTAAAGTGGAGCACTTGTTTGCTATGGGATGGCGGGAGCAGTGCTCCAGCCATCCCATAGCAAATTGCAATGTCCCTGGGGTGGACACCCCGGGACATTTCTGGAGCCGGCCCTGGGGGTTGGCGGTCCCCAGGGCCATTTACGGCTCCACAAGGGGGGGCACGCAGGAGCCCCCCATGCATTTATTTAAAAAATAAAGGCCCAGGGAGGTGGCGGTCCCCGGGGCTGCGGGGGACCACGCAGGCCCCTGCATCTATTTTAATGATTGCCCCCGGGACCTGGCCCACCCGGGGGCTTAAAGGAAATGAAACGCGGGAGCCCATGCTTCATTTAAAAAAAAAAAAAAAAAAGCTTTTTCTTGGCCCTGGGGGTCCCTGTGGGAGCCCCTGAGCAGGCCTAGGGGGTCAGGGTGTTTCTACCCTGCCCCCTTTTCTTATTTTGTTACATTTTTTTACCTTTTTCCTTGTGACTCGGTTCAACCGAGTCACAAGATGGCTGCCAACACTTCCTGGTTTGAAGTGTTGGCAGTCAATCAGATTTCAGGCTCGAGATCGGGAGGGTTCGCTGATCCTCCGTGGCCATATTTGTATATCTGTGAAATCTTTACATTTCTCAGGAACTACTGAATGGATTTACACCATTAAACAAAAAGAGTGCACTCTGGACCAAGAGCTACCTTTCTGTCAAATTTGGTGTCATTCCATTCAGCAGTTTGGGCTGTAGCTGCATCAACAGTTTCCTATGCAGGTTAACACAGAGAAAAAGCGTTTTGGGACCCCCCCATTTTCACGGCCCCCGCTTGACAAATCACCCCGAAACTTTCAACACAGCAGCTGAAGTGAGTGGGCCATTAGTTTGGAAACTTTCGCAATGATTTGTCAAACGGCACCAAAGATATTGGATAACGAAAAAACGCTTTTTGAATAGAAACAAGGTCCTAACTATAACTACCTACTGGCGGCTGCCAGTAGGTAATATATATATATATATATATATATATATATATATATATATGTGTGTGTGATCCAGGCCGCTTGACGGCCGAAACGTGCCATGTTTGCAATTTATGAAGGAATATATCGTCTTGTTGTGGATTTTTCTGTGTCGTTCCTGAGAGCGCGTCTTACTTCGTTTCTGCCTTGGGATATATATATATATATATATATATATATATATATATATATATACGCCCATAGAACCATTCACCTACCCAGTCACACACCCACTCACATACCCACTCACTCACCCAGACAGCCACTCACATACACACTCACACACAGATACAGTCACACAGCCACTCACTCATGCAAGCACTGACATACCCACTTACTTACCCATACAGCCACTCGCACAACGTTCTATGCTGGCACTTTCACACCCACTCACACAGACACTGAAAAAACACTCACAAACCCACATAGGCACCCACTCACAGACCCACACAATCACTCACATACCCATTCGCAGACCCATACAACCACTCACCCACTCATACAGCCACTCGCACAGTGAATCCCTCACCCATACAGCCACTCACACACCCACTCATCACCAATAAAGTTACTCACACAGCCACTCACTCACCCATACAGCTACTCACACCCCCACTTATTCACCCATACGGATATTCACACATCCGTACAGCCACACGCACCCACTCTCACATGGATACACATACAGTCACAC
Organism: Calotriton arnoldi; assembly: GCA_963921515.1. Taxonomy (NCBI): domain Eukaryota; kingdom Metazoa; phylum Chordata; class Amphibia; order Caudata; family Salamandridae; genus Calotriton; species Calotriton arnoldi. The sequence goes on from CAWUFW010003362.1 coordinate 1,421,032, forward strand.
AGCCACTAACATAATATATGATAAAAAATTGAATCACTCATTAGTAGTACACAAAGTATACTGATTTAACTTTTGTGGTATCTTAGTATATATCTTTAAAACTCAGAAACATTTAGAAAACATTCACAATCACTGATGATGTCATCAGTGATGTCATTTGAGATGTCATCAGTGATGTCATCAATGATGTCACTCACCATGTCATAAATGATATGTGGCCATAAGCAGTGCATTGCAGGGGCGTAAGTTTTAGTTAGCTCAGATAACTGTAACTGCTGCATTTCACGGGTTTTGTAGGAGTGAAATTTGAGCCTAAGTATAACGTCCCTGTAACCTTTTGTTTTTTCACTGAATATAGATCTTTTTAAAAACTCATACACACATATTATGATTGGCCATGAGGCACTAAACACCAGCTTTCGCTTATTTGGTGCTATTGATGTCAGTGTTACATGACTCGCAATGTGTTTTAATCTAAAGTAGGCTATGTCATAACCCATTCAATGCGCGACCCTGCATTTCCCGTACCGGTGCAGTTGTAGTAGTCTAGTTGCATAATTCAAAGCCATACTTTCTTAATTGAAGGGGATCCAAGAAGGGCAGGTTTGTCTCTCGTGCCCAGGAGGCAATTGTCATGTATGTTATCTGCATGCAGTCTAGGAATGATTTATATCCTTGTTTGGTTACACTGGCAAAAAGAGCACTGATAAAGTCTGGTCTACAGTGTGGGAGATCACACAATGTGTTTAAATATACCTCCCAGCAACCACAATAGTTGATGTGTGCTTGTGGAGACATTTCTACATCTGTGTCAGATTCTTATATGTAATACACGGGAGCTTGCAATCCCTGTGTAAAAGACAGCCTCTAATTTCCTTATTACAGTTGAGTTGTTACTGCTCTAGTCACCTGTAAAAAAGAAGTGAGGTAGCTGCTCAACTGTAATAAAATATTAAGTTCTGACGATATAATACCTGGTTCCAGAGACAGCATGAAAAGCAGGTCACGGAGCATAATCACAGCTGCATTTTAAATCAGGAAAACAGGAAGTGGCTTTTCCTTCTTTTGATATGTTTTTTTTTTTAAAAGAGCAGAAAGGAGTTGTGTAAGAAATTGCGTTATTGGTTGTGCGGGATGTGAGGCCTGCGCAAGTAAAAGGTCTACAACATTCCTTTACTGAGAACCAAGCACCCCATTGTAGTGCTTGACTTTCTGAGGGTAGTGAGGCAGAGCAGCCCAAGGCCTACTCGGGGAGGTGGTGGGGGCTAGTAATAACCAATCGCTAGCAGGCAATAAAAGCACTCAATAAATGATTGTCCATTGAGTACTTTTTCTTTAGAAAAGGAAATGTACATGTATTATACACACACACTATTAAATACTGTGCATTCATTTACAAATAAATACATAAGGCAGATTGAAAATACCTTAGATGACATGATGAAACCATATTTGACCCCTAATGGGTCATGACCTCCTCAATCACAGTACCCCCCATCAATACCTGACAACATATCGCAATATAGGTGTAGGTATCAGTTTAAATAACACAGGAATAGTGGCTTTGTCAGGGGTCATCACGTTAATGGCAAATCATCCACATGTTAAAACCACCATAATTTCATATAGTTCATAATAACCAGTGACAGATGCTGATCTTTGAAAGGGGTTGGGCGTAATACCTGGCCTGAATTTCATCAACATCCTCTAGAGTGGTTCTGTGGTGGTTATCCAGACTGCAAATGTATGTGCTTGTCCTATCACCGTGTCAGGCCAAACTGTTCTTGGCCAAACCGTATGCACACTGATTGTCTCAGCCAGGTCATGCAGTCTATATAAGCAGTTATGTGCCAGGAAAATCCCCAATATGTCCAATTTATGTCCTTTAACTGTTTTTGCCTGTTTACTAGCACAGACCTCCTCTGAATGTAATGGTTTTGCCCTTTAACCATTTACAGGAATGCTCTCTGTACAGTTGCTGTTCCTATCACTATCTTTCTAAAATAGCCTGTATCCTGTCACCATGTGCATCATCTGCTAGGTTTGCCCAGCTGTGAGTATTCACAAATGAAATGCCTCACCCTAAGGCATTGTGCCACTTATCTTTGCAACTTTTATTCCATCTGCAGTTCTGTGGGAACTGACGAAAGCAGGTATATCTAAAAGAGAGATAAATAGGGTTTTTTGGTGATCACATCTGTAAGTGAAATTTAAAAAGATCAGTTACATCACACTGAGAATATGAAGTATGACAAAATGAGCAATTAGTGCAAACATTTTGTCACTATAAGCACAAATAAGGAAGCCCTGCTGATTGTTTAGTGTCACCATAAATTACAATGTTTTCCATCCAAATGCCCTGTCATCTCATATTATCATCGGCTTCTTAATATAAATCTTAATAAAACTCATGCAGTGGTGCAAAATGTAGAAACAATGACCATTGTATTTCATCTTTTTAAACTTAAAAACCGAAATAGCACAAGGGTTTTTTTCAGGGACAGCTCATGATAAAACAAACTTTCTGCTGTAATACCTAATGTGCAGCAACTCATTTATTCTTGAAATATATATAAACATAGCATGTAATCCAGGGAGAAGTAAGGATCCAGGAGTAGCCACAAATAACCCATAAGTACAAAAATGCACTGTTTTTTTTAAGTGTTTTAGCAGATTTCTAGGTGTGTGTAGGAAAACTGTTCCCATGTGTGCCCTTGGAATAGTCAAATCAGTTTCCATCTCAATCATGCCCTCACCTTCATCATGTCTCTTTCTCACCCTCTGATCCATTCTCTCACCCTAAGCCTCTCACCTCATCTTTTTTACTCTGTCCCTCACCCTGCCTCCTTCTCCTTCTCCCTCTCCCATCCAATCTCTTTAGCTTTCGCTCCCTTCCCTCACGTTGCATCAAAGGACAAATGCAAATTATTCTGTGGCATGAATGACAACACATTAAACACAATGAGGGGGGACCAGGAGCAAAATAGGTCCCAAGCGGATACATATTCAGCAAGAGGTATGCCGTTCTTATATAGAGAAGGAGGTTCTTACCAGGAAGAAACTAGAGGGGAGTGCTCGATATAGGAGCAAGGGCCCTCAAACACCTCGGAGGGTGTCATGCTTCATCATCGGCCAGCTCCTCGTCGCGCCGGCGCTGCAATGCCCAACGGGTCCCGCAGGGGGGCTCTTTGCCCGAGTTCTTATCTTTTTGCCGATGATGAGTTAGGGGTGTGATGGGAAGGTTGTGTGTAAGTGGTGAGTAGAGTGGAGGGAATGTGCTATAAAAATAACAATAAGAGCCCAATAAACCTAATTTAATCACTAGGTCCCTATGTTATGATTAAAAACCTTCAATTATTGTAATAAATGGATGTAATTGTCCATTCTGGCACTTTCTGAGAAAGTATGTGGGTCGACATGTTTTATGACTATTACTGTTTATGCGATCGTGGCATTTCTTCAGGACCAATTTTCTAATCTACTCACAGAGGAATGTATGACATTACAACGCGTACTAATGCCATGCGTGCCATTACAACGCGGGTATTAATACCCAAATGTCATTACAACAAACTACCACTACAACGTGAACTTTTACCACGCATATGCCTTTACCACATATGCCATCACAACGCATAAAGCATGCGTGGTAAAGGCATACACTTGGTTAAAATGTTTAGGGTAGGCAATTAAAAAAAACATATATATATATATATTTATATTTATATATATGTGAATGAGTATATATATGTGTATAAACACACACACATTTGTATATGTTTATATATATATTTTTAATATTTTTACCCCTCATACCCCCTTGAACCCTTAAATTAGCCTTCTCACCCAAAAACTAAAATCCACCCTGAACCCTAAAATTACCATTCCCACCCTGAAACCCAAACCCACCCTGAACCATAAAAGTACCCTTTCCCACCCAAAAACCCAAACCTACTTAAACCCTAAAATTACCCTTCCCACCCAAAATCCCAAACCCACCCTAAAATTACCCTTCCCACCCAACAACCCAAACCCACCCTAAAATTACCATTCCCACCCAACAACCCAAACTCACCCTAAACCCTAAAATTACCCTTTGCACCAAAATCCCAAACGCACCCTAAAATGATCCTTCCCACCAAAAACCCAAACCCACCCTAAACCCTAAAATTACCCTCCCACCCAAAATGCCAAACCCACCCTAAACCCTAAAATGACCCTTCCCACCAAAAAACCCAAACCCACCTAAACCCTAAAATTACCCTTTCCACCCAAAATCCCAAACCCACCCTAAATTCTTAAATTACCCTTCCCACCCAAAAACCCAAACTAAAATACACTATATATAAATATATATACTTACCTTATGTTACATGTAAATTACATATGCCTTTACCATTCATGCCTTTGCAACAAAATTCGTTGTAAAGGTATGCGTGGTAAAGGCATATGCGTTGTAATGTCATGCGTTGTAATAGCATGCGTTGTGATAGTTGCATTGTAATGGCTCTTTCCCCTCAGAGAGGGGTGGTTAGTGCAAGTGTCTAAAACCATATCCTCTCAAAATCACACAAATATCTGTAGTGTACCTTCAGGGTAAAAACCCAAACACTAAGAGCTAGAGGGGCCCAGCCTGAACAAATTCTCACTTGCGTTCCGATATCAGCTGTTGATGCTCGCCATTTGCGGCCGACCTACCCTGCATTCATGCCATAGCGGAAAGACTTCTCCCTTCGGCGAGCAGGTATTTCTATGCAGCCATATTTGTTTTTTATCCTGAAGGTACACTACAGATCTTTGTGTGATTTTGAGAGGGTATGGTTTTAGACACTTGCACTAACCACCCCTCTGTGAGTAGATAAGGATAATTGGTCCTAAAGAAATGCCACAAGTGTTTCTACACCAAATAACGCATTTCTTTTTTTCTTTTTTTTAATGCTTTTTATTTGATTTTACCAGTAATCAGAACAATTATTACTATAAATTGTAGCAATATCAATACAATTCTGCGGTATCACCATACTGGTAGATAAACTTGAGAGAAGAGGGAAAGAAAAAAAAAACAGGAGAGAGAGAGAAAGGGAGGAAGGGGGAAGAAGAAAGAGAGAGCGAAAGAGGGGAAACCAGGATCCAGCTTTAGTATCCTAACTACAGTGATATCAAACCACGTAGTAAACAGGAGGCTAAGCCCAATGAACGTGAGACCAGATCCTTTCAACTTTTTTTCCTCAATGAGGACCCCTTCCCTTAGCAACTGCAATTTCACATTCATAAATTTGGCGCAGCATTGCCCAAAATTCAATTACATTTGGTGGTACAGAGTCAATCCATGCCCAAGCGATACATAAACGAGCACTGCCAATTATAATCGTAATCAATGAGCTGAGGCTAGCATTAGTCCAGGGCTTGTGACCCAACATGATTTCCTTATTGCTCAAATGGATTTCAAACCCCAGATGTGCCGAGATCAGTTGGAGTAAGCTATCCCTGCATTCATTGAGCTCAGGACATTCAATGAACATATGAACTATATTAGCCGCATAAAGATGACACTTGGGGCAGTGTGACCGCTCAGGAACTCCAGACGTCACCCATTTTGAAATACGACCTGCTGTGTGATAAAGCATACAGATTGTTCTAAATTTCTGTAGTTTAAGGCTTACCGAGATTAATGAGTGATCTAATGTTGCAAATGCATCCTGTATTTCGGTAGCCGCAACTGTGGTTGCAAGGTACGGACTCCATCTTGACGCCAATTGTATACCGTCATCCTGGGTATAAGACATGTATTTCTGATACATCATACTTATGTTTGTTGGAGCTGTCTCTAGAGGAGGCTGGTAAAAACAAGCGAGGAGTTCAGATATTTCTTGTTGATTTCTACACTCAAACCTATGCAAAAGATAATCCCTCACCTGCAAGTACTTAAAAAAGTATCATTGCTGAAGCCCATATACATCCTGAAGTGAAGAAAAAGTCCAGAACCCTTGTATGTCATACAAATGCCCCAAGTTGTGTACAGCCAATTGACCACAGGCATGCACAATATTATCATGAAATATGTCCGGGAATGATGGATTACCCTATAATGGAATGTAAGATCTGAACCACATCCCTGATTACCTTGAATCTGACCCTTTTAAAGTACTTAGGGCCCACTAGCTTATGCAATGAGTACCTGATACCCGAGCCTAAAGCTAATTGATACTCGAATGCAGTCAGCCCAGGTTTTCTCCCAGTTGTTAAGCTTTGGATCCAGGCAGGGAATGATGCCCAGAAGTATAATTTAAAATCCGGTAACTTTAATGCTCCCTGTATGTAAGGTAGTTTCAAAAGAGAATTGCTCGCCTAGCCCTCCTATACCCCCATATAAAACTACTAACTACCCCCTCCAAACATTTGAAAAAAGAATCGGGAACCCGCAATGGGATAGAGTGAAATAGAAAAAGAAACTTCGGTAATATACTCATTTTGATAATATTCCATCAGCCCAAGATGCTCAAAGGAAGCTGATGCCATTGCAGCAGTTTAGCGGTTTTCAAGAGGGGCTCATAGTTAAGTGTGATAACGTTTTCCACGTTGCTACTCAATCGTATACTGAGATATGTAGCTGTATCTGTAACATCCCATTATTGGGGAAGGTGGTTTAGAATTAAGAATTACCTGTGTTTTTGACAAGTTCAATTTGTACCTAGAGAAGGTGCCAAATTGTTCAGCCTCCTTTGATATAAGATTAACAGCTAGACTTGGATTAGTCGCGAAGACTTCTATATCATCGGCATACGCCGTTATTTTAAGCTCAATTCTATTTAGTCTAACAGGCTGTAAGCCTTTCTTCAGTTTGAGATGTCTTAAATAAGGTTCTATGAAGAGGGCGAACAAGAGAGGGGAAGGTGGGCACCCCTCACGTGTGCCTCTGTGTATTGAAAATATAGCAGAGGAGTTATCTTCCATCAAGACCGTAGCCACTTAATTCCTATAGAGTGTCTGCACCAGCGTCATAACCTGACTACCTAACCCACATGCAACCATAATCAGCCAGAGTGTCTCCCAGGTGACCCGGTCAAAGGCCTTCTCTGCGTCCAACATTATCATGCCGATACTATCATTAGTTTTCCCAGCAACATCAAATGCTGCGACCGCAGTATTTATATGTGCCGTAGTGTCCCTCCTGGGAATGAAGCTGTGCTGTTGTTCTGAAACTAATTCTTGCATGAGTGGAGCAAGATGCGTGGCTAGAATTTTAGAGAAGACCTTAGCGTCAGCATTTATTAGGGCGATTGAGTGATAAGAGCTCTTCCTCCGGTGCTTTATCTTTTTTAGGGAAAACCACTATATTGGTCAGCCCCGACGATGCTGGAGGGGTTCCATCATTGCTAATAGATGTAATCAGATCGAAAAATTCTGGTGCGAGAATATCCATGAATACTTTATACAATTCAAGGGGTATTGCATCCTCTCCGGTGGCCTTCCCCGAAGGTAGAGCACTAATAGCTACCTCAACCTCGCAGAAACCAATATTCTTTAGTAGCGTAAATTGCTGCTAGGGATCAAGTCTGAGCAACCCACTCTCCTGAAGATAGTTTACAACTGTCTGCTGGTTATTACTATCAGGCTGCTTGTTATATACCTTTTGATAGAAGAGGGTGAATTGCTCTGATATCAACTGAGGATGGGTGTATACAACACCATCATCCCCAGAATACGTTTTATAGTACATCTTGCCCTTTTATCAGAAATCTGATGTGCCAAAAGGCAACCCACTTTTTCCCCAAATTCATACTGGAACGCCTTGTTCCTCTGGCAACTGGCTACCACCTTCTCAGTGAGTCCCCTGTTGCGCTTTTGAAGCAGCTAATTGACCTTAAATATATGAACTGTTCACATGGGTCCTTAAAAATAATTGCCTGTGCGTGTTGCAGCTCTAGGTCCAAAAAATCCTGTCAGCCTTGGGCTGCTTTTTGCTACCTACATTTATTTTGATTTAAATTAAACCAGAGTGTTACCCCCCTGATGTATGCCTTCATACAATCCCACACTATTGCAACTGGAGCTGAGCCTTTATTAATTTGTATGTATTCTACAAGTAAACTTTTTATATACCCCGGTACTCAATACTAGCAAGAAGGTGACAAGGAAATGAGAATGGGTGTCTACCTTCCCCCCCCTTGTACTGTCTGCATAGTCAATATAATAGGGTTGTGGTCCGATGTGATCTTAGGGCAAATCTCCATAAGCGCCCCCTCCAACATCTGCCCATGCGACAGTATGATGTCAATTCAAGAGTATTGCCTATGAGGAGAAGAATAATAAATATAACCTGGTACCAGAGGATACAGTGTTCTCCATACATCCACTAATCCGTGAGGCGCATGATTTCCAAAGTAGAAGCTCAAATTCTGGTCATCCTAATGTTTGCTTGGCGATTAGTAGAATCAATGCCATAATCAAGCACACAGTTAAAGTCTCCCATAAAACTCAGATCGCCGGACCAGTCCAACAATTCCATATTTAAGTAATCAAAGACCATCGGCTCGTCCACATTAGGACCATACACAACACAAATAGTATATGTTCGCCCACTGATCACTAACTGAGCCCGATATTATTTAACATCTATATGAGCCCTCTGATTTCTGTCATTAAGTCTTACAATGTTAACCTGGTGAACTATGCGGATGATACACAACTCATCCTGTCATTGGAGGGGAATCAATCATCATCCCTGGAAAACTTTCATGCGTGTATGCAGGAAACTGCAAGATGGCTTAAGAATAACTCCTTGCAGTTCAACAGTGACAAAACAGAGATTTTATGCTGTGCGGCAAAGAAAGTTCCGCTTCCACTCCTGGCCAACTTCTGGCCTATCCCTACTGATAAGCCACTGATACCCTCTGAGACGGTGCGCAATCTGGGGATAGTATTTGACGATAAGTTGAATCTAGAAACTCAAGTGAATAAAACGGTTGGTACCAGTTTCTCCCTTATCAAAGCGCTACCGAAGATACTTCCAATGCTACCAACTCCAACTAGAGCACTGGTAGTGAGAAGTGTCATGCTGAGCCGGTTGGATTACTGTAATGCCCTGCTGTTGGAGGCCCCAAATTTTCTGAGTGGGAGACTTCAGAGAATTCAGATAATAGCTGCTAAGCTAGCCCTAATGAGATCACGCCGATCGTCAGCCTCTTTGGCTCTTAAAGAGCTTCACTGGCTCCCAGTGTTACAGAGGACACAATTTAAATCGCTCTGCATTGTATTCAAGGCTCTGCATAGACTCGGGCCCAAACCTCTGCAGAACAAATTTGAATGGTATGCTCCAACCAGAAGCCTTTGATCATCATCAGCTAAGTTGGTAAAAGTGCCTAGGTTTAAAAGAACAAAGTTGAGAGTAAGAGCTTTTAGCTCTGCAGCCTCTCGGCTCTGGAATGAACTTCCGCCCAGTCTTTGACAAATAGAAGACTTTTTGCAGTTCAGGAAAAGTCTAAAAACCTGGCTTTTTCGCAAGAGTGTAGTCTAGACCATCATCATTTAGCTAGTGCTATCCTCACAGTAACATATGTGAATAGTAGGGCTAGTTTAAATTAGTGCCAGGATGCCCGTGGGGTGATAGTGCGCTTTATAAGTTCGAATAACATTAACATATAGCCCACCTCCCCCTGTTATCTGCAGAGGTTCTAAGGATCCTGGCTGCCAAATTCTTAAATTTCATTATAGCAACCCCCGTATAGATACTGTTTGGGATGTGAAAGTAACGTTGTAATACCCCAATTGTTTTAAAACTTGCTGGTCTCTATATGCCAAGTGAGTTTCGGTTATTCCCAGTATATGTGGTTTATAGGCTACCAACTCCTCCCGAATTAACTGCCGATTTCTATTTTGATTGAGCCCAGCCACGTTCCAACACATACATTTTAAGCTAAACATTATGTTATTCTCAGATTGACATGCTGTTCTCTGTCTCAAAACTTACATTGGCTCCTTTCCTCCCTACTTATCTTGCACTGAAAATACCATCCCTGATCGTTCTGACTTTGAGACAACCCCAAACCCCCACACCTTAATGTATGATATAGATAACAGTAAATACTTCCAACCTTCCTGTAACCCCCCCTACCCCCCAGAAACCTCCCCTTCCCATCCTGTACCCAGAGAAGGAATCATCCACCCCCTTTGCTGTCAGCTGGAATGACAGCCCACTGGGACATCACCAAGAACACCCCCTACCTCTATCCTCACCATACCACTAAAACAGGAATAAATTAATATACAATCACCCTACTTTCTGGTGCACATAAATCTCATAACGTATTGTCCAAGACATATTCCCCTGAGAGTCATTCATGAAAGGGAGCTACACAGCAGCCAGCCATGTTATGGCATACCAACTGGGCAGGGGTGCTTATCGCCACTGACTCAGGGCATGAGAAACCTCTGACTCAGTATAGAAGAACTGCGATCGTCCATCCTTAATGACTTTAAGTCGTGATGGTTCTTGTAAGAACCCTGGTGCCCCTACGACCATTAGCAGATCTATTAGCAGACACATCGTCCAACATCTGTCAATCGTAGCCTTACATAGATCAGATTGAACAAAAATGAACATGGAGTCAACTGCTAAAGGAGCTGCCAGGCGAACTTTGAAATAAATTGCTTGCCTCAAAAGGAAATTTCCAACAAAAATAAGGATAGGTTGGGGATGCAACTATTTTGCCTTAACTGTGGGATAGTGAATATAGGAAGTCTATGAGCCCCCTGGATTTGAGAGACCATGTCCCAGTCTGCTAAGACCAGAAATGCTTTTTGAAGCAGATTAACAACATAAGATCTGGGATCGCTGCCTTCCTGCCTTCTGGTATGTCAAAAAGCCTTACATTGTTTTGAAGTTGTCTATTTTCCAGGTCTTCACTTTGCTTTGAACGAACAGAAGTTGGCTCTCCTGCTCGTTGACTGTTTTTGCATGCTGCTGAGCCGCCTTCTTCTGCCCCAGCTACCCGTTGTTGAAGCTCCGCTTCCTCCGATGAAAGTGTTGCCACCTTGCAAGTAACATCCAATAGTGCCTGAGTATCCTCTTTGACTTGAGCGTGATTTTCCAGTGCCTTTTCGCGCTGGATCTGTAGACACTGGAGGATAGTAGATAGCGAGAGTCAACCTGGTCAGCCTGATCGCTAATACCCACCCCAAGATTGCAGGAGGAGTTCCCCGGAGAGAATAACTGCCTGGGCAGTCCGGCGCACCGCCTAGACCGTTATCTATCTCAGGACTGAGGGTAGCAGTGGTATTGGCGCTAATGTCTGTTAGTGTCTGTACATCCTCCACTGGTGTTAACGAGTGGGAATGGGAGGCAGAGCCTTTGTTAGATATCCGCAAAATCAAAGCCTTAACTTCTCCTTTGGAGGTGACACACTTATGCAGAGGGCTGTTTTTAGACCCCCCCTATGGAGCGCGTTGAGACCGAGTTATTAAGATAACTAGCACAGTTACCATGAGCTTTTTTAAGACCACCACAAGCCTTCGCAGTCTTTACTTTAACTTGCGTCTTCTGAGCAGGTTCTTCTGCGATGATTTCTTCCTCTAGGCAAGCAGTAACCTGAGGCAGTTCCATGATTGACCCTTGCCCTAAGCTTGAACAGGCTGAGGCCACTGTTGCTGATGGTGTATAATCTGAGATTACCTCCAGATTTCTCAAGTGACAGTATTTTTCCAACACCCTCTACAGCTCTGCTAATATCAATTGGAGACACGTCATTTCCCATGCCTACTGCACTTGCTTCCACCTGTGCATCTATATCTGTTGGGTCTGTGAATGTGTCCATTCTGTCTGCTCCCCCCGGACATTGCACTCCTGCTCACTACTGTCTCCTTGATCAAAAGTCCCAGGTCCCAAGCAGGCCTTGAGAACCCCCAGGGCGGGAGCATTACAGGTCTTCACCAGTACCACAGTAGGAGGGACTAAGACATTGTCATTGATGCTTGCAGTAGATGTCATATTTGCAAGGGTAGTCTGATTAAGATGTTTACCTTGTGATAGAGCCACTTCTGCAGAAATTGCCGGTTGTGAAGGAGAAAGCAGCTCCACTCTTGTTGCTCCGTTTACAATCTGTACTGCACTTAATAAAATATCCACCATTGATGTCTCAGTATTCTCATCTTTGCAGGCGTGCAGCAGGCCATTTGCACTGCATGACTGTAGTAGCTTGAGAATGGGTCGTCCAACCTGAGAGCCGAAAGCTCTCTCTGTGGTACGCTGGCAGATGTCAGTTTCACCAGCTGTCAACGCTGATGCCAAAGGCTTGTTAGCTATGGATGCTGTCACTGCAGTGGTGCGACCTCTACGTTGGACGTTCATGCGAGGTGGAGCCCTGGGCAGGCTGGGATTTTGCCGGTCAACGTCAGTACGCGTGCGGCTATACCAGAAGCACCTCTGCCACCTTATTGCTCGAGCCTGCAACAAACAGGGACCTGCTGAGCAGTGACCCATCTTCACCATAGAGACATGGCTCAACCCCTCATTGGCTCCCAACAGCGCCAAGGCAATCCCAGCGGGCTAAAAGATAGCTCGACAGGACCACCTTCACAAACCAGTAGGACTTGCTATCATCTACAAGGAATCCATCAAATGCACAACATCCACAGAGAACACCACCCTATCAATGCAAAATTTGCACTTCAAGCTGCAAATCTCTGAAAACTTCACCCTGAATGGAACCCTAACCTACTGAACACCCATACCACAAGCCACCTTTACCAACCTCATCACCGACTTTGTCGCTCAGCTCACCATTGACTAGAGCCTACATTCTCCTCCATGACCTCAACTTTCAACTGGAAGACCCAAACTACCCTGCTCCACAGCACTCCTCAAAAGCCTGAGCAACATTGTACTCACCCAGTTCATCTCAGAACCAACACACAGTGCAGGACACACACTGGACCTCTGTCAATTCGCACCTGTATTTCCGTAGGAGTGATAGGAAAGGTCTCATCTTTCTCCCATCACCAAGACTACCCAACAATGTCAAAGCTAGTCGAGGTGAATTGGGGGACAGGGGATGGGAAGAAAAAAAATCACAGGTTGCACTGAGTCAGCGTAGGAAGATGTGTGATGCCCAGAGAGTCTCTATGTGTCTCCTGCATATTAAGAAGAGAACAAGGGTATCAATGCATGTGTTAATCCCTACATGCCTCTCCACCTCCGCATGACAGAGCCAGAGCCGGCCTTTAGAAGAGCTTTAAAAACCTGGCTCTTTACCCATACATAGCTCTTCTCCCTGTGCCTTCCAGTGTGAATCTGCTACCTTAGCGCCGGGACACCTCCGTTAAAGGTAGCCACGCACTCTATAAATTTCAAATAAAATAAAATACATTTAACAGACAACAGTGCTAACGGGAATTCATATATCTATATATATATTCACTGAATATACCATAGGTTTCAGGGGCGTTATAGTTAGTTGGACATTTCACTCGTACAAAACCATAGAAATTCCCCCGTTATAGTTAGTTCAGCTAACTATAACTCGCTGCACCCGCAATGCACTGCTGATGACGTCACATATTACATCACTCATGACATGGTCAGTGACATCACTCATGACATCACTGATGACATCTCAAATGACATCACTGATGACATCACTGATGACATCATCCTTGTGATAGAGTGGCAGACCTCCTCTCACCCTAAAATAACCTTTGATACGCACACTCAAAAATACAAACTAACATTTTCAAAACAATGGACATACCAATACCAGTTACAACACACCTATTCAGTAATTCCAAGATCTACACACACATCCACTCATTCACCAACAGTCCCTATACAGTCACTCATACATGTACTCACTCATCATATGTACTCATACACCTATACATCCTGTTACACACCGCCACTCATCCATAGAGTTACTCACACACATAGTCACACATGCAAACAAAGTATCAAACATCCATTTACTTGCATATACAGTTATACACACACTACCACACTTACTTCTACAGAAACTTACACATACTTACTCTCTTAAACAATCACTTATAGAAACACCTACTTATTTGTACAGGAACTCTTCCAATCTCTCACTCTCACATATACTCACTTATATACACCAATACTCACATATACTAGTTTAAAACATATGTAGTTAATCATAAAGACACTATTGAGACAGTCATTCACTCACTAACACACCCATACACATACTCATCCACCTATACAGTCCTGCACACATGCTGTCTTCAACACATACAAACAGTGAGTCACTCATTCATGCATCTATGCACTAAGTAATACCCCCACCGAACCATACAGACACTCAGACACTCATACTGATAATCAAAAAACCAACTAATAACCCATATAGACACTCATGTAGCTACTCACCAACCCATGCAGCCACTTATACACAAAGTGAGAGACTGATACATATATTTTCATATTTAAACATTACTCACTAAACCATGTATTCACTAAGATACACTTAGTCAGTTATACAATCAATTTTACCAAAAAAAATCATCCATTTAGACACTTATATACCCATTTATTCTTCCATCGACCTTGAGATATACATATATAAAACATATTTAATTTTCAGAAAAACACACATTCACTGGATGATGTCATCAGTGATGTCATCAGTGATGTCATTTGAGATGTCATCAGTGATGTCATGAGTGATGTCACTGACCATGTCATGAGTGATGTAATATGTGACGTCATCAGCAGTGCATTGCGGGCGCGCGAGTTATAGTTAGCTGAACTAACTATAACGGGGGAATTTCTATGGTTTTGTACGAGTGAAATGTCCAACTAACTATAACGCCCCTGAAACCTATGGTTTTTTCAGTGAATTTCTAAGGTTTTTTAAATGCTAATTTCTAACTATAACGTGCCTGAAACCTATGGTTTTTTCAGTGAATTTCTAAGGTTTTTTAAATGCTAATTTCTAACTATAACGTGCCTGAAACCTATGGTTTTTTCAGTGAATATATATATATTTATTAAACTATGTATACATGTGAAAATGTCTCGGTCCCCTGTTTGCCTCGGTGGCACGGAAAAAATGGCTGGAACTGACGTCAGCACGCCGACGAGGTCCTCTTATGGCTCCGATGACGTCATACGGTGTCGCGAGCGGAGCCGTGCTCGTTGACGTGGGAGAG
The DNA here is from genome assembly GCA_963921515.1 of Calotriton arnoldi. NCBI lineage: Eukaryota > Metazoa > Chordata > Amphibia > Caudata > Salamandridae > Calotriton > Calotriton arnoldi. The sequence goes on from CAWUFW010003362.1 coordinate 1,436,197, forward strand.
CTAGGAAAGAATTTCCGTGGAATGCTGGTGCAGGGGATATTCACCTAAGTGTTCAGGCTAGTCCTTTGGGAGCAACTGTTTATGTTGCCACTCCAGAAACCGAAACCAGTGATCCGAGGACAGAGGCCCTGCAGATGGCACATGAGGTGGGGTGCCCAGTCGTGTGCACCCGCGGGGCAGCGAAGTGACAAGCATCACAACCCACAGAAAAGGTAACGAGGGCACTGAATAACACAGGATCTTCTCTTTGTATCTGGCAGGAACAACGAAGTTAAAATGCCCTAGTACCAAAATGTAGAATTAGTGCTACAACGGTCTTCAAGAGGACCTGCGATGCCGCTTCTGCCTCCCGTAACCTGGAGGCGGCACATGGGTCACGCGGTACGGTCATACTGCGGTGGGACGCACACTCGTTGACCTCTCATGGCACTGCTCCACACTTCAGGGAGGACGCTTTCCATTAGCTATGTTTTCTGATGACATGTCGCGCCGGCCCCGTCCAACAACAGAACTCCTTTAGATCCAAACAGACTCTTCCACTCTCTCACCGGAAGTGAAACCAGGCCACGCGGACACTTTCACAATACAACAGCCGGGAATGCACTTTTCGGTAAAAAAACCACATTCCTTCCTCCTAATTAATCAAATAAATGTCTCACTGAAGAACAGGGGCCAGCTTCGATTGGTAAACAGCCGTTACAACTACTTTTTTACTTTGCGATACCAGTACAACGCATGCATTACCACGCATGCGTTGTACATCACAAAGTCATTACTACGCATTTTTTAGAACGCATGGTCATTTACCACGAATGCCTTTACAACAAATTTTGTTGTAAAGGTATGTATGGTAAATGACCATGCGTTCTAAAAACATGTAGACGATCCATGTCGTTGTAAGGAAACAGAGGCTGTTCCGTTTCCTCACAACGACGTGCACCGCCCATCAGAGATGACGTGAAGCAGGAACCACGAGGAGAGAGGAACCATGGGGAGTGAGAGGTAAGGGGGATTGGGCATGGGGTGGGGGTTTCTTTTCTAGGGTTTAGGGTAGTGCAGTGGTGTTTGGGTGGTGTAGGGGGTCGTGCTGGGGGTAGTGTTTTAGGGTTTACGGTAGTGCAGTGGTATTTGGGTAGTGTAGGGGGTCATGCTGGGGGTAGTGTTTTAGGGTTTAGGGTAGTGCAGTAGTGTAGGGGGTCGTGCTGCGGTAAGTGTTTTAGGGTTTAGGGTAGTGCAGTGGTGTTTGGGTAGTGTAGGGGGTTGTGCTGGGGGTAGTGTTTTAGGGTTTAGGGTAGTGCAGTAGTGTAGGGGGTCATGCTGGGGGTAGTGTTTTAGGATTTAGGGTAGTGCAGTGGTGTATGGGTAGTGTAGGGGGTCGTGCTGGGGTAGTGTTTTAGGGTTTAGGGTAGTGCAGTGGTGTTTGAGTAGTGTATGGGGTCATGCTGTTGGTAGTGTTTTAGGGTTTAGGGTAGTGCAGTGGTGTTTCTGTAGTGTAGGGGGTCATGCTGGGGGTAGTGTTTTATGGTTTAGGGTAGTGCAGTGGTGTTTGGATAGTGTAGGGGGTCGTGCTGGGGGTAGATTTAGGGTTTAGGGAAGTGCAGTGGTGTTTGGGTAGTGTAGGGAGTCGTGCTGGGGGTAGTGTTTTAGGGTTTAGGGTAGTGCAGTGGTGTTTGTGTAGTGTAGGGGGTTGTGCTGGGGGTAGTGTTTTAGGGTTTATGTTAGTGCAGTGGTGTTTGGGTAGTGTAGGGGGTAGTGCTGGGGTAGTGTTTTAGGGTTTAGGGCAGTGCAGTGGTGTTTGTGTAGTGAAGGGGGTCATGCTGTGGGTAGTGTTTTAGGGTTTAGGGTAGTGCAGTCGTGTTTGTGTAGTGTAGGGGTCGTGTTTTAGGGTATAGGGTAGTGCAGTGGTGTTTGGGTAGTGTAGGGGGTCATGCTGGGGTTAGTGTTTTAGGGTTTAGGGTAGTGCAGTGGCGTTTGGGTAGTGTAGGGGGTCATGCTGGGGGTAGTGTTTTAGGGTTTAGGGTAGTGCAGTGGTGTTTGTGTAGTGTGGGAGGTCATGCTGGGGGTATATTTAGGGTTTAGTGTAGTGCAGTGGTATTTGGGTAGTGTAGGGAGTCGTGCTGGGGGTAGTGTTTTAGGGTTTAGGGTAGTGCAGTGGTGTTTGGGTAGTGTAGGGAGTCGTGCTGGTGGTAGTGTTTTAGGGTTTAGGGTAGTGCAGTTATGTTTGGGTAGTGTAGGGTATCGTGCTGGGGGTAGTGTTTTAGGGTTTAGGGTAGTGCAGTGGTGTTTGGGTAGTGGAGGGGGTAGTGTTTTAGGGTTTAGGGTAGTGCGCCCAACCAGCCACAATATCCGTGGACAAAGGGGATCCTGACTCTTTGGAACGCTCCGTCAATTGAATAATTTGGGTCAAGGGCCCTACCACGTCCAAGACCTATCAATTCCTTTCTTGGGATCCCTCATATACTTGGAGAAAAAGGTACATAGCTTCTCATCAATTTCTGGCGTGTGTGCCACCTTCCCCTTCAGTGAGGGCCTGGGGCATTCTCCCCTCATCCTATTCCTGACCTCCCTTTCAAGGGGTTGATGGATTTTCCCCACCACATACTCTGCCACTTTGGCGTCAGGTGTCCACTCTGCCGACCTAGGATGGTAAATTTGGGTAGGCTCGAACATGTCCGAGTGGACCCCGTCCCCAACCGGGGACTGAGAGGAGTGGGACTCTGGACGCCAGGGACGCCCCGAGTCCTTATCCTCATCGGAGGAGAAATCATCCTCCGATACACCCTCTCCCTCTAAGGGAAACCCGCCGTCGGGGTCTACAATAGTGGTGACAGTGTCGCAATTTTCTCCGGGCCCCTCCTCCTCCCGGCAGGGTGCATGTGTTAGCGTTCGCACACTCTTGAGGAAGGTCTCCGTAAGTTTATCAAATCCTTCCAAGTGCCCCGCGTTATGCTTAACGGCCCTTTTATTCCCCATCTGGGAGCTACTTGGACCCGCCACCACCAGATCTGGGTCACTGAACACCCCAGGGATGCTTTTTGCCAGCTTATCAACCTGATCCCTAAGAGGAGCCAGCGCCTAGAAATAGCCAGAGAGAGGGCTTGGTCCACTGCTGGAGGGAGAAGTTGGGGGCCATTCCTCCTCCACTTCCTGGTAGGAGGAGTAAAAATGGTCTTCTGCAGAAGACATGATAGCAGAGGGTGTGAGCACAGAACAAATGCCCTTAAAATCCTTAAGACAGCCCCCTCGCCGGTGCTCCAACAGCTGGGCTTTCCCCGAAGCTGTTATATGAATAGACTGAGGCGCAATACCAATTACCACCACCAGGTGGCGCTGGTCACTAACGTGGCCGTGTGGGGAAATCACCACGTAGCGGTGTCAAAATTAGGCGAGGGTTGGTCGGGAATGAAGCGGACACTAAAGGAGTTACCGGATTCCCAAACGCGCGTAAAGACCAGCGGGAGCGCTCAACGGAGCTGCCTCGCTCGGACCAGACGCGCCTGACATGATCTCACCGCGCGCAGAGCACACAGCGGGAGAAACTGCGAGGGGGAGAACGCGCTCGGGCAAGAGCCTGCTGCGCAGGGAATATGAAACAATACCAAGGCAATAATGCTAATAACGTGCACAAGAAACCGCTATACAAACAGCAACAACGTCAGATTAAGCCAAGAATGTAAGGAATGCACTTAACTGACGAGCAGTGAAAGAAAGAGGAAGCGGAAGGGACGTCACGATATTATATACGATGGACTGTGATATGATTGGACTATAGTTGCCTTGGAGACTACCTCCCTAATGGTTCATGGGTTGTGTAGTCTTTTGTTTAATGATTGTTGTGTTACGTTTTCTTTGAACTGCTATGCAAATAAAGTGAGGAAAGATATGAATAATCCTCGCCTCCGTCCTGCCATAGAATTCATTAAACTTTATTTGATCTGATTTAGAAACATAGATCATAAAAGTGTACATAAAAACAGTAAATCCTCTTTCCTAATACAATACAGTGAGAATTCATTAAAACCAGTAGGTAAAAACGGGTGTTACAAAGCCCGGTTCAGAGCAACTTCAGGTTAACAGAATCGTAAAGTTCAATGTTTCGCAAGATCAATCTCATGTACTTCGTGCAAAATACGCAATAAGGGGTCCAAGTAAGATGTAACGCTCCAATACCTGACCAGTTTGCACTATATAAAACTGCAGAAAAACTAAAAATAAAAAGTGTTTTGCACACTTCTGTCATTGGGCTATATGTGGGCTACATCTGGGTGATATTTGTGCTACATTTGGGCTCTTTTTTCTCTGGTGGCCATCTTGGGAGACTTATTTGTTATGAAGTTTCCTAATTTCGTCATTTACTGCAGTCTCCTCAGTAGAAAATGCTTTCAGTTTTTACTTTGATTCCATCAAGAAGGCATTCAGATGTGTCACACATTTGCCATAAATTCAGAATGTTAGCACTCTAGTTGTTCATTAGATCACTGTAGTAAAGCTACTGCTCACCAGGGAGTTAACTGGAAGTCTACTGCTGGTATTGAAAGTGATTGTTTCAGTCTGCATGTCAGAATTTTCTAATGAAATAGAAGAGGATTTGAGATCTCACTTAAAACATGCCCTAAATTTTCTTTCTGCAGCACTAACCATACTTTCTATGGCAAAATGAACCCCCTCATTTTGTTCCTTTTTAAATTAAATGTTTTAAGTGTTACCAGCTTATTCCAATCAAGATGGCTTCAGGTGTGCCATACTTTTGTCATAAGTAAGACTGTTAGCGCTCTAGTTGTTCTTTAGAACACTCTGGGAAGCTGCAGTAGAACACAAAGGCATCAACTGACAGGCTGCTCCTTTTGAAATATAACAGGAAGATATTTGAGATCTCACTTAAAACATGTCCTAATTTTTCTTTCTACAGCACTAACCATAATTTCTATGACAAAATGAACCCCCTCATTTTGTTCCTTTTTAAATTAAATGTTTTAAGAGTTACCAGTTTATTCCAATCAAGATGGCTTCAGGTGTGCCATAATTTTGTCATAAGTAAGACTGTTAGCGCTCTAGTTGTTCTTTAGAACACTCTGGGAAGCTGCAGTAGAACACAAAGGCATCAACTGACAGGCTGCTCCTGTTGAAATATAACAGGAAGATATTTGAGATCACACTTGAAACATGTCCTAATTTTTCTTTCTACAGCACTAACCATAATTTCTATGACAAAATGAACCCCATCATTTTGTTCCTTTTTAAATTAAATGTTTTAAGTGTTACCAGTTTATTCCAATCAAGATGGCTTCAGGTGTGCCATACTTTTGTCATAAGTAAGGCTGTTAGCACTCTAGTTGTTCTTTAGAACACTCTGGGAAGCTGCAGTAGAACACAAAGGAATCAACTGACAGTCTCTACCCTTGTTGGATGTACATGTTTTACTGAGAATGTCAGACTTCATTCTCACATGACTGAGAAAGATAATGTGAATTTACAGAAAATATGCTCTCATTTTAGCTTCTGGAGCACTTTCCAAAACTGTATGGGACAAGCATGTGAAAATAGTTTTCTCTCAAACATGATTCATGATATCCCAGCAGAAGGTTTTCACAGGGTAAAATCACCTTAGAACACACCACAATTCCTGAAATTAGTATGGTACCATCAACAAATGAATTCTAATGTAACTAAAGTCTGTTATCACCCTTTATAGTTCTCCTTTTGGTAACCCTCAAAATCTTCGATTCACTAAAATGCATTTCAATGGGGTACTATCATTTATATTGGTCCCAAGATGGCTGCCAGCAATTCCAGGATGAAGTGCTGACAGCCAATCCGATCTCACGATGACATGTGTGGTTAGGCTCCGCCCAGATATATATGTGTTTTCTTTTTCAAATTTCTCAGGAACTACTGAACGGATTTACACCATTTAACCAAAAGGCACGACTCTGAACCAAGGGCTACCTTTTTGCCAAATTTGGTGTAATTCCGTTCAGCAGTTTGGGCTGTAGCTGCGACTAAAGGTTCCAATGGAAAATTGCATGGGAAAAACACGTTTTGGGACCCCCCTTTTTTCTCGGCCCCCACTTGATGAATCACCCCGAAACTTTCAGGATAGGAGCGGACCGGAGCGGGCCATAAGTTTTGAAAATTTCGCGAAGATTCGTCAACCGGCGCCAAAATTATTTCAAATAGAATGTTGTGGATTTCCTATGGAAAATAGGTCCTAACTATAACTATCTACTGGCGACCGCCAGTATAAAATATATATATATATAGATCAAGGGCACTGTGTTGCTCGAAACGCGTCATGGCGGTGGTGCAGGGCGTCCACAAAATAAAGTAAAAATTTGCACCAGTAACGGGTCTGCATTCGTCATCTTTCCGGCAGAAAGCTCTACATGGCGAAGTAAGCGACATATATATATTATCTACTGGCGGTCGCCAGTAGATAGTTATAGTTAGGACCTATTTTCCATAGGAAATCTGCGACATTCTATTTGAAATAACTCTTGCGTCGGTTGACGAATCTTCGCGAAATTTTCAAACTTTATGGCCCGCTCCGGTCCACTCCTACCCTGAAAGTCTCAGGGTGATTCGTCAAGCGGGGGCCGAGAAAAAGGGGGTCCCAAAGCGTGTTTTCCCCATTCATTTTCCCATAGGAAACTTTAGACACGGCTACAGCCTGAACTGCTGAACGGAATTACACCAAATTTGGCAAAGAGGTAGTTCTTGGTTCAGAAAGAACCCTTTTTGTTAACTGGTGTAAATCCGTTCAGTAGTTGCGGAGAAATTAAAAAAATAAGAGTCAAAAATCAATTTCCCATAGGAAACTTTATGCAAGGCTACAGCCCGAACTGCTGAACGGAATTACACCAAATTTGGCAAAGAGGTAGTTCTTGGTTCAAAAGAACCCTTTTTGTTAAATGGTGTAAATCCGTTCAGTAGTTGCTGAGAAAATCAAAAGTAAAAACACATATATATCTGGGCGGAGCCTAACCACACATGTCATCGTGAGATCTGATTGGCTGTCAGCATTTCATCCTGGAATTGCTGGCAGCCATCTTGGGACCAATATAAATGATAGTACCATTGAAATGCATTGTAGTGAATCGAAGATTTTGAGGGTTACCAAAAGGAGAACTATAAAGGGTGATAACAGACTTTAGTTACATTAGAATTCATTTGTTGATGGTACCATACTAATTTCAGGAATTGTGGTGTGTTCTAAGGTGATTTTACCCTGTGAAAAACCTTCTGCTGGGATATCATGAATCATGTTTGAGAGAAAACTATTTTCACATGCTTGTCCCATACAGTTTTGGAAGGTGCCCCAGAAGCTAAAATGAGAGCATATTTTCTGTAAATTCACATTATCTTTCTCAGTCATGTGAGAATGAAGTCTGACATTCTCAGTAAAACATGTACATCCAACAAGGGCAGAGACTGTCAGTTGATTCCTTTGTGTTCTACTGCAGCTTCCCAGAGTGTTCTAAAGAACAACTAGAGTGCTAACAGCCTTACTTATGACAAAAGTATGGCACACCTGAAGCCATCTTGATTGGAATAAACTGGTAACACTTAAAACATTTAATTTAAAAAGGAACAAAATGATGGGGTTCATCTTGTCATAGAAATTATGGTTAGTGCTCTGGAAAGAAAAATTAGGACATGTTTCAAGTGTGATCTCAAATATCTTCCTGTTATATTTCAACAGGAGCAGCCTGTCAGTTGATGCCTTTGTGTTCTACTGCAGCTTCCCAGAGTGTTCTAAAGAACAACTAGAGTGCTAACAGCCTTACTTATGACAAAAGTATGGCACACCTGAAGCCATCTTGATTGGAATAAACTGGTAACACTTAAAACATTTAATTTAAAAAGGAACAAAATGATGGGGTTCATTTTGTCATAGAAATTATGGTTAGTGCTGTAGAACGAAAAATTAGGACATGTTTCAAGTGTGATCTCAAATATCTTCCTGTTATATTTCAACAGGAGCAGCCTGTCAGTTGATGCCTTTGTGTTCTACTGCAGCTTCCCAGAGTGTTCTAAAGAACAACTAGAGCGCTAACAGTCTTACTTATGACAAAAGTATGGCACACCTGAAGCCATCTTGATTGGAATAAACTGGTAACACTTAAAACATTTAATTTAAAAAGGAACAAAATGAGGGGTTCATTTTGCCATAGAAATTATGGTTAGTGCTGTAGAAAGAAAAATTAGGACATGTTTTAAGTGAGATCTCAAATATCTTCCTGTTATATTTCAACAGGAGCAGCCTGTCAGTTGATGCCTTTGTGTTCTACTGCAGCTTCCCAGAGTGTTCTAAAGAACAACTAGAGTGCTAACAGCCTTACTTATGACAAAAGTATGGCACACCTGAAGCCATCTTGATTGGAATAAACTGGTAACACTTAAAACATTTAATTTAAAAAGGAACAAAATGAGGGGTTCATTTTGCCATAGAAATTATGGTTAGTGCTGCAAAAGAAAATTTAGTGCATGTTTTAAGTGAGATCTCAAATCCTCTTCTATTTCATTAGAAAATTCTGACATGCAGACTGAAACAATCACTTTCAATACCAGCAGTAGACTTCCAGTTAACTCCTTGGTGAGCAGTAGCTTTACTACAGTGATCTAATGAACAACTAGAGTAATAACATTCTGAATTTATGGCAAATGTGTGACACATCTGAATGCCTTCTTGATGGAATCAAAGTAAAAAACTGAAAGCATTTCCTACTGAGGAGACTGCAGTAAATGAGGAAATTAGGAAACTTCATAACAAAGAAGTCTTCCAAGATGGCCACCAGTGAAAAAAGAGCCCAAATGTAGCACAAATATTACCCAGATGTAGCCCACATATAGCCCAATGACAAAAGTGTGCAAAACACTTTTTATTTTTAGTTTTTGCAGTTTTATGTAGTGCAGACTGGTCAGGTATTGGAGCGTTGCATCTTAAAACATGACCCCCTACACTACAAAAACACCACTGCACTACCCTAAACCCTAAAACACTACCCCAGCACGACCCCCTACACTACACAAGCACCACTGCACTATCCTAAACCCTAAAACACTACCCCCAGCATGACCCCCTACACTACACAAATACCACTGCACTACCCTAAACCCTAAAACACTACCCCAACACCACTGCACTAACCTAAATCCTAAAACACTACCCCCAGCACGACCCCTACACTACCCAAACACCACTGCACTACCTAAAACATGACCCCCTACACTACACAAACACCACTGCACTACCTAAACCCTAAAACACTATCCCCAGCACGACCCCCTACACTACACAAGCACCAATGCACTACCCTAAAACCTAAAACACTACCCCCAGCACGACCCCCTACACTACACAAACACCACTGCACTACCTTAAACCCTAAAACAGTACCCCCAGCACGACCCCCTACACTACCCAAACACCACTGCACTAACCTAAATCCTAAAACACTACCCCCAGCACGACCCCCTACACTACCCAAACACCACTGCACTACCCTAAAACATGACCCCCTACACTACACAAACACCACTGCACTACCCTAAACCATAAAACACTACCCCCAGCATGACCCCCTACACTACACAAGCACCACTGCACTACCCTAAACCCTAAAACACTACCCCCAGCACGACCCCCTACACTGCCCGAACACCACTGCACTGCCCTAAACCCTGAAACACCAGCCCCTGCACGACCCCCTACACTGCCCGAACACCACTGCACTGCCCTAAACCCTGAAACACATACCCTAGCACGACCCCCTACACTGCCCGAACACCACTGCACTGCCCTAAACCCTGAAACACCACCCCCTTCACGACCCCCTACACTGCCCGAACACCACTGCACTGCCCTAAACCCTGAAACACCACCCCCAGCATGACCCCTACACTGCCCGAACACCACTGCACTGCCCTAAACCCTGAAACATCACCCCCAGCAAGACCCCCTACACTGCCCGAACACCACTGCCCTAAACCCTGAAACACCACCCCCAGCACGACCCCCTACACTGCCCGAACACCACTGCACTGCCCTAAACCCTGAAACACCACCCCCAGCACGACCCCCTACACTGCCTGAACACCACTGCACTGCCCTAAACCCTGAAACACCACCCCCTGCACGACTCCCTACACTGCCCGAACACTACTGCACTGCCCTAAACCCTGAAACACCATCCCCAGCACGACCCCCTACACTGCACGAACACCACTGCACTGCCCTAAACCCTGAAACACTACCCCCAGCAAGACCCCCTACACTGCCCGAACACCACTGCACTGCCCTAAACCCTGAAACACTACCCCCAGCAAGACCCCCTACACTGCCCGAACACCACTGCACTGACCTAAACCCTGAAACACCACCCCCAGCAAGACACCCTACACTGCCCGAACACCACTGCCCTAAACCCTGAAACACCACCCCCAGCAAGACCCCCTACACTGCCCGAACACCACTGCACTGCCCTAAACCCTGAAACACCAGCCCCAGCACGACCCCTACACTGCCCGAACACCACTGCACTGCCCTAAACCCTGAAACACCACCCCCTGCACGACCCCCTACACTGCCCGAACACCACTGCACTGCCCTAAACCCTGAAACACCACCCCCAGCACGACCCCCTACACTGCCCGAACACCACTGCACTGCCCTAAACCCTGAAACACCACCCCCAGCAAGACCCCCTACACTGCCCGAACACCACTGCTGCCTAAACCCTGAAACACCACCCCCAGCAAGACCCCCTACACTGCCCGAACACCACTGCACTGCCCTAAACCCTGAAACACCACCCCCAGCATGACCCCCTACACTGCCCGAACACCACTGCACTGCACTAAACCCTGAAACACCACCCCCAGCACGACCCCCTACACTGCCCGAACACCACTGCACTGCCCTAAACCATGAAACACCAGCCCCAGCACGACCCCCTACACTGCCCGAACACCACTGCACTGCCCTAAACCCTGAAACACCACCCCCAGCACGACCCCCTACACTGCCCGAACACCACTGCACTGCCCTAAACCCTGAAACTCCACCCCCAGCACGACCCCCTACACTGCCCGAACACCACTGCACTGCCCTAAACCCTGAAACACCAGCCCCAGCACGACCCCTACACTGCCCGAACACCACTGCACTACCCTAAACCCTCAAACACCAGCCCCAGCACGACCCCCTACACTGCCCGAACACCACTGCACTGCCCTAAACCCTGAAACACCAGCCCCAGCAAGACCCCCTACACTGCCCGAACACCACTGCACTGCCCTAAACCCTGAAACACCACCCCCAGCACGACCCCCTACACTGCCCGAACACCACTGCACTGCCCTAAACCCTGAAACACCACCCCTGCACGACTCCCTACACTGCCCGAACACTACTGCACTGCCCTAAACCCTGAAACACCATCCCCAGCACGACCCCCTACACTGCCCGAACACCACTGCACTGCCCTAAACCCTGAAACACCACCCCCAGCAAGACCCCCTACACTGCCCGAACACCACTGCACTGCCCTAAACCCTGAATCACTACCCCAGCAAGACCCCCTACACTGCCCGAACACCACTGCACTGACCTAAACCCTGAAACACCACCCCCAGCAAGACACCCTACACTGCCCGAACACCACTGCCCTAAACCCTGAAACACCACCCCCAGCAAGACCCCCTACACTGCCCGAACACCACTGCACTGCCCTAAACCCTGAAACACCAGCCCCAGCACGACCCCCTACACTGCCCGAACACCACTGCACTGCCCTAAACCCTGAAACACCACCCCCTGCACGACCCCCTACACTGCCCGAACACCACTGCACTGCCCTAAACCCTGAAACACCACCCCCAGCACGACCCCCTACACTGCCCGAACACCACTGCACTGCCCTAAACCCTGAAACACCACCTCCAGCAAGACCCCCTACACTGCCCGAACACCACTGACCCCTAAACCCTGAAACACCACCCCCAGCAAGACCCCCTACACTGCCCGAACACCACTGCACTGCCCTAAACCTTGAAACACCACCCCCAGCATGACCCCCTACACTGCCCGAACACCACTGCACTGCCCTAAACCCTGAAACACCACCCCCAGCACGACCCCCTACACTGCCCGAACACCACTGCACTTCCTAAACCACTGAAACACCAGCCCCAGCACGACCCCCTACACTGCCCGAACACCACTGCACTGCCCTAAACCCTGAAACACCACCCCAGCACGACCCCCTACACTGCCCAAACACCACTGCACTGCCCTAAACCCTGAAACTCCACCCCTGCATGACCCCCTACACTGCCTGAACACCACTGCACTGCCCTAAACCCTGAAACACCAGCCCCAGCACGACCCCCTACACTGCCCGAACACCACTGCACTGCCCTAAACCCTGAAACACCAGCCCCAGCACGACCCCCTACACTGCCCGAACACCACTGCACTGCCCTAAACCCTGAAACACCAGCCCCAGCAAGACCCCCTACACTGCCCGAACACCACTGCACTGCCCTAAACCCTGAAACACCACCCCCAGCACGACCCCCTACACTGCCCGAACACCACTGCACTGCCCTAAACCCTGAAACACCACCCCTGCACGACTCCCTACACTGCCCGAACACTACTGCACTGCCCTAAACCCTGAAACACCATCCCCAGCACGACCCCCTACACTGCACGAACACCACTGCACTGCCCTAAACCCTGAAACACCACCCCCAGCAAGACCCCCTACACTGCCCGAACACCACTGCACTGCCCTAAACCCTGAAACACTACCCCAGCAAGACCCCCTACACTGCCCGAACACCACTGCACTGACCTAAACCCTGAAACACCACCCCCAGCACGACCCCCTACACTGCCCGAACACCACTGCTGCCCTAAACCCTGAAACACCACCCCCAGCAAGACCCCCTACACTGCCCGAACACCACTGCACTGCCCTAAACCCTGAAACACCAGCCCCAGCACGACCCCTACACTGCCCGAACACCACTGCACTGCCCTAAACCCTGAAACACCACCCCCTGCACGACCCCCTACACTGCCCGAACACCACTGCACTGCCCTAAACCCTGAAACACCACCCCCAGCACGACCCCTACACTGCCCGAACACCACTGCACTGCCCTAAACCCTGAAACACTACCTCCAGCACGACCCCCTACACTGCCCGAACCACCACTGCCCTAAACCCTGAAACACCACCCCCAGCAAGACCCCCTACACTGCCCGTACACCACTGCACTGCCCTAAACCCTGAAACACCACCCCCAGCACGACCCCCTACACTGCCCGAACACCACTGCACTGCCCTAAACCCTGAAACACCACCCCCAGCACGACCCCCTACACTGCCCGAACACCACTGCACTGCCCTAAACCATGAAACACCAGCCCCAGCACGACCCCCTACACTGCCCGAACACCACTGCACTGCCCTAAACCCTGAAACACCACCCCCAGCACGACCCCCTACACTGCCCAAACACCACTGCACTGCCCTAAACCCTGAAACTCCACCCCCTGCATGACCCCCTACACCCTGAAAACCACTGCACTGCCCTAAACCCTGAAACACCAGCCCCAGCACGACCCCCTACACTGCCCGAACACCACTGCACTACCCTAAATCCTCAAACACCAGCCCCAGCACGACCCCCTACACTGCCCGAACACCACTGCACTGCCCTAAACCCTGAAACACCAGCCCCAGCAAGACCCCCTACTCTGCCCGAACACCACTGCACAGCCCTAAACCCTGAAACACCACCCCCTGCACGACCCCCTACACTGCCCGAACACCACTGCACTGCCCTAAACCCTGAAACACCACCCCCAGCACGACCCCCTACACTGCCCGAACACCACTGCACTGCCCTAAACCCTGAAACACTACCCCCAGCAAGACCCCCTACACTGCCCGAACACCACTGCCCTAAACCCTGAAACACCACCCCCAGCAAGACCCCCTACACTGCCCGTACACCACTGCACTGCCCTAAACCCTGAAACACCACCCCCAGCATGACCCCCTACACTGCCCGAACACCACTGCACTGCCCTAAACCCTGAAACACCACCCCCAGCACGACCCCCTACACTGCCCGAACACCACTGAACTGCCCTAAACCATGAAACACCAGCCCCAGCACGACCCCCTACACTGCCCGAACACCACTGCACTGCCCTAAACCCTGAAACACCACCCCCAGCACGACCCCCTACACTGCCCAAACACCACTGCACTGCCCTAAACCCTGAAACTCCACCCCCTGCATGACCCCCTACACCCTGAAAACCACTGCACTGCCCTAAACCCTGAAACACCAGCCCCAGCACGACCCCCTACACTGCCCGAACACCACTGCACTACCCTAAACCCTCAAACACAGGCCCCAGCACGACCCCCTACACTGCCCGAACACCACTGCATTGCCCTAAACCCTGAAACACCAGCCCCAGCAAGACCCCCTACACTGCTCGAACACCACTGCACTAAAGCCTGAAACACCACCCCCAGCAAGACCACCTACACTGGCCGAACACCACTGCACTGTCCTAAACCCTGAAACACCACCCCCTGCACGACCCCCTAAACCCTGAAACACCACCCCATGCATGACCCCCTACACCCTGAAAACCACTGCACTGCCCTAAACCCTGAAACACCAGCCCCAGCACGACCCCCAACACTGCCCGAACACCACTGCACTACCCTAAACCCTCAAACACCAGCCCCAGCACGACCCCCTACACTGCCCAAACACCACTGCACTGCCCTAAACCCTGAAACACCACCCCCTGCACAACCCCCTACACTGCCCGAACACCACTGCACTGCCCTAAACCCTGAAACACCACCCCTCAGCACGACACCCTACACTGCGCGGACACCACTGCACTGCCCTAAACCCTGAAACACCACCCCCAGCATGACCCCCTACACTGCCCGAACACCACTGCACTGCCCTAAACCCTGAAACACCACCCCCTGCACGACCTCCTACACTGCCGGAACACCACTGCACTGCCCTAAACCCTGAAACACCACCCCCAGCACGACCCCCTACACTGCCTGAACACCACTGCACTGCCCTAAACCCTGAAACATCAAGCCCAGCAAGACCCCCTACACTGCCTGAACACCACTGCCCTAAACCCTGAAACAACACCCCCTACACTGCACGAACACCACTGCACTGCCCTAAACCCTGAAACACCACCTCCAGCAAAACCCCCTACACTGTCTGAACACCATTGCTCTGCCCTAAATCCTGAAACACTAGCCCCAGCATGACCCCCTACACTGCCCAAACACCACTGCACTGCCCTAAACCCTGAAACACCACCCCCAGCACAACCCCCTACACTGCCCGAACACCACTGCACTGCCCTAAACCCTGAAACACCAGCCCCAGCAAGACCCCCTACACTGCCCGAACACCACTGCACTGCCCTAGACTCTGAAACACCAGCCCCAGCAAGACCCCCTACACTGCCCGAACACCACTGCACTGCCCTAAACCCTGAAACACCAGCCCCAGCATGACCCCCTACACTGCCCGAACACCACTGCACTGCCCTAAACCCTGAAACACCAGCCCCAGCACGACCACCTACACTGCCCGAACACCACTGCACTGCCCTAAACCCTGAAACACCAGCCCCAGCACAACCCCTACACTGCCCGAACACCACTGCACTGCCCTAAACCCTGAAACACCAGCCCCAGCACGACCCCCTACACTGCCAGAACACCACTGTACTGCCTAAACCCTGAAACACCAGCCCCAGCACGACCCCCTACACTGCCCGAACACCACTGCACTGCCCTAAACCCTGAAACACCACCCCTTGCATGACCCCCTACATTGCCCGAACACCACTGCACTGCCCTAAACTCTGAAACACCACCCCCTGCAGCACCCCCTACACTGCCCGAACACCACTGCACTGCCCTAAACCCTGAAACACCACCCCCTGCACCGCCCCTACACTGACCGAACACCACTGCACTGCCTAAACCCTGAAACACCACCCCCAGCACGACCCCCTTTACTGCTCGAACACCACTGCACTGCCCCAAACCCTGAAACACCACCCCCAGCATGACCCCCTACACTGCCCGAACACCACTGCCCTAAACCCTGAAACACCACCCCCTGCACGACCCCCTACACTGCCCGAACACCACTGCACTGCCCTAAACCCTGAAACACCACCCCCAGCACGACCCCTACACTGCCCGAACACCACTGCACTGCCCTAAACCCTAGAACACTACCCCCAGCATGACCCCCTACACTACCCGAACACCACTGCACTACCCTAAACCCTAAAATACTACCCCCAGCACAACCCCCTACACTACCCGAACACGACTGCACTGCCCTAAACCCTCAAACACTCCCCCAGCACGACCCACTACACTACCCGAACACCACTGCACTGCCCTAAACCCTAAAACACTCCCCCAGCACGACCCCCTACACTACCCGAACACCACTGCACTGCCCTAAACCCTAAAACACTCCCCCCAGCATGACCCCCTACACTACCCAAACACCACTGCACTGCCCTAAACCCTAAAACACTACCCCCGCATGACCCCCTACACTACCCAAAGACCAATGCACTACCCTAATCCATAAAACACTACCCCCCGCATGACCCCCTACACTACCCTAAACCTAAAACACTACCCCCGCACGACTCCCTACACTACCCAAAGACCACTGCACTACCCTAAACCCTAAAACACGACCTCCTACACTACACAAACACCACTGCACTACCCTAAACCCTAAAACACTACCCCCTACACTACACAAACACCACTGCACTACCCTAAACCCTAAAACACTACCCCCAGCAGTACCCCTACACTACCCAAACACCACTGCACTAACCTAAACCCTAAAACACTACCCCCAGCAGTACCCCCTACACTACCCAAACACCACTACACTACCCTAAATCACTACCCCCAGCACGACCCCCTACACTACCCAAACACCACTGCACTACCCTAAACCCTAAAACACTACCCCCAGCATGACCCCCTACACTACCCAAACACCACTGCACTACCTAAACCCTAAAACACTCCCCCAGCACGACTCCCTACACTACCCAAACACCACTGCACTACCCTAAACCCTAAATCTACCCCCAGCATGACCCCCTACACTACACAAATACCACTGCACTACCCTAAACCTAAAACACTACCCCCAGCACGACCCTCTTCACTACCTAAACACAACTGCACAATTTGTTACAGGCGTTGCAACGCAGGCCTGTGGTGCTTACTGGAAGTACCTAGTGGGCTAGTTGGGCCCCAGGGACCCTCAGGATTCAAGGTGACCTAATCCCCCAACTTAAAACGCACCATGGGGCGCGTTTGCACAGTGGTGAAGGGGAGGGCGGGGCCTCAGGTGACATGTGCGCAAACCCGCCCTGTGGTGCGTTTTAAGTTGGGGAATTAATTCCCTTTGAATCCTGAGGGACCCTGGGGGCCAACTAGCCCACCAGGTACCTTCAGTAAGCACAACAGAGTTGCGTTGCAGAGAGGTGAAAAAAGGTGCGTGGCCTCGGAACGCCTCTCTGCAACTCAGCTCTGTGGTCCTAACTGTAGGTACCTGGGGGGCTAGTTGGGCCCCAGGGACCCTCAGAATTCAAGGGGACTTAATCCCGCAACTTAAAACGCGCCACGGGGTGCGTTTGCACACATGTCACCTCAGGCCCCCCTCCCTTCACCACTGTGCAAACGCGCCCTGTGCGCGTTTTAAGAGGTAGTTTAATCCCCCTGCCCTATTATGTACTAGGGACTTGCAGAGGAGGTCATGCTAATCACAGGGGTACCCCAACGCATAGTGTTCCCTAGTGTATGTAGGTGTTTTCACTGTATTCTAAGTGTCTTTTAGCATAGCACTGGCTCTGGTTAGTCAGAGTCAGTTACCACCAGTACCCGTCTGAAAAAGTTGTGGGCACAGGATGATTTTGCAACAAGGCCTCTTTCTGCTCCTCTGTTGGTTCTTTCTGCACATCTTTGCTTCTTTCTGTGCGTTTTTCTTCTTTCTTCACATGTCCTACCTCTGTAGGCATAGTTAGAAACTAGCATTTAAAAAAACCTTTGAAATTCACTTAAAAAATCATAGGTTTCAGGCACGTTATAGTTAGAAATTAGCATTTAAAAAACCTTTGAAATTCACTGAAAAAACCATAGGTTTTAGGGACAGTTATAGTTAGTTGGACATTTCACTCGTACAAAACCATAGAAATTCCCCCGTTATAGTTAGTTCAGCTAACTATAACTCGCGCCCATAATGCACTGCTGATGACGTCACATATTACATCACTCATGACATGGTCAGTGACATCACTGATGACATCACTGATGACATCTCAAATGACATCACTGATGACATCATCCATGTGATAATTTCATGCATCTTCTCACACCCTAATATAACTTTTGATACACCCACTCTAAATTACAGACTGCCATTCTCAAAACCATAGACACTCCAACACCAAAAACTACATACCCACTCACTGATTCTTAGGTCTACACACACATCCACTCACTCACCCGTACAGTCACTCATACTTAGTCACTCAGTACAGGACTATCATATGCACTCATACACCTATATAAACACTCACACACCGCCACTCATCCATAGAGGTACTCACACACCTAGTCAGTCATGCAAAAAACTTAATCACACACCCATTTACTCACCTATACAGTTATACACACACCAGCTCACTTACTCATACAAATACTAGCACATTCTTACGCTCTTATACAGTCACTGATACAAGTACACACTCATCCATACAGCCACTCTCACAATCACACACTCTCACTTATAGCCATTTATATACTCCAACACACATATATACTGCCTTTCACATATGTAGTTACTCACACATGTACCACTGAGATATACATTCAATCACTAACACACCCATACACACACTCACCCACCCATACAGTCCATCACAGATGCACTCTTGAAACCATGCACCCAGTGAATCACCAACTCACACTTCTATGCACAGAGTCACACACACCCCACCCACACAAACACTCAGGCACCCATACAGATACTCAGACAATCAATCAATAACCCATGTAGACACTCATGTAGCTATTCAGAAAGCCATGCAGCCGCTTACAAACCAACAGACAGACGGATACAGACATTCACACAGTTTAGTCACTAACCCATGCATTCAGTAAGATACATTTAATCACTCACTTGTAGAGTCAGTCACTCATGTACTAAATCATCCATTCAGACACTTATACACCCACTCATTCTTCAATACGCCTTTCCCTATATATATTAAACATATTTAAACTTTACAGAAACACACAGTCACTGGATGATGTCATCAGTGATGTCATCAGTGATGTCATTTGAGATGTCATCAGTGATGTCATCAGTGATGTCACTGACCATGTCATGAGTGATGTAATATGTGACGTCATCAGCAGTGCATTGCGGGGCGCGAGTTATAGTTAGCTGAACTAACTATAACGGGGGAATTTCTATGGTTTTGTACGAGTGAAATGTCCAACTAACTATAACTGTCCCTAAAACCTATGGTTTTTTCAGTGAATATATATATATATATATATATATATATATATATATATATATATAAATACCTGTACCAATCCCCTCTTCCATAGCTTAATTAAGTGACTGCATACACAGGAGTGGTATACAATCTATAAATAGGAAGAGAGAGTAAAGTTTGCTGAGAAAAACAGGTAATCTATAGTGCCATTACTTATGAATGTGAGTACAAGCATATCTAAAGGCTTTCTGTAAACTGTGATAATTTAAGACCCAAAATGCAGGAATTCCAAAGCCTGGAAAATATATACAATGTCCTCTTGTATATCAGATCAAAAAACGAAAATAACTAACATAAAAAATGTGTAAGGCATTTTGGTTAAATCAAGTGCAAGTTTCTTAGTAAGGCAGAAAACTTGAACTAAACATTGTATTTTCTGATCTTGTCATTTCAGTATACAAGTACTTTGAAAAAGAACAGGTTCTCCAGTAGTCAGAAGGACTTATCAGATAAGTATAGCCATATATGTATTACAGAAATCATTGCATTATCTCAGAGCGCGTTACCGCCATTGTTCATAGTTGATTTACGATGCTTTAAAGAGTCTTGTCTTTTTCTTGGCAGGTATTTCAGGAAATCGGGACCAGATCACAAGAGGACGCCAAGCAAGATGAAACAAAGCTGATGAACTGCGACCCGGGGAGACGTTGAAGACGACATGAAGGAGGCCCGGAAACAGAAAGGTAAGTGAGCTGAGGGCGGAATAGTGCACACGCGACAACTAGAACACGAAGCACTCTTCTGCCCAGGAAGGCTGGCTTTATGCCAGAAGTGCTCCGCCCCTGCCGCAGAACCGACCGGGAGTGGAGCAAGCATGACAACCTCATCTTCACAACAAGCGACAACATCAAATACAACTCCACCACACAGCTCACATGGACCGACCACTCCATCATCCACTTCCAAATCAACACTCTTCAAGTCAGGGGCGTGGTCTCACCAGTGGCAAGATGGCTGCGCGCTGAGCGAGCTCTGCCGGCCAAGCCGTGTAATCCGGCATAATCCGTCATCAGCGGGAGGCATTCAGTCCCCAGAGGTGAATTCCGACATTGCGCACCCTCACTGAAGCACCGGAGGGCCGCGGGGAGACGGCGCTTGGGGCATTCATCGAACTAAGGGCCTAACCAGCCGCCCACACACCCGACGGTGCCTGAGAATCTGTGCAGGCCCGGCCTGCTCGTCGGGGCCTCCTCCCGTTGGTGTTGGCGGTGCCATCCGCCTGGCGCGTCTCTGCACCCTGCTCGGTGCGGTGCCACGCTGGGACTGCCGTGTGCCCGTGATTGCGGCGCCCTCCTTTGGCGGCTCCGGCCTACTGCTGATGCGTGAGCCATGGCTTGAGGGCTGAGTGGAGGCCTTCGCCTTTCCGGCACCTGGCCCTGCCCCAGGCGACCTGCTGATCGTGCCCGCGACCACGGGGGGCTTACCTGTGGGCGACTGCCTGAATCAAGCGGCGGCTTCGTCAGTATATCCGGTATCCTGAAACAATCAAGTAAGGTTGCTGCGCACGCCAAGGGCCCATCCTGCGGGCCGGCCAGCCTACTTTCCCACATCCTGTCAGCACGAGCTAGAGTGACAGCGGCGCCCCCGGACTCGGTGGCCTGTCCCTCCTGGCTAACTCTCGGGGCTGGATGTAGAGCGCCAAGGGCCTTGGTGCTTCCCCTGACCCACCCCACACTGGGACTTCTGCACTGGCCGCCCCTTACCTGCATCTGGCTGCTGCCCTGACTCACTGGCTTGTGGGTGGAGAGGGCCCCCTCCCTGGGGCTTTCCCCCCTCCTGGCCCACCTCGCGACACAGACTTGACCACAATGGGTAGCCAGGCCCCTCGCCAACCCATATTTGGACTCATTGCTACGACCTCACTGGGGGCACTGGTTGCAGCCAGCTACATTTTGTCATTTTGAGCCCCCACGACAGCATAACTTGTGGCACCATCATCATATTCCTGAGGCCTTCCTCGCGACTGGCTCCAGGCCTCCTTGCACCACCCCTGTGACCCGCCTGTACCCCGCACCGACTCTATTGAGAGCTGCCCTATCATATCCTCTTGCCCGCTTGCTTGGCCCTATTGGCTTCTGAGCCGGGGGTTAACCCAATCCTAGGGAAAACCTCTGAACTATCCATCCTCTTCATTGTCCTACAAAACTGCCATGGGGAAGACGGACACTAGACAACCTAAGATCACTTTCACGGGGCGTGGGACGAGCAGAGGCAGCAAGACCCCCCCGATGCTGGTGAGCAATCCACTCAGACCGACCTCCCTGACGAACAGAATGATAGCCTTCGAACCATCCTTCTAGAGGTGAAATCCAGCCTAAAGTCAATTGACGCCAAAATAAATAACCTAACATCCCGCCTCGACCAGGTCAAACAGAGGGTGGACTCCCACGACACACGCATTGCCCAGCTCGAAGCAAGGGTCTCAGATGCTGAGGACGCCGGAGCTGCAGGAGCGCAGAAGCTCCTCAAAATGGACAAGATCCTCGAAGTTATTCGCGCTAAGAATGAGGACCTAGAGGCGCGCTCCTGAAGGAACAACATTCGGGTCGTTGGCCTGCTGTAATCCACGCGACCGGAAAAATGAAGGATTATCTTGAAACTCTGCTCCGTGACCTCTTTGGCCTGGTCCTGTCTGCTCATTTCGTTGTCAAACTGGCACACAGGTCACTTGGCCCACGACCCCCCCCCCGGGGCTCCTGCGAGGCTTATCATCGCCCGCTTGTTGAACTACCGGGACCAGGACTCCATCTTGCATAGGGCCCGGGAACTGGGCGAGATCAACAATCAGGGCAACGCTTTGTCCTTTTACCCTGACTTCACCTTGTCCATCCAGGCGGCCCGCAGAGACTTCCTTCCTGCCAAGCACATCCTGCAACAGCTCCACATCACTTATGCCATGCTCTACCCCTCCAAACTCCGTATCCACTTTGGGGAGAAGCCAAGGTTTTTCACCGACCCGAAGGCTGCTCTCACTTTCGCTTAACAGCTGCAGAAGTCCCCACCACGAAGCCGTCGCACTAATTCTGATGACAGCCGCACAAGTGACAGTTATGCATGTTTCATGATACTCACCCCATGCACCATGTTTGATGCAATGTTCCATGCCTTTTTTCGTATATAATTGCAAGTGATCTCTTTATTTTGTGACGGCCAGCAATGTGCAGAAATTGTATGCCTTTTGTGGCTTGTAGGACTTTGGGACATCTTAGATACCCGCTCGCCTTGCCTGTAACAAAGAAGTATTCTTATGGTCGCAAGTCTCACCCTTAAGTCACCTCCCTCTGAGCTATACCACGCTTGGCCACCCTGCCTACATGGCAAGGGGTAAATGACTGTGCCCACGCACCCTGCTAGGATGACTCCCACTCCTTTCACTACTTGTACAGGACTGCAGACACTTCTAAAATGATTTTTCATACATAAAAACACCTACATTTTACGCTTAGGACCATGCTCTCATGTTATAGGCGCGGCGGGAAAATCTAAAACTGCTAATTTAACAGGGATCCTTATTACATAAATAACTATAGCATGGGAATAATATAAACAATAATGGTGTTATCACCTGAGAATTTTAGAACAAAAACTACCCACATATAGTTCCCCTTTAAAGGTCAAATAAGGGAACATCAATCTAGACTACTCATCCTTTCATAATTTCATCAGACAGGATGGGCAGTAACATGGCGTATTTTTTATTCATTTTATTAATCTTAACAATAATTTTAAAACAGTATTACTGAATAGTCAATTACACATCTCATGGCCGTTCCTAGACAACTTAGACAGGCTCAAGAGAGAGTGAGAAATAAAGAGAGAGAGAGAGAGCACATAAATCAAGAAAAATGACAATATGTTACTTAATTTTGCTTACCCTTAATTTGCCCAGGAGCTAATCTCCCTAATCTCCTCCACCATTCGACAGTAGGTAACCTGAAACAGGTGACCTACTGTCGACAATAGTTACTCCCATTTTGGGCAGCTGGGCACAAACAAACTTGTAGGAGGTAAATAGCACATTGAGCTAGCTAGAAAACATTAATAACCAACTACCAATTCCTTTAGCAATTGTACTAGTGTAACATGAGGGCGCATGAATGCAAACTGAATTTCATTGCCTCCTTATTGTAGCCCTTGCACAGTAATTTTTTAAACTAAAAGCATTATTTCTATATACATGGCAGAGCTATGCTCTACACAGGGCCCACATACGTTACTGCCTTTCCTTTGTTCTTATGACTGCGCAAAACCTGCCTGGTCTTTTGCCAAAAATAATAAGCAAAGCTTCTCTTTCTCTTTGCGCTGTCATCCTTTCCTTCAGAATCTTTTCCGAGGTCGAAGTGCCAAAGCAAACCTATTAGAAAAACCCCTCCTATGTGGGCATTTTGCTGGTCTGCTAACATCAGTTAAAATAGCCTGACAGTTACTCTAAGAGCAGGTGCATTCTAGCAGCTAGGCCTTTTTGAGCATGTGCAGTGCTCTGGCTCAGTACTGAAGGAGTTAATTATAGTTCCTGACTCAAGTGAAATACAAGAGCAGGCAACAGTGAAGAGGGAGAAAGCACATGGCTAACTAAAATGGCTGCCAAAAACAAAATGGCTTCAGCTGATGCTAACAGCCATTTCAGCTGATTTCTACAACCTCTCCCACAGACATCATTGCTAGGGTTTCTGCCTTCTATTCTCAACCATACACTGCGGAGACGGCTGCGCCCTGAGAGATTATGGATCAATATTTCGATTCAATTGAACTGTTGTGGCTTGGCAACGGTCACCGGGAATACCTGGATGAACCATTTACTCGTGAGGAAATCTCTAAAGTCAATGCGGGACTCCCGGGTGATAAAGCCCCTGGCTCAGACGGGCTCACCCCTGCATTTTATAAAGAGTCTGCGCCCCTCCCCCCCTGAAATGTATAATGAATCTCTCAAATTGGGAAGACTTCCCCCATCTCTCCGGAAAGCCGTGCTAACCCTTCTCTTGAAGTCGGATAAACCCCCGAGAGCTACGATTCATATGGCCCTTTATCGCTTATCAACACTGACAACAAAATTTATGTTAAACTGTTGGCCAACCGCCTCCTCTTGCTCATGCCTTTAATAACTCGCCCTGACCAGTCGGGATTTATCCCGGGCCGCGCCACCTCGCATAATCTGCGCACCATCTTCTCAGTCATTCACCAGATCAATCCTACCCTGCCCGCAGTGGCCGCCCTCTTGGACGCCACTAAGGCTTTTGACACACTAGAGTGCCTCCTTCCCTGGCTGGGCTTTAGCCTGAGCTTCGTGTGAAAGATTCAACTACTTTATACACTCCTGACGGCACGCATCAGGATAAACGGACAGGTTACCGACCCCATAGCCATCTCGAGGGGCACTAGGCAGGGATGCCTCCTGTCCCCCATGTTATTCGCCATCGCTATGGAGCCTCTTGCGGCACGCTTACGTCAGCATCACACCCAGCGGGGTATCGGCTTCTCGGCCCGTGCCCTGGTCACTTCAAAGTACTTGGATGACGTCACGATATATATCCGCGAACCTCAGGAGAATCTCGGGCCCATGACCAGGAAGGTTATCCGCTTCGGCTGCCTCTCCGGAGTTCAGGTCACCTGGAGCAAATCCGTTCTTTTCCCCCTCACTGATGCCACTAAGCCATTCACAACAGACTATCCATTCTTCTGGGCGAATGGCCCCACCAGATACCTGGGTATCTGGTTGAGCAGAGATATAGACGAATTATGGAGGTCCAATTTTGGCAAAGCAATGGACTGGCTTGTGGCAAAAACTCCCCCTATCACTAGCCGGGCGTATCGCTGTTGTAAAAATGATCGTACTCCCAAAATTCTTATACCTTTTTTTAAATATCCCCATCCCTCTCACATCACAATTTTTCAAAAAACTACGCTCTAACATTATCACATTGATCACATTGAATCGCTTACGATGCTCTAACACTACGCTTGGTCAGAGGCGGTATGGGGGCCCCCGATTTTAGACTCTATGCGCTGTGTGCCCAGGCCAGCTTTCTCCATTTCTGGATTCACTCAATACCCTTTCAGCCTCATGTGGCGGTCGAGGCAGATTTGGCCTCTTCATGGCCACTGCGGACAGCACTATTTTTACTGCACAAAATACCCTGAGGCGAGATTGACACGGTGGAATGTGTGCGTTGGGCCTGGGATGGGTTACACAGATACACTTGTGCCAATGCGCTCTTTGCGCCGCCAATGCAGCTCGCCAGCAACCCCTCATTCCCCCCCGCTGCAAACAGCGGGCATGGCTCGCTGCACAGCTAATTTGGGGTATCCGCACCAATGCTGACATTTACCCCAACAATAACTTCCTCACACTTCCTGAAGCCGCAGCTCCACTTCGACAAGCTACTCTACTACCAGATCAGGGCAACGTGTAAAAGCGATAATCCTGCCTTTCCACTTGCTCCCCAGCCGAACACTGCACTCGAATATGTCCACTCCTCTGCCTCTCCGCGAAAAATGGTCACAAGGCTATACGCTCTCACACTGGCAGCTTCCCCCATAGACACAGAGCGCGCCCGCAATGCATGGGGTGTGGACCTAGAAGGCGGCCTCTCCCCCGCGCAATGGCAGTACTGCTAGAACCAAACCAAGCGTCTCTCCCCTAACTATCGCCTGCGGCTCATTCATTTTAAATATTTACACCGACTCTACCGTACCCCTATATCGCTACACAAGATGGGACTGACGGACAGTGATAGATGTGCGCATTGCTCGGCTCCTGGCATGGACTTTGCGCACCTGGCCTGGTTGTGTCCCAAGGTTTCCGCATTCTGGCTGGAGGTGCGCACCGTAATCAGCAATATTACACTAGAGCGCATTGTCCCTGACACCCTACTGTGCCTCCTGGGTCACTTTAAAAACATTTCGGACGCTAACCATAAACTAATCGGGATGCTACTGGTGCTCGCCAAGCGCCGGATGGCTATTCACTGGGGTCGCAAACCAGCGCCTCAGGTCAGGTGCCGGTTGGACGATGCAGCCCACTACCCAACACTCCTGGGTGAATTCTGGGACCTGATGCCAGCGGCAAATAGACCCCCAGACATATGGGGCCCTCTCATTTCCTATCTACACCGACTGGCCAACCCGGCTGAACCTACAACAGATTCCTCTATCACTGACGCCCAGATTGCCAACGATGGTCCCGACATGCCCAGTCCTTGATTCCTGACAGACTACCTACACCTCTCACTGTCGAAACAACCACATCTCCCATGTTGATATGCTGCACCATGGTACATCCTGATTGATGATCATCCAGCAATGTCAATTACATTTGTGAATGCAACAATTATTATGCTATCTGATGGACTGGTAACCTGTAACATGCCGTATTTTTCAATAAAGGTTTTTGAAAAATTTAAAAAAAAACAAAAAAAACACTCTTCAAGTCAACACCCATACCAGGTTCAGCATTTCAGCATTCCAAGCCACAGATGGGGCAAAAATTGCAAAAGCAGACTGGCTCTGCTTCCTCAGCACAGATCAACCTACCCACATGGACAACCTTGACAAGGACATCAACAACTTCAACAACTGGATCAAGAACTGTGTTAACTCCCTTACACCCATCAAACCCAACAAGCATAGTAGATGAAACAAGCAGGCCAACTTCTACACAGAAGACCTCTGAGACATTGTACACAGCTAGAAAGGAAGGAGAGAGTCAGCCACAATCCCACCGACCGAACTACCCACAAAGCTGCAGTCAGGTGCTATCACCAGCAAATAAGAGACACCAATAAAAAGCACTAGTGGATCGCATCAAAGTAAGCTGTATGGAAATCTTCTCGATCATCACAGATTTCACCTTGCCCTCAGCCGCTGTCAACAAAATCGCTGCCTCACAACAACTTAGCGACAACCTATCCAACTTCTTCCACAGCAAAATTTACAATAACTCTACACACCAACCCAATCCCAGAGAACTCATCGCTAACCTATCCACCACCAACGATGTTGGCCACCTGACCAAATGGACAATGCTCACCATAAATTACACAGCTGCAATCATGTAGACCATCCACTCAGGGGACCCAACGGACCCATGCCTCCACCACATCTGCAACTTGGGAACATCACCAATCAGCACTACCGTGACCCACATCATCAACACCTCCAACACTTCCACCACTTTCTCTGGTCAATTGAAACTTACAGAAATCAAAGCCCTCCTCAAGAAACCCTCAGCCAACCTGAATCAACTGAACAACTTCAGACCGATCTCCCTGCTCCTCCATTCAGCTAAAGTGGTTGAGCAGGCAATCAACAAGCAACCCAAAACCCACCTCAAACTTCACCAACTTCTAGACAACACTCAATCATGATTCAGAAAAAACCACAGCACTGAAACAGCACCCAACATGTCCACCAATGACATTTGAATAATCTTGGGTCAAGTAGATACAGCGGCCCTCATCCTACTAGACCTTTCCGCGGCCTTCGACACTGTGTCCCACAACCCCCTCATCAGAAGAAACTATGAGATCGGCATACATAGGATCCACTGTCAAATGGATCTGCTCCTTCCTCATGGGAAGAACCTAAAAGGTCAGGATGCCATCCTTCACCAACAAACTGATATGCAGAGTCCCATAGGGATCGTCCCTCAGCCCTACCCTTTTCAACATATACATGGCACTGCTCACCAACGTCATTCGATCACAAGACATTACCATCATAGCCTACACCGTTGACACCCAACTCATCATCTTACTGACAGACAAAATAACCACCCCAGAACCAACTTCACCACCTGCATGACCATAATAACAGACTTGATGGGAACCAACTGCCTGAAGCTAGACTCCGACAAGATGGAAGTACTGGTCTTCGGCAACAAGCCCTCCCCATTGGACTCCACCTGGTGCCATTGGTACTAGGACCAACAA
The DNA here is from genome assembly GCA_963921515.1 of Calotriton arnoldi. NCBI lineage: Eukaryota > Metazoa > Chordata > Amphibia > Caudata > Salamandridae > Calotriton > Calotriton arnoldi. The sequence goes on from CAWUFW010003362.1 coordinate 1,464,820, forward strand.
CCACACCCACAGACTACACAAGAAATCTAGGGATCATCCTAAATGACAGACACAACCTGACGGTTCAAGTCACTTCAGTGTGCACTTCTTGCTTTCACATCTTACGCATACAGTGATAGATCTACAAATGGTTGCCTCAGAAAACCAGACTGACTGTCCCACTTATCACCAGCAAGCTGGACTATGGCAACATGCTGGAATCTCCAAACAACTCCTAAACAGACTTTAGAACATCCAGAACACCGCCACAAGACTCATACTCGACCTACCATGCCACACCCATTTCACACTTTAGGAAGCTTCACTGGCTCCCCAGTCACAAGCGCATCCAATTCAAATGTATCACACACACATACAAGGCCCTACACAAACACAGGACCAGAATACCTGAACAGCTGCATACACTTTCACCAACCCACCAGAAACCTATGCCCTGCCTCACTTTCACTCACATACACTGCCTGCAGCGGCAACAGCAAAACTGGAGGTCGCTCTTTCTCCTACATCACACCCAAGACATGGAACAACCTCCCTCAACACTTCAGAGCCTCCTCCTTACTACTTGAGTTCCACAAGAATCTGAAGACCTGGCTCTTCGTATAAGCACCTTGAAGACTACACACCTGCTCAAGTGCCTGGATACCCTTTTGGGTGATTAGTTTGTTATTGAAATCAACATAACATAACAAACTGGTTCTGAAGACTTCAACAGTGGAACCACATTTTTTTGTCTGAAAAATGTGTCTATTCTAAACCCACCCACCTTTGCTCCAGTTACAGAGTCTTCTTGACTAAGGAAGGCAGTGCTCCACAGAGCATGTGAAGAGCTGCTGTGCAACCAGGACTGGTGTCTAACTGACATCTTGTCTCTTAGAGATGAAGGGACATCATCTGAGATCAGTACTTTCTGCTGTAAGAGATAAGGATCTGCTTAAAGAATCTAAAAGCCTGCCTGCTGAGTGAGATAAGAAATGTGCCTGGTCCTGCAGGACATACTGTCGAGGTCAAGAGGCCCTGCATGTTGTCGGCATTAGGAGCACCAAGAGGAAGCTAAGAACCCCAAAGAGCAATGACTAGTGTGGTGAAGGGATTACCCTGTTTCTGCACTTCCTGAGCAAGCTGTATCAAGACTGTACCAGAGCATGTAATCCTGTGTTGCTAAGCAGTGGGCTCAAGAGACTGGTATTGCTGCTGACGTGAGGAGATGATCAAGTTGGTACCAAAGCTGGAACCCTGATTGACCCGAATACTGCAGCTACCTCAAAGACACCACTGCAAAATGATTCATCTTGGAGGCTGCAACTGCCATAGTACGAGTGCCAGTCTGCACCTGACACCACAGGATTGCCACTGATGAAAACTGATGTTGCCATGCAGGTCCATCTTCCAGAGTCTGTCCCCTTGACATCGTTTAGAAGCAGCTGCTGAGGTATTCTGCGAAAGCAGAGTCAAGGCAGTGAGGGCGAGACTGCCACCCATGCCCGCTGCATAAGCTGCACTGCCACAGACAATCTGCAGGTAAACTGTGTGGATTAGCCCGTACTGGGGAATAAGAGACAAATCTACCATGTCTGCTTGAGACGTTTTGCAAAAGAACTGCAAAAGACATCAATCTGAGTTGCACATGTATCTCGTGAATTTTTCAGATATCTACACCTGAGCCTAATACTTGCCTATGTCCATAGAGTATTGGGAATGGTAATGGCAGGATCACATCCATAATGGGAGGGAGTGTAGTCACCAGGAATACCAGGAAAGAAGGTGGTGTCTAGTGCCTCATTATTTAAGCAGAAATTACAACAACCCTGTTTGGTGCATTATTTGGACTAAGTCGTATTTAGTTCTGCTGTGAGAATAAAGTACTGAGATCAATATTACGTTACTGTGTCTGTTGGTTGGCTCGGGAGGCATAGCATTTTGACCACTAATAGTAAATATGGGAATACTCCAAAAGGCATGGATGGATGAGTGGGAACACCCATGCTTCACTTACAGAACGCCTCCCTGGGGCAGAGTAATGCAAGGCAATTTGTGCTGCCTTGCGTTACTCCAGATTTGTCAAGCCGTACAGGGCCTTGCGTGACTTGATAAATCTGACTTTAGTGTTGTGTCATTCCTTGTGCCCCCTTGCGTGGCGCAAGGGCTACGCAACACTCTGATAAATATGGGCCTCATTGTTTTGCTGATTTCCTTCTAGGCAGATGTAGGTTCTTTCTTTTATTGGACCCTGCACATTTTTCCAGCCTCAGGGAAAGAAGCTGCATAGCAGGCAAGGTCCAGCTCCACATTCCTGAATCCTCATATTCTTGTGGGTCAGCAAGCCTAGTGCTCCTAGCCCTCAAAGATAGAAGCATTTGAGGGCTTTGCAGTCCTTTCACTAGGCAGAGGGCTTTTTTACACCATGAGCCACCTGTATTGTTCTCTTGTTCTGAGCAGCGTTTTGAAAAATGTATTTTATTACTTATAAAAAAAGTCTTTATAGCAACAACCCACAACTGTCCATCATTAATAGCACATTATTACTGCCGGTTATACAATACATTCTTCAGGACGGGTGCCAATAATTGAATGACACATGCACAATAATCGTCAGTGTTAGATGTGAGGAGGGGGGCACAATCTCCCACTCCAACAGAGAGAGCAACCCCAATGTCCCTCTCCTCCCTGTGCGCCCCTTCGGTATTCGCATCAGTGCTCGATGGGGGGGGGGCAGGATTTCTTCTTAGCCCCTATCAAGCCTGTGGTAAGTGTCAGGGAACAGCTCCGGTCCCAGGCCCCACCATGTCTCATTTGTACCCACCCACTAGGCTCCTTGGTTGCCCATGTTTATTATCCTTTATAGGGTTTTAAATACTGCATCTACATTCACTACTGCAGGATTCTATTGGTTGTAGCAATGCCTGTTTAATCCAACCTGTAAATGCCAATGCTTGTTTAATTGTAGCAATGCTTGTTGCACTGCCTTTATTATGACATGTGATAGCCAACCGTCATATTGGTGGGTGTGACAAGCTTTGTGCAACTGCATGTGGAGGGGCGTGGTTTGCCTCATGTGGAGGGGCTTGGTTTGCCTCATGTTAACAAGCACCTGTCCTGTTTGTTATAAAAGGGAAAGCCCTGCACATGTCAGTGCTTGGCTTATTTCCTGGATTCCTGCAGGTTGCTGTCTCAGCATCTCTCCGGCTGTCAAGTGCAACGCCCGATCCGACTTCTTCGATTAGGCTTCCAAGAGGATTCCTCGCGCGTCGGACAAGCTCAGTGCTGCACATTTCTTCTGCTTGTCTTCTCATCTTGTCTGTGACTTCTTGACCTTCCGCTTGGCTACTTCTTTCGCGCTCGGTGTAGAATATTAACCAGTGACTCTCTGAAGTTGCTTTTGAAGGCAAATTTCTTGGTTTCTATCTAACACCCAAATACAAGACTTTTGGGAACAAGAAAACAAAGACTTTTAGTGCGCTTATTGCCCTTTAGGAATTAACGAACAGTGTTTGTACTCAGTATTTCTTAATGTTAATATTGTTTCATAATGTGCTGTACTTTCCTGTGACAAGCTCAGGAATTAGAAACTCTAGTGCAAGTTTGAATTGGTGATATTTGTTCTTGAAACTCGAATGCAAGTTATGAATGGTGACATACGCTTCAGTCCTTTTATTGTTCAGTTCTGCCTTATTTTGTTTTTCCTTTGAATCTTTTATTTTGAAATACTCACTCCTGTTGGATCAAGAGACTATACTTTTAAACCAAAGCACGAAGTATACTATAAACAGAAATCATATTATATTCATATCTACCACCCCTTTAGATTGAGATATTAAGAGGCTGCAAGTGGTTCTTGCATAAGGTGAATACATGTTTATTATATGACATTGATATATCTAAACTTGTGAGTGTGTATGTGTGCGGAGAAGTGTAACTGTACTCATCCTTACTATTTTTAGCATCAGAGTATTCCACAAACACTCTGGATTCCTCAGAGACCCAAGACGTGGTGCCCGGCTGGACCAGGCTGAGTGAAGAAGCAGTGTTTTTCTCTACTCTTCATTCTCATCCACTTCCCCTTCCCTTTTGGATGATCTGCCAGTGTGACAGTGTTCTAGTCGCAGCACTGAGAGCTGTGCCAAGAGGTATTGGGAGCATTCGTCATTCATCGCTCCTGCAGACATCCTGAGATTTCAGGTGAGTGGTCACGCCACATCCTTACAGTAAGATAGCCAACACCCCACATCTTTCAAACTTCTGTGGGCATCTCTTGGCTTCATACACCACTTGTTCTGCCTCTATATAGTTTTGTACCCGCCACCCACATGTGTTTGGTGGTCACCCGGGGGCTCCCCTATTGCTTTGCTAAATCTCTCTACACCCACGCGAAACCCCAGTGTGCAAGAGTTCCATGTAGCTTTTGGTCTTGAAAGGGTTTTCAGCAGTCTTTATAAAGCAAAGGCAAATTGTCCTGAGGAAATCACAGCAGATTTCCTCTATTTTCTTCTCCAATCTTTGCAAAATTATCCAGTTCCTGTCCCATATATTTGTGGCACAATTTACCCCATTATGTGTTCCTCTCTAGTTTAAAAAAAAAAATGGCAGAACTGAGCTTGCTCTATAATTTCCCCCACTCTTTTCTGTTTCCTCAGGATCCTGTTTCTAGGATAAAAGCAGAACCTGACAAAATTTTCTATGAAAGTCACCTCTGAAGCATCTCCAATAAAAATCCATGTTGACAACTGATTGGAAGCGGGTGAGGTGGGAAAATGCTAGGAGGAATAGGCGAGGTGTGCTAACTGTCTGTCTCCAGAAGGCTAAGGAAAGATCTGAAAGGGCTTGGGGAGAGTTAAAGGCAAGAAGGTAATGAATGGTGGTCAGAGAATAAAAAGAAAGGGCACTGAAACAGGTGGAGAGAAAGAGAGAGAAGAAAGGAATGCATTGGGGAAGAGAAAGAGAGAATGGTAGGGAGAAGAAGGGTCACTCCTGACAGGATGGAATTTCTGTTACAAAGGTTAGGTATCAGGTGGATTTGGAAAGGAGATTTGATGGCAGAAATGGAAGAGAGCCATGTTGGGAGGGGGATGTGAGTTTGGGTTAGAGAAGAAGGTAGGATGTGAGGCAGAGTTTTTAATGAAAAACAAAATAATAGAGTTACAATGAATGTGCAGTATTAGTATGCAAGCATTTATGAAAATAAAATGTGTTTAAGATGCAAAAATCTGTACAAAGCCATGGTATTTAGTAGTAGGCTTTAAGTGGCTAAAGTAACACTGCTTGAAAAGTTGATATGCTTAGAATGCTTAAAACGCACAAAAAGTGTATTTCTTGATCAGGAGCTGTCTTGTTGCTACGTTCTACGTCAACCTTCAGATGCCAATCGTCAATCGAAGGATGCCGCCAGGTCTGCCAGGCCCGCTCTCCGCTGCCATCGCTCCAACCAACTTTTTCTTGCTAGGCTAGCCGAGCGGAGCGAATCGGATTTCGGACCGGACTGGACCAGATCTTTTACCGGCGCTAGCGCTCTGTCTTCACTACCTCACCCGAACCACCTCAGCAGAGAAAGAGGTGCGGGAGCGGGTGCAGGCGAGGTGGAGAGTGCGCATGGAGTGGTGTGCAGCCGGCAGCAGGAGGCCCGCAGGAGGTAAGGCTTAGCGCCGCAGAGGCCCCCAGGCTGAGTGGAAGTGGTCAGCGGTAGGTTGGTGCTGCTTGCTCTCCCTGTGGAGGTCCAGCCCTGCCCTGCCCAGCCCCCACTGTTCTGCTCTGCTTTACCATCCTAGGATGCTTGTTTCCAGTCCAGGGAGGACCTGGCTGGGCAGTTCGGGCTGGACTGTTCCCATGAGGCACTGGGTCAAGACTGATTTGCATATGGCCAGGTCTAAACTGGGGTGGCATGGTGAGCAAAAGAATGATGGATTTAACCCAGATCTCTTGACTGAGGCTGAATTCTTTTATTTGTTCTGCATTCCGTCCTTCAATTGTGTGTCTTTTGCTTTCTCGCCCTAGGTGTGCCGGGTATGCCCAGACGTGGTTCCCGGGCTCACTGTGCCATTGGATTCAAGCTATCCTGGCTGATGAGGGGTGAAACCGTGAAACCGGTCCTAGGATGCTTGTTTCCAGTCCAGGGAGGACCTGGCTTGGCAGTTCGGGCTGGACTGTTCCCATGAGGCACTGGGTCAAGACTGATTTGCATATGGCCAGGTCCAAACTGGGATGGCACGGTGAGCAAAAGAATGATGGATTTAACCCAGATCTCTTGACTGGGGTGAATTTTTTTATTTGTTCTGCATTCCGTCCATTAATTGTGTGTCTTTTGCTTTCTCACCCTAGGTGTGCTGGGTTTGCCCAGACGTGGGTCCCGGGCTCACTGTGCCACTGGATTCAAGCTATCCTGGCTGATGAGGGGTGAAACCCTGAAATCTGTCCTAGGATGCTTGTTTCCAGTCCAGGGAGGACCTGGCTTGGCAGTTCGGGCTGGACTGTTCCCTTGAGGCACTGTGTCAAGACTGATTTGCATATGGCCAGGTCTAAACTGGGGTGGCATGGTGAGCAAAAGAATGATGGATTTAACCCAGATCTCTTGACTGGGGGTCAATTTTTTCATTTGTTCTGCATTCCGTCCATCAATTGTGTGTCTTTTGCTTTCTCGCCCTAGGTGTGCCGGGTATGCCCAGACGTGGGTCCCGGGCTCACTGTGCCACTGGATTCAAGCTATCCTGGCTGATGAGGGGTGAAACCCTGAAACCGGTCCTACGATGCTTGTTTCCAGTCCAGGGAGCACCTGGCTTGGCAGTTCGGGCTGGACTGTTCCCATGAGGCACTGGGTCAAGACTGATTTGCATATGGCCAGGTCTAAACTGGGGTGGCATGGTGAGCAAAAAAATGATGGATTTAACCCAGATCTCTTGATTGGGGGTGATTTTTTTGATTTGTTCTGCTTTCCGTCCATCAATTGTGTGTCTTTTGCTTTCTCGCCCTAGGTGTGCTGGGTATGCCCAGACGTGGGTCCCGGGCTCACTGTGCCACTGGATTCAAGCTATCCTGGCTGATGAGGGGTGAAACCCTGAAACCGGTCCTAGGATGCTTGTTTCCAGTCCAGGGAGGACCTGGCATGGCAGTTCGGGCTGGACTGTTCCCATGAGGCACTGGGTTAAGACTGATTTGCATATGGCCAGGTCTAAACTGGGGTGGCATGGTCAGCAAAAGAATGATGGATTTAACCCAGATCTCTTGACTGGGGTAAAATGTTTTGATTTGTTCTGCATTCCGTCCATCAATTGTGTGTCTTTTGCTGCTTTACGGTTCTGCTGCTCCCAAGTCTGAATTATCTTGCAGCGCTAGACCGGGTCCAGGTCTTATATCTATCATCTACGGTTACGGTCATGATTATCTACGGCTGCGTCCTCTTGCTACTCCTCCACTTCCCGATTCCTGCATCAGGGGTATCTTAGGGGCCTCTGACCCCGGGTGCCTTGGGAGCCTTCGTCATCTGCCAGCTACCCCAGCTCCCTTAACCCCACCAGTCTCTTGCTATTTACTGTGAGACCACCAGAAGGAGACCAGAAGGACTGGGGCTGGGGAAGGGAGCAGAAAAAGAAAAGAAAAGGAAAAAAAAAGAGGAGAAGTGCAGGTCTATTGTCAAGCTGATCCTGGCTCCAGGCCTGTTGAGGTGCTGCTGAGCTTTTGGTATTTGCATTTTGGAATTTGGCTGTGGTCTCAGCAGTAACTGCAGCGATTTTAGTCCTTAACCTTACGTTTTTCACTGGGGTAGTTAAGCTGCAGATCCCGCTTAGCTGCCAGGCAGCAGTATTTTAATGTTTTTCTTGTATGCCCCTGCCATTCCTTTTTACTCCTTTTCAGCTCTATCTTTACTCACAGCAGGACCATAGCAGGAGCATAGCTGTGGTGGGGTGTACTTTCCTGTTGTTTTCTTGTTGCTCCTGATGATATTTCTTGCTTCTGATTGTATTATGTCTTGGCCTGACAGCGGCGTGAAAAGGGCTAGCAGTCTACCACCTTGTGACCTTATGTAAGACCCTGCGACCACTGTGACCACTAGTGCCATCAGCTGAACCACTGTGTCCCCTAGAGCTTTGGTGCATTGCTGAAGCGAGTTAAGAAAAGGGGGCCAATTAGTTGCTTTGCAATCCAACATGAACTTTTGCTTCCCGGAGGCAAATCGTTATACCATGAGGTCAGGTCGTCCAAGATGGTCCTTACAGCCACAGTCACAAAAGAGACTGTTAAGAAAAACCAAACTCAAGCCAAAAAGGACACATCACTTAGTAACGAGTTGGAACTTGAGCAAACGCTGGCCCATATAGAAACAATATCAAGTACGGACTTGTGAAAATGGCCCCTGATCAAGCGTCTAAAACAGTTACTGACTTTGGAGCACAGCTCTCCCAGTCCCGTATTATGGGCTATTTCAAACGATCAGATAAAGTTCAACGCGAGGGTGGGATGTCTTTGTCCACACCTGCCCTAGTAACTTTATGCACATCAATAGTTCAGGCTGTATGCAATGGTGAGTTACTTCAGGGAGATGAGACAAGAGATTGTTCGCAACAGTCTGCTGATACTACTATCTCATGTTTAAAAGCTGCTGCTGTAGAAGATATTCCATCTGAAAGAGGGCATCCTCAGGTAATAATGGTAAAAGCCCAACTTCCTTTCGAGCCAGTTCCTGAAGTTTGCCAACTAAATAAGCCAGCAGTTCAAATTATGCTGCCGGCTCAAAAGATCCGTACTTTACAGGCAGAAGGTAAAGCTCAGGTTGTAACCGACTGTTACAGGGACCCAAGTGAATCTGATGTCTCTGTCATTTGTCTGGACAATATGCAATCAAATCATAGCTTTTTCAAATCTCCTATATCTAAGAACGCGAGAGTCTGCAAGAATCTATGAGAGTCTGTAAGTCAGTCACTAACCAAAAAAACAGGTTTGAATCCATTTAGTCCCGTAATACGTGATTGTGATTAATTTTGTGATTCACAGCCAACTTTAATACCTCAAAAATGTAAACTTAGAAGCTCTGACCAGGGGCTTAAGAAGACTTATCAAATAGATAACTCTTTGAATTCTGCAGATCTTTTGTTTTTGGATAAATATGATGTACTCATTTTAGCGGAAGAGTATCCCCTCAAACATCAAAGTTCAGAAAATGGTGTATCGCGAAATTTGATGGGCACAATGGATGCAATAACAACAGCGTTAAATGTTCATTCTAATAAGCTCGACATACAGGTGGGTCTATTAAGTAACCTAGCGGTATATGTGGCAGGGATTGATACAAAGTTGCACAACCTAACCAACTTGGTGGTAAGAGCCCGGTCTGATGTTAATAACCAACTAATCAAATGCACGTGTTCACGTATTTTTGATGATGTGTCTGAACTCCTGATTATAGTAGTGTCTCTTATTGAAGAAGTTAAGAAACTACCTGTGCATCCAAATTCAGAATTACCTTTAACTCCCCATATTAGTTTCAGGTTAGGTGTAACTAGTGTGAGTACAAAGCTTCAACACACTCATGTTCCCGCTCAGACAACTAGGGTTTCAGCCGGGAAAGCTAGGAAGTCAGAATCAGGTTTGGGCCTTGACACTGCAACAGATGAAAGTCCAATTGTATTAGGAAATGCTAATATAGAGAGAAGTCAAGTTTTAAATTCCTCAGCTCTAGGTGATAGCATTATTGGGGCTCCCCCTCTAACAAAAAGGCCCAGAAAAAAGCTAAGAAAACTATAGACTTAGTGGCTAAACCCAGGGATTGCTATTCTATCTTCAAATCGGCCAGTCGGAAGTTACAAAGGCAGGATCATTCCCGCAAGGGTGCAGAAACTCCCCTTGGTTCGACTCAGCCAAATCATTTGAATTCCCAATTGAAGAGCCAGGTACAGAACCTTCCAAGGGGCAGTAAAAAAGAGCCCGCAACCGTTACTGTCATTGTGGGTATCAACAATGGGACTTTCTCTAAGCAAAACGATAGGGGTACTGAGAATCGGCGAGAGGGGAAGCAGACTCACGGAAACATTAATAGAGAAATAGACTGTCATATACAACAAAAGACTGAATCAATGGTAAATAATGAGGCTATGTCATTGTCGCAAGATCGCGCAATTCAGACCATACATGGGGCATGTCTGGCTGATGGGAACAGATCCGGTGTCACCCAGAGACCATCTTCTGGAGGACATCAAACAAACTATCTGGCCAATGATGGTTCAACCAGACCCAGCAATACCTTTAAGGGTCATGCCGGAAAATCAAACATCTAAAATCGTGAAATTAGTTTTTCACCCCTTATACGGATCTAGGGGCATACATGATAGTGATCCAGCGCGATATTAGCAAACAGCATTCATACACCAAATACTCACTTGGGCCCATACATTCATACTACGCTAATACTTACGCTGGGGAGTCAGTTGTACTCTTTATCAAAATCCCTGCTACCAATTACCTTTCTGATTGAAGAGTAATGACTTACCAATGAATCCTTTACTAATTGGGAAGTTTAAAATGAGTGACATTCATTACAATACATAATCCTGAAATAACCACTGAGTCAGGAAGTTTTAAGATGTTTATCTAAAGATTTTAGCAGAGTAAATACAGAACCACATAGTACTTAATCGCATATCAAGGATGAAGCATAATATAAAATTATTGATTAATGACGGTTCCTCAGAAAGGAGAAGAAAGAGACAGCAGCGCAACTAAAGGTTGCAGGTATATTTACCTAGGTGCGAGAACCAAACCCCTTGGCCAAGGAGTTGGAAAGATAGGACCCAGGAAGGATGAAGAGCAAAGACCTCCTCCAGGTTCAGGACAGGACCGGTGACCTCTCTATCAACGACGCCTGCGTCATACCCCTCTCTGATACTCGACTTCTCCTCGATTCTCCCGTGCCTTCCTTCTAATGGACTCCGCCGCCCCCTCCTCAGGACCTCTATGGACAGCGGTTCAGTCTGCAATCGATCAGCTTGTCGGTCTGGTACTTCTGCCTGTCAGCGTCTAGTCTCGTGCAGCACTGCTTCCTCCAGTTCTCTCAACTAATTTGCTAATTCTATATCTATTATACCCTTCTACGCCCATGTACCTCCCATTAATTTTGCAAAAATATGGGACCACTATTTCTGATTGGACAGGGACAGGGGGTTGATCCTCACACCATATGACTTTAGTTCAATTTTCTGAAGACCATTGTTTTAAAATACCGCCCATTAAATTTAATACATTTGCTTTATTTCCCACCCGTCTCACGACAAAGTTTATAAATTCTTCATGTACATAGTTGCAAATTTAACAGGAACAACATGTGTACAGCAATGTTGGCCATTAGGTCGTGGCCTTGGACGACGTCCAGGTTGACTTCATCTTTTTCTTTCTGGGCAGCCAAACAGGGCGCATGCGCACGATCATTGTCACACGAGTTTTCAGTTCACCAAACCCCAGGCCCAAGTTTACGAACTAATAAAAGTCAAAGAAGAAAATATTAAAATCACAAATAAAATGTTTCACTGTATACCCACTCTTTCTACTCTATTCCCTTTTATTTATAAGTTCTAACCCGCATTAGTAGCGTTAGGAAAACGACAATTTAATAATAACACGAGAGCAAGCTGTAGCATGTGAAAACATCAAGCAGCCATTTTAATGCACACTGCGCAGAAGCAGGAGTTTCCCACCAAGCAAAGAGAGACGTCACACCACGTGGTATGGTTGAGACATGCGCAGTAAGGTTCCCGCGCTTTAGCGGCCATTTTAGAATAAAGACAAGTGTTATTCGTTAGTTTAAACACATAGGCAAGCTTCCTTGCTATTCATGTAATGTATGCAAGGGTTAGTACAACAATACAAGTTTTAATAAATTAATACTGTGAGGAGATTGCATCCGAGCAAGTCTCATTTGTGAGTCCTTGCTCCATCAATCCCCTCTCTGATGGCGTTTAAGAGCCATCAAATACTACCCACAATCAGATGCCAACCCTTTAGCATAAAATAGTCTCATTTTCATTTTTACATTTTCTATTCTTCACATCCCCTTTCAACTTCTTGTATAATTCACTTCTCAAGTCTTCTAGTTCAATTTCATCAAACTTTCTTTTCTTCCCTTTTCCTGTCACTTTGTACGATTCATTCTTTCTACAACATTTGCACCATATTATTATTGACAGTACTATTATTGCTATCCCTGCTAAAGGTACTAATATTTGACCTATAAGTCCTTTCCCTATATTAGTAAACCAGGTACCAATTGACGCAATACTACTTGTCAATCTTTCCCATACACTATCAACTTCCAGTGGTTTAAGTTCCTTCTCAAGTTTAGTTATATTCTGTATATACGTTCCGATTTCTGCACTTTTATCAGGAATGTAAGTGCAACAATGTTTCGTCTTCAATAATTTACAGACTCCGCCCTCTTTTGCCAATATAATATCAAGAGCAAGTCGATTTTGCATAACCATAGATCTAATCGCAACCATCTCCGCATTAATCATTAGAAATCCTCCAGCAGTATCCGTGGATAAACGATCAACCACTGTAGACAATTTACATATCTTCCTTGAGTTCAGAATTATTCCCACTGAAGGTATTAATGCACCAAATATGTCACCTACAATTTCTGAAAAACTAGCTCTTTTACTACGTGTTAATTCACTATTATTTTCGTTGCTCCCAGTGTTTCTTTTTACGTGGTATATTTTTGGAAATACTATTCCAAAGTAACAACTTCCATACCACCGTGCAGGAAGCCTAAAGTAAGCCTTATTCCCACACACATAATAGATTCCAGGAAAAACTGAATCTGTTCCTCCTTTGATTCCCCAACCTCCAAGAATTAAGAAATTGTGTTCGCATTCACTGGTACCGATGAAAACATTGTTATAATCAGTTTTTAACCTATGTAGACAAATTTTCCCTGTCTTTACAAAATCCAGAGCCATAGCAGCTTGAGCCTTGCCAGGTGTGTAACTACCCTCTTTCTCAGCCAAAGGTGGCAAATGAGCCTTATGCTCAGAAGCTTTCTTTTGAAAATCTTGTCTTCTATCCTCTACTAAATTCAAAAATATCTTTTCTTCTTCATGTAATGAACATGTTAGATTGTGTCTATGTGCATGTGTTATATCTATCGATTTCATTGTTAAGAAAAATTCTCCCATAAACTGTGCATCTTGACTACTAAGCACTGGGTTCATACTCTTTCGAATCGGAACTTCAGAAAATATCACATCTATGTTTGAATAATAATACTGAAGTCTCCCTGTTCTATAAAATAAACTAGCTAATACACTACATGATATGCCATATGTTAATGGTAAGTGATGATATGTTAACCCTTCTGCTACTGATTCGGGTAACTTCATACAGACATAACAATTACTAATTTCCATGGTATCTACATATTGAAACAATAACTTTGTGAAAACATTTAAACTAGTGTCGTTATCAGTTATTTCATGATGAAATTCGGGTTCATTTTCTGCCATTAGTTCTACTCTATTACTTTTCAAGTTTGCTGTACTTTCCTTAGTTTCATTATTAATCTTTTTATCTATTATCATAAGGTAAGGAATTGCCACGATCAGAACTAGCCAAACTATAAGCACCATTACTAGACTACATATGCATACTGCACAGCATCTTTTACAACATTTCTGTTTTGATCTCCCAGCAACTCTATCATCAGGCATTTCGACAAGGAAGATTGCTCTTCTTATCTATTTCCGCTTTTCTTTATATGACTATTTCACGTGGTCAAGGTGGTCTTGTTTCTTTCTCATACGTTAGTTCTGCACTTGTTCCTTCGTCACCACTTTCACTTGACTCTGAGCTCTCGTAATCCTCAAGAATGATGTAAGTCCAATCAGGACCCTTGAGTTTGTTATTCACAAGTTTCAGTCTTTTACTTCTACTTTTCTCAGTTTTATTTTCTTGTCCTGTTTGGCTTGTTACTTCATTTTCTTGATCTGGATCTTCACTTATGGTTGTTATGTGGTATTTTACTCTTTTAATGACACTAGGCCAATGATCACCTTTTCTTGCTTTCTTTGTTTGCACTGTTTCTTTATTTTCGTCTTCAGAAACCTTTTTATTTTCACTGTTTAGTACTGTTTCGTCTTCTGCAATTACTGTTTTTCTTACTTGCTCCTTTTCAGGTCTTATTGGTTTCTCTGCCGCAGCTCCTCTGTGAGTTTCCAATAACTGACCTTGTTCTTTGTTTATTTCTTCATGTTCATGATTCTCAGGATTTTCTTCTTCTGTATACTTTCCTGGATCTAACTGGTTCTGATCAGGGCTTATTGCACTTTGTACTTCTGCAGCCTGACCGGATTCTTCTAGACCTGTGTGTCCCTGCTCAAAATTTGTTGGTTGTTCGTTAATTTGAGCCCAGTTTCCTCTCCCTATCTGGTCCTGCTCAGGTTCTTTTCCCTGAGCTGCTTTTTCTTCACCTATATGATCTTCTTCAATTTCTTGCAAATTTGTTTGACTTCTTGTTCTGTGGTAAACTTTAGGAATTTCTACCACCGGTATCCAGTCCTGACTTGTGCTCGGTTGTTCTTCTTCAGCTTCTCTTGAATCTCGAACCTGAGATTCTTCAGCTGGGCAACCTTCAGCTTCCTCAGTGATTGGTGCTGACTGAGGATTTTCTTCTTCAGGGTCTGGTACTCTTTTGGTGTGGCTTACATGAATCCAATTAGGAAATCCTGCACACTTTACTGCTGTATTGGTGGTCAGTATGACTTGACAAGGTTTTCCCCATCTAGGTGATAGACACGTTTCTCTGGTGTGATTCTTCACTACCACCCAATCACCAGGATTCAGATCATGTTCTTGTTCAAGCTGCCTCGAAACTGCGTCTTCTCCAACCTGATGAGAGACAGAACGCACTAGGTCAGCCAATCCTTTGCAATAGTCCAGAACCATATCATCAGATATATTCAGCAATTTGTTTATGGGAACATGTGCTTGTCTCATTGCTCTTCCCATCATTATCTCGTGTGGGCTCAATCCGGTATTTCTATCAGGAATGCTTCTGAGTCCCATTAAAACAAGTGGCAATGCATCCGGCCACTCTAATGATGTTGATGCACACATTTTTCCCAGTCTGGATTTTATAGTGCCATTCAATTGTTCAACCATTCCAGAAGCCTCTGGACGATATGCACAGTGCAGTTTTTGTTCAATTTGGAATGCTTCACAGATTATTTGGATCATTTCGCTGTTAAAATGCTTTCCTCTATCTGATTCCAAAGTTACTGGGAAACCAAACCTAGGAATGAGTTCTCGTAGCAACAGCTTTGCGACTGTAATACTGTCATTCCTCCTGGTAGGGTAAGCCTCCACCCACTTTGAAAACAGACACACTATGACCAGTACATATTTCAACCCTCTGCATGGTGGTAACTGAATAAAATCAAACTGGAGCCTTATAAATGGACCCTCTGCCTTTCCAATCTTTCCAAACCCAATTATTGTCTTCCTCCCTGGATTATGCATCTGGCAGGTTAAACATCTCTGGCAAAGTCTCTCTGCTACTGCTCTGAATTTGGGATTGTACCAATTTTGTCTGAAGAGCCTAATCATTGCATCTCTCCCTATGTGTGTGTCTCCATGATACATCCTGGCCATTTGAGAGAGCAGACAGTCAGGCATGACTGGTCTGCCATCAGCGCAAATCCATACCTCGTCATCTCCCCTTTGAGAACAACCCACCTTGATCCATATATTCTTCTCACTTTCATCAGCATCATCTTGCAATCTTTTGACATCATTCCATGTTTCAGGTGGCACATACAGCATAAGTTGGCAGCTGATTCCCATTCTTTCCACCCTTTTATTGACTGACAACCTATTTTTGGCACAATGTTGAGCCACAAGGTCTGCATATCTGTTGCCGATTACCACCCAGTCATCTCCTGACTGGTGTGCGGCACATTTCACCACAGCCAATTCTTTTGGTGATTGTATTGCTTCTAGCAATTCCCTTACAAACTGTCCATTTTTAATGGGGGATCCTGAAGAAGTCATGAAATCCCTCTGCATCCAAAGTTGGCCAAAATCATGCACAACCCCGTAACCATATTGGCTATCTGTAAATATAGTTACTTTTTGATTCCTCCCAATTTTGCAAGCCTTTATCAATGCAATTAATTCAGCTATTTGTGCAGATTTGACTCCTGGTAAATAGGATGCTTCAACTATTCCAGTTAATTCACATACTGCATAAGCAGCAGTTAGTTTACCATCTTCATGCCTTTGGCATGACCCATCAACAAATAGCTCCCTGTCTGGCTTTCTGAGGGGCTGTTCTTCAATATCAGGACGTGGTTTTGTGCATAATTCTGTTACTTGTAAGCAATCATGTTCTTCTTCCTTGTCATCTTTAATTTCCTCATGATATGGGTCTGGTAGTAAGGTAGCGGGATTTACTATTGTGCACCTTACCATGGTCACATTTTCAGCACCCATTATTATTCTTTCATATTTAGTCAGCCGACTAGGAGTAAGATGCTGGGTTCGGGTTCTTGTCAACAGAATCACAACCGCATGTGGAACAAACACCTTCACAGGATGTCCCATCACAATTGACTCACTTTGTTCAATGCTCAAACAGGTTGCCGCTACTGCTTTTAAACAGCCTGGCAATGCGGCTGCCACTGGGTCCAATGTAGCAGAAAAATATGCTATAGGACGTCGGTCCAAACCATGTCTTTGAGTTAAGACCGAAAGTGCGCAATTTTATCTTTCATGACAGAATAATGCAAAAATGTTCTTATAATCAGGCATGCCTAGAGCAGGTGCTGAACACAGAGCATTCCTCAATTTTACAAACGCTCCTACGCTCTCATCATCCCACTCAACTGGGTCCTTTGCTTTCTTTTTTGTCATTTGAATTAAGGGTTTTGCTAACAGAGAAAATCCAAATATCCATTGTCGACAGTAACCGACTATTCCTAGGAACATTCTCACTTCTCTTTGGGTTACAGGCATTTGCATTTTCTTTATTAATTTTACTCTTTCAGAGGTTATTCTTCTTTTTCCCCTCTCAATTTGGTGTCCCAGATATTTAACTGCTGTTGTACAGAACTGTAATTTTTCAGGTGAGACTTTATGCCCTTCTTCAGCTAAATGATTTAATAGTGCAATAGAATCAACGACACAGTCCTCTCTGGTGTTTGATGCCACCAGTAAGTCGTCAATATATTGCACTAAGAATGAACTTCCTGGCATCACTAGTTTCTCTAGACACTTTTTCAATATTTGATTGAAAATGGAAGGACTTTCCGTGTACCCCTGAGGAACACGATTCCATAGTAGACTTTGTTCTCAAATTTAAATGAAAAAAGATACTGGCTATCTGATGCAATGGTATTGAAAAGAACGCTTGGCATAAATCAATCACAGTGAACCATCCTGCACTCCAAGGAATCTGGTATAGAATTACTGCAGGATTTGGCACTATAGGACAACATGGTTCTACAATCTTATTTATTTTCCGCAGGTCTTGAACAATCCTATATTTTCCACTAGGTTTCTTTAGACCCATTATTGGTGAATTACATGGGCTACTCATTACTTCTTTTAGTATGTTTTGTTCTACTATTCGGTTGATTTCTTCAATGACTCCTACTTTTACTTCTGCACTCATTTTGTACTGTCTGGTATTTGGGAAAATCGCACCTTCCTTTACAGTAATTTTAACTGGGTCTATTTTGGCCATAAGTCCTACTTCTTTTCCTGTGAAATCCCATACTATGGGATTTACTGTAGTTTTTAATTCTTCTGGCAGCTCATCTTTTGTTATTAACGAAAACATCTCATCTACCTCTGTACCTTGCTTCGCAATCATAAACTTATATACATGATCTTCATCTGGGGTCTGAACCGCCACACCATCCGGTGTGCAGAAAATTGTGCAATTCATTTTGCATAACAAATCACGGCCCAATAAATTTACTGGACTAGAATCACACACTACAAATTGATGCATTTCTCTGAAATTTCCAATTTTAACTTCCATTGGTTCGGTAAGAGGTGTTCTAATCTTTCGATTAGCTACCCCCACTACTTGGATAGCTTCTCCAGAGAGAGGAAGGTCTGGAATGTCTGCTGTTCTTACAGTAGACCAGGTAGCACCAGTGTCCAAAAGAAAAGTAATATCATTACCTTTCACATTCCCTTCAACATATGGACCTGACTGATCTACCGGTAAGGATGCGCCAAGTACGCATTCCTTCTCCCCCTCTCCCAGGCACCGTCATGAACTGTATTGACAGAAATCGTCCTGTAAAAGAAACTGTGATGTTACATAATCATTCTTACCACTTCCTCCTTGATATCCGACGTCTGTACCGTGCTTTGCTCTGCTTACATTACCCTGAATAGGTGCAGGTGATAACTGATTCTGAGGATTTACACCCTGCTGTGAGTCATTCTGCGTCTGTGGATTTAAATTTAGATTTGGCCCATTATTATTCCGAATCTTTTTACATTCATCCTTCCAATGCCCCAATTTTCCGCATCCATGACAAGAAAATTTCTTTTTAGCCTCTTCTCTACTCATTCGTCCTCTCACTTTTCCACCATTCCCAGTGTCACCATTCGTTCCAGAATCTTTTCCCTGATTTTCACTCGGATTATCCAAATTAATTCCCTGTTTCTCGGCCATTTTCACCTGTGCCCACATTACTTTCTCCTGCAATTTTTTATGCCTATCCTCGATATCATCTCCACAATATTTTGCATATTTCAAGATCTCATCTATGGGCTTCCCCTGCCAACATAACATATGCTGCTTAATCATTTGACAAATCTCTGGCTTCAGACCATAAACAAATCGATAAACAAACTGACTCATGTTCTTATCTCCAATGTCCTCAAAGCCACTATATTGTTTGAATACCTGCAATAAACGCTCATAATAGGCGTGTACCGATTCACTGGCTTCTTGGGTAGTTCGGTCTATTTTCACCCAATCTGTTTCTTTCGGTGGTATTTTCCCTTTTAGGTAAGTTATTACTTGCTGGTACTTTTTCATTACATCATTTGACGGGGCACCTGTCTTTGGATCTCTAGGATACTCTTCACTCGGCCAATCAATTGTAATCTTACAATCTGTCCATAAATCGGCAGGTACCACTATATCAAACAAACCATCCAAATCCTTCAACAATACCTTTGACACCTTCACAAACCTCTCAACCTGCTTGTACCATTCAATTGGCTTTTCTCTCAACTTTGGAAAATCATTCGTAAATGACAAAATATCCTGTCTGCTCCATGGGACATGTACATATCCCCCTCCTGGAACTTCTCGCATCGGGTACATTTGATCTGTCTTCCCTGTTTTCTTCATTAAATATTCAGATGCTGTTCTGCTGGATCGTGCCTCTTCCTTTTTCTTGGCCCATCTAACTCTCCATTTATCTAGGTCTCCCCATTTTTGTAAGACTGTCATTAATTCTTTTACTTGTAATTTTCTTCCAGAGGCATTCATGTTTTCTAAATCTTTGTCTGAAAAATCTGCTCTATAGGGTTTCTGCAACACCTTTGATTTCCCTATTTCAATTCCCATCTGCAGAGCTAAATCTGATAATTTCTCATGGAATAATTTTACATTTCTGGTGATACTTCTGCATACGAACAATAATTCTTCTTCATCGTAAGCATTTAAGCGATCTAACCCCACATTTCCTGCTATTATTTCCTCTAATTCAACTTTTAATTTATAAATATCCAAAATTTTTGGAGGTGTACACTGTTGATCTGATCCTTGGGCCCACCTTTCTAAGTCTTCGGGTGTTACTACAGTGACACTTTTTGCTCCTGATGAAGTTATTAAGTTTATATCTTTCGAACAACCAGGTGTAGCCCTTCGGGGGTGCTATTTACAGAATCTCGAATGGGTAGGTCCATTAATGAAATCACAGATTCACAGTCACTAAAGTGATCCTCAACCATTACTACTGCTTCAGGTTTAGGAATATTCACAGGAGTAGGTGTAACTAGCGGTGGAGGATAGTTTCCTTTGTCACTATATATTGGGACTACTGGACCAATTGTTACAGGTATGGTCAAAAAGTCAGGATGCACTTTTATCTGTGTTATTTTCTGTATTAATTCTGCTCTGGTTTTCTCTAAGGCTTCTTTTTCTTTATCGTGAAGTACCCTACTAGGGGTGAAATCGTGCAATACCTGCGGTACCAATGGTGTCTTCAACGGTGGTGCACTTGGGGTGCATCCACTTGTCCCTTCCTGATATGGTGGGGCGTTCTTTAATATTTGTTCCATAAATTCATCTTCAGAATCTCCATTTCTCATTAAGTGTTTTGTCTTTTCTGTACATTTGCTCCCTAACAGTTCTTCTGCTGTTAATATTGGATACAGTCCCTCTGTAATCCTTGCCCTCCTCCATTGTTTCATCTGACCATCCCTAGACTCATGTTGGTTTCTGGGAAAAAATCCTCGGTAACCCCTATTACTCCTGGATCGATCAGGCTCAAATGCCTCGGTTTCCCATTCCTCTAAGGCTTCGTATTGAGTTAATCTAGGTCTGGGTCCTAAGTCATTCATCCTCAATCTCAAATTTTGAAGAATTCTCCCATTAAAAGTGCCATTCTCGGGAAATGCTAATATTCCATCATTTTTGGTATATTCTATCCAATTCTCTATCCATACACAAGTATGATAACCTCTCTCCATCATCATGAATGAAGCGGGCGTTTTAGCTGGTGGAATGATAGTTCCTTCCCTAGTTTTGATTGGTTTATCCTTTTTAAAATAATTCTTAATCTTTTGTAGAAATGACATTTTTCTCTTCTCTCCGTACATCTTGGGTAGATCTCGATGTATAAAATTATATTCTGCAAAACCTAAATATCTCCTATCCGGACGAGTTCCTGTTAAAGTTGGATCGCGTTTTAACATGCAACCTCTTATCCACTAAGATTTCAGCTTCTATGATATCAACCAATCAAATGCCAGCTAACTTTTATCTCTGAACCAATCCTAGCGCGGCCTTTCTGTGACGTCTGTCTGTCAACCCCTCCTTTACAATCTGCGCTTCTCTGTCCCTCGCTGATTTCAACCAATCCCAGCGCGGTATCTGTGACGTCAGTACTGCTCCTGACTACTGACCCCTCCTTTACAAGAGTCTTCCACACCCGCTGTTTCAACCAATCCCAGCGCGGCGTTTTGTGACGTCAGCTCCCTCTCCGGCAGCTGACCCTCCCTTTACAAATTCGTACGCAAAACCTTATTTTCTCTACGATTTTAATTGAAATTCAGTAACAACATAAAACATTCGCTATCGTGCCAGTTTCTCTAAATTGAAAAAGATAGTTTCTCTCACACTTAGTAAAACTTTTCCGTTTACTAAAACATACACTACGAGTAAAACCCTTCCGTTTACTCTTCACGCAAGCTTCAGAAGTACCTGCTACTTTTTCAATATTACCCTTTCTAGGTGATATATCATCAAAATTTTACCAGCATTCCTCTTGCTATTACTCACACGCATAGAGTCCCTAACAAGTACTGTTCAGAACTATTTCTGCCTGACAGATAACCTCACTGCAGTATGGCTTCCACTTACCATCCGCTATTCAATTTTCCCCGGGGAATTCCAGACCACATAAAACAACTTTGAACACACGGATGTTAGTTCATAAAAATAAAATTCTCATTACCCAATTAACAAAGTAAAACCATCCTCTGATAACCAGAAAACTGATCCAGCGCGATATTAGCAAACAGCATTCATACACCAAATACTCACTTGGGCCCATACATTCATACTACGCTAATACTTACGCTGGGGAGTCAGTTGTACTCTTTATCAAAATCCCTGCTACCAATTACCTTTCTGATTGAAGAGTAATGACTTACCAATGAATCCTTTGCTAATTGGGAAGTTTAAAATGAGTGACATTCATTACAATACATAATCCTGAAATAACCACTGAGTCAGGAAGTTTTAAGATGTTTATCTAAAGATTTTAGCAGAGTAAATACAGAACCACATAGTACTTAATCGCATATCAAGGATGAAGCATAATATAAAATTATTGATTAATGACGGTTCCTCAGAAAGGAGAAGAAAGAGACAGCAGCGCAACTAAACGTTGCAGGTATATTTACCTAGGTGCGAGAACCAAACCCTTTGGCCAAGGAGTTGGAAAGATAGGACCCAGGAAGGATGAAGAGCAAAGACCTCCTCCAGGATCAGGACAGGACCGGTGACCTCTCTATCAACGACGCCTGCGTCGTTCCCCTCTCTGATACTCGACTTCTCCTCGATTCTCCCGTGCCTTCCTTCTAATGGACTCCGCCGCCCCCTCCTCAGGACCTCTATGTACAGCGGTTCAGTCTGCAATCGATCAGCTTGTCGGTCTGGTACTTCTGCCTGTCAGCGTCTAGTCTCGTGCAGCACTGCTTCCTCCAGTTCTCTCAACTAATTTGCTAATTCTATATCTATTATACCCTTCTATGCCCTTGTACCTCCCATTAATGTTGCAAAAATATGGGACCACTATTTCTGATTGGATAGGGACAGGGGGTTGATCCTCACACCATATGACTTTAGTTCAATTTTCTGAAGACCATTGTTTTAAAATACCGCCCATCAAATTTAATACATTTGCTTTATTTCCCACCCGTCTCACGACAAAGTTTATAAATTCTTCATGTACATAGTTGCAAATTTAACAGGAACAACATGTGTACAGCAATGTTGGCCATTAGGTCGTGGCCTTGGACGACGTCCAGGTTGACTTCATCTTTTCCTTTCTGGGCAGCCATACAGGGCGCATGCGCACGATCATTGTCACACGAGTTTTCAGTTCACCAAACCCCAGGCCCAAGTTTACGAACTAATAAAAGTCAAAGAAGAAAATATTAAAATCACAAATAAAATGTTTCACTGTATACCCACTCTTTCTACTCTATTCCCTTTTATTTATAAATTCTATCCCGCATTAGTAGCGTTAGGAAAACGACAATTTAATAATAACAAGAGAGCAAGCTGTAGCATGTGAAAACATCAAGCAGCCATTTTAATGCACACTGCGCAGAAGCAGGAGTTTCCCACCAAGCAAAGAGAGACGTCACACCACGTGGTATGGTTGAGACATGCGCAGTAAGGTTCCCGCGCTTTAGCAGCCATTTTAGAATAAAGACAAGTGTTATTCGTTAGTTTAAACACATAGGCAAGCTTCCTTGCTATTCATGTAATGTATGCAAGGGTTAGTACAAACAATACAAGTTTTAATAAATTAATACTGTGAGGAGATTGCATCCGAGCAAGTCTCATTTGTGAGTCCTTGCTCCATCAATAGTTTGAACCGGAGCTCAATCCTAAAACTAATTTCAACCATTCCTGAGCTATCATTTATTAAATCTACTGATCTCCTTTCCATACAGTTTAAACAAACACATTTTATTTCATCTCATGAGTCCACTATAACAACGTGGACTACCAATGAAATAGCAAATAAAATTATAGATTCAAGCTTTTATTTTTTGGAATGGGGCATCGAGGTTAAGAAAAGTACCCCTTCAAAATATCCTTCTATCTTAGAGCCACTATTTCCAAGAGCAGAAAAAGAAAGAAATAAGGTTGATAGCAAAAAATCAGTCCCTTAACTCAGAGGTGATACTGGCCCATTGAATTAACCGCTTTGCAACACAGGTTTGCTAATTGCCAATACACTAAAAGAAGTGCGCACCTGTGAACTGTTAACTAAAAATAAAACGCAATTCGATGACTGGACATTGCTTCCAGCAACCCTTGCAAATGTGCCCTTAGAAGATGAGGACTGAATGTTGCCTGCTGCAAGTGGAAAAGATATCCAACTGAGAATATGTTCTTGGAATGTGCATTGGCTGGCCCATTTGTTGGCCGACCCTGATACTCTCTAATTTTTAAATACTGTTTAAGAAACATGGAGAGAACAAGTAACTCGACAGCTTGGGTTTAATGAATTTAATCTCCCTGCCATACACACTAATAAACGGGGCCGAGTGAAGGGCGGACTCTCATGCTATATTGCCACCAAATTTAATTTAACAGTAGAAGCACTTGATCTGCAGCTGGTATGGTTACAATGTGTGCTGTTACAGTACAATTGCTATATGATGATAATGTTTATTTAAGTGTGAGGAAAAATAAGATGACCCAGCTGTATATCTTATGGGATATCATAACCTCATTAGCAATTACGCATCCAGATGCCGGGTTGACCATCTCTGGTGATTTTAACTTACATCTGGTTGCTGTTTACCCTTTACATCGAACGAGTAATGGTATCGCAAATATGTGCTGAAACAATCTGCACCAGCTTGGGCTTATTTTGTTAAAGGAAAAATCCTTGCAAAAATCAAGGCCAGTTCCATCTTTTAAACAGTCCAAGCATTGCTCAATAAGCTATTACAAAAAGAACAATTGATGGCCAGAATGCAGAACAATGTCATACATTCACCTCAGTACAGAGATGTGGGCCTAAATCCATGTTTTTTTTTGCTCCCCGTGCCATTCCAGTTTGAACCCAGCCATATGCAAATCAGTCTTGACCCTGCACCCAATGGGAACAGTCCAGCCCGAACTGCCAGGTCCTCTACAATAATAAATAATCTATTACACCTTTATCTCAGATAAACTGGGCTAAAAAATTGTTGAATATAAGGTGACTCCCCAACTCGAAAGTGACCATAATCCCCACAATCCCCAGATATTAACGTTACAACTTCCAATAAGTTGTAACCCCAAATCTAATGAGTTTCTTATTATGGTTCATTCTTCATATAATTTGAAAAGGCTGGTATGGCATTCGGATAAACAAGTAGAAACAATGAAGTTTGTCGAAGCCTAAATAAAGGATACTGATCAGTGCCAGGTGGGGGTAGGATCAGGGCTAGATAAATGGGACTATATTACCTCATCTTTGGTGGGAAAATTTCCAGCACGAAATCAAAAAAGAAAAACCGCATCTCTAACCTCCCCTAATAAATGGTATTCATCTCAGATATATAAATCAAAACGATCCCTCAATAGATACCCGCAATCTTATTATGCCCTTAAGGATAAAATGATGTTACTAGGAAGGTTAGATAGACGAGAAATGTGGTTGGCTGAATCACGTTATCAAACAGGGCTATGGCATAGATTATTACATGCCGCTAAACTAAATAATGTAAAAACATTTTGGGAGATCATTAATGATCTCGAAAGGGGAGGCAATAGGGCTTACAGTATGAATATTATGGTGGATGATTGGGTAAGGTTTATTGCTAATTTGTATGGTGTGTGCCATTCAGATGTAAATAGGCAAGAATTGTGCTGCAATTGTGAGAAAATCAATAAGCCAAATATAGAGAAAGTGAGCAGCTCTAACCCGGCGAATAACTTGGATTCTATAAACAGTACTTCGAAATCTAGTAAGTCATGCATAGAGCAAGTGAGCAGCCCTAACTTGGAGAATGAATTTGATTTTATAAGCACTACTGAAACAGCCACTCTCCTGCACTGCCTTCGATCATATGGGGCTCCTGGCCCAAACGGGCTTCTTAATGCCATATTCCATGCCAATATTGATATGTGGGCTGAAGTGTTGATTCCAGTGTTTAATGAGATATTGGCATTGAATATCGCCCTCATGTCCTGGTAGGATAGCATTGTGCAGCCAATTTCCAAAAGTAGCCCAGTCGTCAACCCTGACAACTACTGGCTAATTGCCCTAACCGATGTAGACGCTAAAGTCTTTGCCTCCCGTCTATTGATTGATTTGGAAAACTGGGCAGCATTGCAGGGTATAATCACAATTAACAAAACAGGTTTTCGTAAGGGCCAATCCACCATTACCAATTTGCTGGCCCTCACTTTGCTAGCTGAACGGGCTGTTTTAAAAAAGCAAAATCTATATATTTGTTTTATAGATTTAGATTTAAAAGCTGTCTTTGATTTGGTTCCTTGAGCTCTACTATGGAAAAAACTGGTAGGATGGGCCAGTCCACGAAAACTGTTGGATGCTATAATACTGTCTTATACCGACACTCGGGTCATGATCAAGTTAGGGGACGGTCGTACTCTATTGCAAAAAATTAAAACCTCTAACGGTCTTAAACAAGTTTGTGTCCTTGCACCCTGCCTTTTTAAACTATTTTTGTCAGACCTACAACAGCACCTTGAGCCCGTAAATGCTCATTCTCCAAAAATTGCTGAGGTGCATTTTCGCTATTTACAATATGCAGATGATACCATTTGTTGAGCCAAACCCCGATAGGCCTACAAAGATTGATTAATGCATTCAATGATAATATCTTAGTGAATGGCCTGGAATTGAATGTTAAAAAAACTAAAGTTATAAAAATCATCCCGGTGAAACCTAAGACTGATTCATGGAGGGCTAGAGCTGGGCCAATTGAGGTAATGAAGACATATAAATATCTGGGTATTTTATTTGACAACACAGTCTAATTTAAAAGTCATTTTAAGGACTTAAGGGCAAAAACCTCAACTTTAATTTATGCCTTTAAATGCTTACATAAATCATTGAGGTGCCAATCGTACGACCATCTCTTCAAAGTCATCAGAGAAACGTTACAGCCAACTATTACATATGGCTTGCCTATTACCAGGGGTAAAGATGCGTAATTACTGGACCTACTAGTAATTAAGGCCTATAAATCAATCTTTGGGATCCCCAGGTCAATTTGCCAAGCCAAAATTAGATTGGAGTTTGGCTTCCAAAGACAGTCCATGGTGTCGCAAGGGTCATTTTTGAATTTTATGTACTCCCTGTTTTCATCTGACCTTGATTCTTTAGCTAATACCTGCTGGCATGAAATAATTTGTTCTGTCTATACAGAGGCCTGGCGATCCTGCATTTTAACATGCTTCTCGAGTTTTGATCTGCAGATAGGACTCCCAGGATTGACAATGTCCAGTCTTAAACAAATCCTAAAAAGAAAGATTAAAACTAACTCATTTAATGCGGAAAAGACAGCTTTAGTGACAAAAACCCATGCATGGTTTGTGATTAATTCACACCAGTCTTTGCAAATCCAGCCTTATCTGAATGCCTACTTCTCGGCTCAAATGAAAGAAATATTTTTAAAATTAAGACTGGGCACAATTCCAACCAAGGAGGGCACGCCGACTTGGATCCAGCATTGGCCAAGTACAGAATGTAGACTGTGTGGGTGGCCACGTGAAACCTTATTGCACCTAGTATGTGCGTGTCCAAAATTGCTTAAAATACGCTGCACACTTTTAAAACCCTTATTCCTTGCAGCTGCGGTAAGATCAGCCCGTCAGGCCCTTATTTTCTCCCTGCAGTGCAAGTAATTTCTATTGTTATGTAAAATGATAAAAATTTTAGCAAATGCTGAAAAATTGCTGGTGTCTGCAACCTAAGGGCCGTTTTACCGGATTAGAAATTAAAGTAGTTCTTTTTAGATTACTAACACCTTGAATGATCTTGTTTTAAAGCTACTGTGGTAATCAGGTTCTAAAGAATATATGAAAACACAGAAGCACTTTCATTGCTTATTTGCAGAATGGCATACAATGTTCAAAGTTTTGGCGCTTAGGAATTTCAGACAACAGGCTTCAAAGCGTTTAGATGCACTTTATTGCTCATTTGCACAATGGTTCCTAATGTTTAAAGCTCTCGCACCTGGGCACTTTAAAGCTTATGTGCACCATGTTACATAATGTTTATATTTTTTATTGTATATTTCTGGGAATGTAACCATATTATGTTATTAGTTTTATGATTACAGTGCGACCGTGATAAAAGATGTTTATATGTGGTATCAATGTTCCAGTATGGCATGTAACCATTCTTTTTGCACAGGTGTACATTGTTCGAAGAAATGGGAATTGGGTCTTTTTATTCCGGATTTTAATGTTTTAATAGTTATGATTTTTGTTAATCAAGATATATAGAATTATTATTATTATAAAGAATGCAGAGATAACTAAAATGTTTAACTCTTGACCTTTCCATGGAAATGCTTTTCATAAGTAAAAGTTACATAAAAGTTTCATATATTTCCGTAAAATGTTTCTACTTATTCAAACCTCACTGTTAACAATAATTTGTTTTTCTCATTTGATGGGGAAATGAAGGGTTCAAACATGTAGATTCAGCATTTAAACTTGATCTTGACCCTTTCAACTAACATGTATTTCTTCTTTCCAATGAATGGTGGATATGCTGAAATATGTTTTCTTTTTCATTATATTGATGTTTTATCATCTACATAGACTATTGTTTAGGAACTTGATAATTTAGAAGGTTAATCATCACTGCTACAATGTAGTTCCAAACTTAACATTGTCGTCTGTGGACTATTGTATTTTGGTGAGAAGATGAGGAGTGATCCTATTCCCAGGAGATTGAAGATGGAAGAAACAAAATTTTGCAAAGCTTTGTGAAATGTGTAATTTTACCCCGGGCGGCCTATATTCTCCACTTTGGCATGAAATGTCAGAGTGGAGAATGTTGACAGCGGACAATGTGGAACAGTTAAACTGGTAGTTGGGAAGGTGCAAGCTGCAGAGAGGGCCCTTCCTGCCTTAGTGGCAGCTTCTGTTATGACTTTACTTTAAATAAATTCAACAGTGCCCAACTTACCTAGCCTCTGTGTCCTGTTGATTCTATACGATCACTATAAAATGTGTAGACTTTAATAATGCGTGTTCCTAGAGTAGACTAGGAAGAAGCCTTTTTACCCACCACTTACCACACTCTTTTCCAGACATTAGTTCAGACCCATTGATTCTCGTTTCTTTGAGACTTTACTGAGTTTCCTGAACCTCTCTTTATGGGAAGTTCTGCTTTGAACTATTTTGATCTATTGAGCTGACTTGAATGCTAAAGCGTTATGCTTTTCTCTCACTCTCTCGAACTGGAACTCTTTATGGGATCTGACTGACTCCTTTCTCCCATATTCTTAGAATAAGAATTCTTTCCTTTATGGAATTTGCTTAATGCATTTTATTCAATCTATTGCTTATTGATTGATTTCTAATAAGATTGTAATGACTAAACAATGAATTTATCTTGTGATCTTAATAAAGATGATCTACTAAAAGATTTGATTAATAAAATCCTTTAAGTCATACCAAACTCTCTTTATTGATTGGAAATAGACTAATGATTGTGATGATAATTTGAGATGTTCAGCTCTCCTCTTCTCTAAAACAAAGGCAAAGATCCATATGGCCTCGAGAGGTAAATCAGAGTTGGAATTAGCCCGTGTGATGGTAAACCGACAACTCTTAAATTAAAAACAGATTCCCGCTCCAGCAGATGTGGATTTGTAAAAGAGAGCTTTTAAGATAGATTGGATGGGGTTGTTTGAATAAGAGAAAGATGAATTACTATTAAAGTGGGGGGAATAAGGACTAGGGGCCATAAATGAGAGAGAGATGTGTTTGAAAGGTTGAGTGGTATAACAGGAGATGTCAGGAAGAGGGGGAATGCAGTGAGCAGGTGAGTACAGGAGATGTCAGGAAGAAAGGGAATGCAGCAAGCAGGAGAGTACAGAAGAGTGTTAATTCAAGGATTTTTAAGGTCCCGGGCAAGATATATTTTAGGGCCCCGTTTTCGAAATGATTTTGAATTTAATACCCATTTCCTGCTCATTGAAGTCTGTAAGATGCCAAACAATATTGAATTATGTGTTAAATTGTCTGAAACAGCTAAAATACCTCTTTGCTGGTGTCCTAAAATCGTTCAGATGACACTACGTAGAGAAAGACAGATATTGAGGTAGAAGTGGGCAGACTAAACAGAAGAGGTTGAGCATATAGACATAGATTAGATATATAGAGAAAAATCACTTTCCCAGGGGGTCTTTTTAGAAGTGGGAGCCCTGGGCAACTGCCTACTTTGCCCATGCCTTAAAACATCTTGGAATGGGGAAGCCAGGGAGGAGGTAGTGTAGAGATGAGTGTATGGATTAAATCAGGAGGATAAGATGTCTCAGGGACATGTGAGCACATACTAGAATGTTGTGCAAAGTTCTATCTGCTGAGGGCCATTGTGAGGAGATGGGTGTCTGATGAGATTGCAGAGTCTGGGGTTAGGCAGAAAAGCAATTGATGGAGGACTCCACTTTCTGAAAGGGAAGTTTTGAGGGTTAGTAGTTAAAAAGCAACAGGAGGTGCCACACATGGAAGAGACAGTTTTCTAAATCACCCGAGATTACAGGTTCTACAGGGTGCGCCATGGACTGTTAGAGATCCAACAAGGTGAAGATGTAGCATCTTAAAAGAGAATTACAGAGATTACAGAGCGAAAGGCTGTGTGAAAGATGCATGTTTTCAGTGTGCATTGGTGCTGCTTTCATTCCTTTATGTGCGATTCTTTATCACTAGTGGAACTTGCAATAGATAGATAGATAGATAGATAGATAGATAGATAGATAGATAGATAGATAGATAGATAGATAGATAGGTGAATCCCCCCTCTGTTCAAGTACTAAGTGGACCTAAAAATGAAATAAAACCCAATTTTATTAATTTGATCTTTACGTCACTAACACAGACACTCCAAAAAGGTGAAGACAAAAGGAAGGTGAGACAAGAAATAAAACTTCCAGATGGTGCTGCACTGACACTGTGAGTGTTTCTAGTGAGTTAAAGTAAGACCACTGGGAGAGCAAAGAAACCCAATCACAGTTGGGGACAGAGCCAAAGGACACAGAGATTAGCATTTCCCATTTCCATATGAATTGTTTATACAAGTTTGCTCTTCTCTGGTCCTTTCGTGCATCTTGTCATTCCCCGCATCTCCAAAAGAGTGTATCTAGCGTTGCATTTTTAACTCCTGTGTGGTGTATGTACCTTTTCTCTATGAGAACTTTGTAGGATATGCAGTTAGTTTTCTATTACCTCTCTCCCAGGGAAGAAGTGCAGTTTCCCTTCCACATAAATGGTTTGGACTGTGAACAGATACCTCTTCTTCCATGCACTCTTCCATGCCTCACAAAACACTTATACAGCATGTCTTTACAAGTTGACAACTGACCCTATTTGCAAACATGGGCCATTTTTTAGCCATCTATTTCCCTAATGGGAGCTACTTTTATTTTGGTGCCCAAACCTATTTTTTGTTCCACACCCTGCTCCGAGCGACTGGCCTATGAGTCACCGTAGATGCAAACTTTCTGCTGATTGGCTGTCTGTGCTATCAGGGTTGGAGTAAAAGATAAAGCATCGAAAAACATATTTTTATAGTGCTCGTGCTTATCTGATTTGCATGAAAAATCTGGAATGTTGCGGCAATGCGGGAAAGTTCTCAAAATGCATACATTAGCTTTCAATGAGTGACGCTAGGCAGGGCTGTGTGCGGTAACTTCTCTTACCTTAATTTTAATACAGGAATGTCCCTGCATGGTAAACTGGCATGTCCTTTGCCCAGAGTGCCTGACTGTGTGTATCTGGTATTTGGAATTTTAGCTCTGGTGGCACCCTAATCTAGTGTGTGCTCGTAAGCCTAGGCCTGTGTCTCACTATGAGTAGGCCCTGGACTTGTCCTGTGACCTGGAGTGCCAACCAAGTGTGCCCTCATTTGCTGACAATGGACTACTGTCCCTGACATAGGTTTAACATATAAATAATGATGGAAGCATACCATGTTATGAGAATTAATAGTGAGACTAGACATTTGCTTATCTGAGTCACTGGAGTGGAGGCCAACTTGTGTAAAATTCGATTTTATGCTCTTGCCCTGTCCTTAGCACTAACATTTTGACTACATGTTAAATGTGCTGAAGTGATGAAGCGAGGAGAGTGTACACAGGACTCCTTTAGATTTTCAATGATGTCTTTTGGTTAGCATGGAGAAGCTGTTTAGTCTTCTGGACCACTACCATTTTGTGGATGGTAGAGGTTGGTGTGGTATGGGACTGTAAACTCTGCTGTGAAAGGTGAGGAAACCTTTATGTTAGACCTGCCTTTTTGTATTTCTCCGATTATCTCATCAGTTGGACTGATGACGGCCTGGTGCACAAACCTCACACCTCTTTGTACTTCTGTTGTGGGTGCTCCAGGGTGAAGACTATCCTGTTCAGAGAAGTATCACTTTACACAAAGGCTTTGTCTGGAGAACATCCTGAAAAGGACACTTGATAGGAGACCATCCAAACCAGTTCTGCAGCTTCAGACAGTGGATCCACATTGGTCCGGCGGTTGTGTATAAAAGTAGGACCCACTTGTTTGTCCAGTTCATTGCCCTTTATGCCTGTAATGGGATGTGTTCTGCCCATTAAATCCACCTGGATGCTTTTACTTTTTGACCACCTGGTATGTGACCTTTTTACTGTGGGTGAGCCTGACAACTGGTGGCTCACCCACGATAAATACACAGTAAATGGACTGCACGTTTACTGCCAGTGTCTGCCTTCTAAGATAAGGCTGCTGCGAGGCAGCAATGGTAAAGGGCACCTGACTGGTTACATGTGAACACGACTGAGGAATGCGGGTGGGAGACTCCTGTTGTGTGTAGCCCGATAACTGCACACAGGTTGCCTGGCACAGAGGGGACTCTGAGGATTGGATATTCACCCCGGGAAGGCCTCATAATGTTGGTGTACACTCATCGGGAAAGTCAATGTGGTTTACTGTCTTGTCTGCATTGACACTCCATTATACACCTCTGGGAAAGACAGCCTTAGAGTGCAGTTTCACTTCGTTTTGGACTACTGAGACCAGAGAAGTATCAAAATGGAGTGGAATCTGCATGCCAAACCAAATATAAGAGTTCCAGGAAGATATCTGTACAGCTTATGGGTCATCCAAGATTGTCATATTTCTCTGGCTCATCGCAGGATCAGAGCCCAGGCCTTTCATCACCCTGCTGGGCTAAGTTAATTACATTTCTCTCCAACAGCAGGAACAATGGCCTCCCCACACAAAGGGAGCAATTAACAGTGCTTCACTCAGCTCCTGAGAAGGGAAGGGGTGGGACTGAAGGGTCTGCAGCCATCAATTAGCTGTCACACTGTACCACTGAACAAATCAGGGAGCCCAGACCTCTGGAACCAACACAGGAAGGGGCTCCCCTTTGAAGATTTGATGGGAAAGTCCCTAGCAGTGATGTCAGCGAGAGGCAGAGTGGAGGCTCCAGAGGAGCTCTAAATAGTGACTCCTGCATGAAACCAATTTGAATTGTCCCAAGAGGGTTGAGGCAGGGGCAGAGAGGTGATGTAGTACCCCAGGATCGGCCAGAGGTGCCTCGCTTCTAGAACGTTCTGCCCTCACTTAAAAGGTCTTACGTAAGGGGGGAGAGCTCTCTCTTGGTTGTGTTTTTTTGCTGGATACTTGAACTGGAGATGGCAGCCATGGACAACTGGAAGGAGAACCCCCCTGATATCCATCCAGACTAAAGACTCTGACTACAGTCGCCCCCGGAACCAGGGGATTCTTCCCATGATGGTGTAAGCTGATCCACTTACGTACCGTGAGGACTAGTTGGAGTGAAGAACTGGACTTCTATGCCAAGGAGGAGAGAAGCCCCAGAGGAGAAAAAGGAGGTGCTGGTGCAGGGAGTCAGTGGAACCAGCTCCCTGCAAGGGTTGTCACCTTAAAGTTAAGGAGGTCTAGGGAAAGTGCTCTAGGTGGTAATGGCTCACCACGAGGAGCAAAATATGCTCAAGATGGAGCAAAAAGGCCCAACAGAGCTCGATATATGGGAAGGAGAAGGATTTCAGCTTTGACCCCCCCCCAGCAAGGAGCTCCATTGCCGAGTCTTGGATACCCCCTGGGGTGGGCCATATTCCCTTTTTCTATCTGGGAAGGGGGCGTGCTTGCGGCCCCCTCCCTAGAACTCTGAGGGTCTTGGGCCCCCAACCCCAAGGCCGGTTCAGGAATTTGGTGGGATCTGGGACCCCAACTCCGGGCCCCCTATGTCCTAATGGATGGGGGCGTGCCATTGCACTCTCCTGAAGGTGAGAGAGGGAGGTGGGGCCTGGGATTCCAATTATGGGCCCCAATGGAGAGAAGGAGGACAGGAGAGTGCTACTGCATTTACCCCATCTGTGGTGGGTCTGCCCTGCTACCCATGCCCATGTCTGGGTGGAGCGGGCAGCCACCACAACAACCAGCAAGCCTGCCTGCAGGAGTGGGCAGGGAGAGAGGAGCGCTGCTGGCTCCCGTGGGCAGCGAAGGACATGCTGCCCATGCGGGCAGCCGACGAGTCAGCCAGGGTGGGCTCCCTAGGCTGTCCCCAACGATTGGAGCATGTGCGGGTGCCCAGATGTGACCATGCACCCCGTAAATGAAAAAAAGGAAAAAATAAATAGTAAACACCACATGATGTAATGCAGCACTTTGAAGCAAGCAGGCTAGGCTGCTAATATAACATCCACGCTTCAGAGGGAGCGCCCTGTAATGTGGGATCAAATCAATCAAAGTATCATTTCCCTGCTTGTGGTGGCCCTAGGATGGTGTGGCTAACACCAATAACTGAAAAGGAGAGTGAGGAAGCTGCAGGAGCGCCACAGCTCCCTCCAAGGAATCCCAGACCCATTTTCAAAGAGTACTTACCCTTAGTATGGAGGGTCAAGACAACAACGACCAACCCAGGATTTCCTTTGGTGCCTCAAGCACTCCACAGGCTGGAGCAGGAGCTGTACCGCTAGGTGTGCGGTGCTGTGCCCTCTAGGTTCTGACTTTATGGCTGCCGGCTGTGTGGCCTAAAGAGGATTAAAATGCTTCATTTAAACGTGTTAATTCAAAATGGTGATGACAATGCTTTATTTAAAGAGTTGTTTATACCGATAGCAATCCTTATTCCTGATAGGTTGCACTGTTATTGTTGGTAATGCAGGGATGTTATCCCTGATTACTGATAATATGGGCACATGATTCCAATGCTTGCCTATTCTTAATATGTGCAGAGGGATTATGGTTACGGAAGTCAGTGATGGGATGAAGTACTACCATACGAATCTTGAACTGGGACAACATTGACCTAATGTAAACTGACACCTCCATATATGGTTATGTGCTGTATTGTATGTGGAGGGAGTGTACTGTGAATTTCGAGGCCAGGACCCCAGGGATCAAATGTAATGTCGCAAAGGTATTTCCACCAGCCTTATGTATAGTTGTAAAGTACTGCATAGTATTTAGTAGTGTGTGTGTGTGTGTGTAATGAATGTACTTGACTGGACAATTATTTATTGAGTTTTATTGTTGCATGCCAGTGAATGGTGATTACTAGCCCACACCACTTCCCTTGAGTAGGTTTTGGACTGCTCTGCTTAGATCCCCTGACAGATTCAAGCGCTACAATTGGGTGTTTGGTTCCCAGTGGAGTGCGAGTGGAATGTGGACATCTTATGCCAACCATCTAAACCCCCACAGTTGAGGTCCAGTAGCGCCTGCCTGGCCTGTGCTCCCCCCCGCCCAATGGATTCTGATACACACATATTGGAATCATGAGTCCCACTGCAAACACCTCACCAACACATTTTCTGGATTGAAATTTAGTCAGGTCAAACCTGATGATGTTTGCTGAGTGGAGTAATGCCTGGTAAATATAAAAATCTGCATGCTAAGTCCCACATTCAGGGCAAAACTTTCAATTGCTGCTACTTATTGCATCCAGTAAATACCAATCTTCAGGGTTTCATAATGTATTGAGTGCGATAAATAACCCACCAATACCGGGAACTAATATCTGTTGCCTATGAGACGACCTATGAGATGCAGTTGTATGACCTGAAGAAGACACAGCTTTTTACAAGCATCAGAGATTGTAGCACATAAAGAGCCCACCAAGGAGTCACGTAGGGTTACCTAATAATAATAATAAACGAAATGTATAAGGGCATGGTTACGCCCAAAGGCATGTCCCTGTGCTGGAGACAGAAAGCCCCAAAAGTCTACCGCCCAACAGTCCTACCTACTAACAGCCACCTCAATAGCTGCTGCTGCTTTTGTGAGTACATGACCACTGTGCCATTTGGGGTGGACATATGGAGGCACAGTCTGTGCTCCTCAATACAAATAGCTGAAAATAAATTTTTCAGGAGGATATTATGGTTACCTCATAGTGTTCCCTCAGAGATTGTTCATAAGGAGCTTGAGATTTGGTACATAGAGAATTTTGTGAGACTACGACCTATATTACAATGTTTTTTGTTTTCTTAAAACATTACCTAGATTTTAACAGGAAGAGTTTAAGGGACTGCTTGGGAATGGACCATTGTTTACAGATACCATGGCTGAGGTACATAAAGGCCATGCTGGAGGTGTTGGGTAAAGCTCAACTGTATAGTGATCCTGGGATGATCTCTCATTCAGATATTTCTTGGTTCAAGGAGGCTTTTGTGGCATATATGCATGGGGAAAGGGACAAAGGCACTTTGATCAAAAGCATGTGCACTCACCATGGGATGGTGTCTTCCCTGAGTAAAATAGAATTGTATCTTACGGTAGATATGACGGTTTTGCACAGAAGGCTTTTAACCTATTTTCACCTAAATATGTTTCCTCAACTTTTAGAGTGCTGGCAGAGATCCTCTGTTTCTCCGACCTGTTCATGTTATATGGGTGCTGCACAAGACACCTTACATATTACCCTTGATAGAGTGGAAATTCGTATCCTACATGGGATATCTTTTAGGGGTGCAATATAACCATGTGTAGTGCGCACCCACATATTATTCATTGTATGGTGAAATTAGGTGTTAGGAAAAGTGAGAACCAATTAACATGTTCTTGAGAAAACTAAACCGATTCGATGTGCAGCTTTATTATTGGTTCGTAGAAATTTATTGAACATGTATAAACAATGTAGAACACTTACATAGGACATATTAGTGTTGTGATGTACTGACACATTAAATGCATTCTGAATGTTCATTAGGCCAATTATGTAATTGAATTAACATACTAATATAGCTACTGTACTCATTTACTGAAATGTTAATGACTTGTGCCAACTCTTGCTGCACATATAACATGGTGTACTTGATATTTTAGCCTAAGCTGTAGGCCTAAAACCCCAGCACAGCTGAATGTTCTCGTTTCTGAAATTAATCCTTAGATTTGCATGAAAATTGTAGAATGCTGTTTCTTTCTCACATTTTGCATTACAGGTGGACAAGCATTTGTTAGCGAAGAGTAGGGCCTTTGTTTCTTTAGCTAGTTGAGGAACACCGAAAGTTACAGTTAGCATGGCCTGCGGATGATAAGGTGGAAGGAGGTTCTTTCACACTGGAGAAGGACCCAAGGACAAATTGGTTGCGAGGGGTGTACATGGAGAATACCGGGGAAAAGTTTGGAGTCATGGAAAAGTTTGTGATTGTACCTAACGTGGAGTACTTGAGAGAAAGGCATTATGGGACACTTGCAGAATATGATGTTGGATATATGACACTTTAAGAAGAGGGACAGTTGCCCATCCCACTTTGCCTCCTGGACATAGAGCACTTGAGAGCTAGCTTGCTCTTTCCTTGAGAGTGGCTTTATGCTGCTTGACCCATCTAACGGTGGAGAGATCTCTTAGGAGGACTTCATCGCTGACACCTTTCTCCTCTTTTGAGCTTCTTGCTTAAATGCTAAACTAGGGATGCCACTTTTAGAGTTAGAGTAGGAATAGCGAATAACCAATGATTTTATCTCATGAAGCACCAATGCAGGGGAACTTGGATTCCTGCTTTCTAATTACCTGCATACTGAGTAACGAACTCATAGTTCTTTTCCTACTGCATTGAGTAAATGTGTTCAGGTGTTTTGGATTTCTACTGTTTCCTCTGTATTGCTACACCCTCATGCCGAGATGTATCTCATGAGTCTCTGGCTATCAGACTTGCCTAACTAGGCTTCCAAGGTTTGAGCTTGACTGGTTTAAATCGTTTCTGGCGGACCAAACTTTTCAGGTTTTCTCCCTGAACACAATATCTAGTCTCCACTCACTGATGTCAAGAGTCCCTCAGGGTTCTGCTCCTAGCCCCATGCTTTTTAATATCTATGTCCGCCCCCTGGCAGACCTAGTGGAAAGCTGTATCCTGACCCTGTTCTCTTATGTTGACGACACGTAAATTATTTTCTCTTTGCCATCTGAGCAGGAAGCCAGTATGGAAGATCTCAATTCCTGCCTCGGTCGTATCTCCTCCTGGATGGCTCCCAACTCCCTGAAGCTAAATGGTGACAAGATGGAGGTTATGGTGCTAGGCAGGGACCCTCAACTCTGGGGTCCCCAACACTGGTCGGCTACACTGGGAGCACTTCCTGACCCCGTCCCAAAAGTGAAGAATGTGGGCTTCTGGCTTGACTCCACCTTGTCCATGAAGTTTCAGGCTGCTAAGGTTGCCTCCTCCTGTTTTGCCACCTTGAAATGGCTCAAAAAATTCCTATGGATACTTTCTTTCTCTGCACAGAGAACCATCGTCCATGCCATGATATTATCAAGGCTGGATTATGGTATTACTCTATACCTGCAGACTGCTAAGTCCGTGATCAGTCGTGTGCAGGTGGTCCAAAACTCTGCCATCAGGCTCTTGTTGCGACTTCCCTCTTCACAGTGCCCCGAGTCAGACGCTCCCGGATGGGTCCCGTTTTTGGGCCATAAGCTGTGGAATGCTCTACCTGAATCGCTTAGAGGCTTCAACTCCTTATCCACCTTCCGCAAGGAGCTAAAAACCTGGTTATTCTAGCTCCCCCTCGAGGCTGTGGAAGATGCTCCTAAGCGCTGGGAAACCCTATGGGTAGCTACGCGCTATACAAGAACTCAATAATAATAATAATGTATATGTCCAGCTATTTTTGGCTTTGTAATAAAATCTGACTAACCTTCATCTAATTGTCGATCAGGATTATTGTGGTGCTGTAATGAGTTACACTGTAGCTTACAATTGACTAACAATAATTTTCTCCTCTTTACACTTCCATGCTGCTTAAAAGAACCATTGTAGATTTGGCAACAAAGGATATCTGAACAAATAAGTCAAGGCCCTTTCAGTTGGAAGCAGTGATGGATGGTTCGCACATGAAGTAAGGGGAGAAGCTAGAACCCAATCTAGAACAGTCTGTAGTCTAGAACCCAAAAGTCCCTAGGTAGAGCCCCAATAATCGAGAACAACTGACGACGATGGAGTTTGGCGCTGCGAGAACGGTGGTGAATGGAGGAGTGAGTAGTAATAGTATATGTGCGTAGTGTGTTAGATTGCGGTGATGGTTTGATTGTGGAATGTCTTGTGGAGTTGTTGTGAGAGTCGCATGAATGTAGTTATCGGGTCCGATGTGGCCCAAGGATTGAGATTTGGGTATCAGGACCCAAAGTGGTCCAAGATCCCAAGGATATTTTAAGGTGTAGAAGACATGAGAACAGTGTAGAAGACACCGAGATTGTGATTGCCTGCTGAAGTGAGATGTCGTCTACAGCTCCACCTAAGACTGGGAACTTTGTGTGAATGGGACGAGTATAAATTATGTAGTAGACCTTATGCGCAAAGGGTAAACTGTACAGATTCAGGTGATTCCCCGCTGGTCCAGGTTTCATTACGGATGAGTGTTCTAAGAGTGACTGAATTCTATCGATCTTTAAGAAAGGCAGACAATTACGGATTATAAGATGATTGTGTAAGTGAATGCTTAGAGGGAAATTGTGAAAGAGGGTGAACCGCTGTATGGAGTGAGAATGACATCAGATTTTACCGTGCTGGGATAGGTCGGTTGGTGTAAAACCACGCTGGGATTGGTCGATGATTGTCCGTGACATTCTATGAGTGTTTGAGATGGCATTGTTGTATAAATTTGAATTGCATTTGGATTGTTGAAACTTCATAAATAAGGTCAAAACCTTGCGATGCTTTAGAGTTCTTCGAGACATGCTTTGAGGCGATGAGGGTATCGTTACTAGGGTGGGCAAAGAGGTGCCACCAGAGGACACACTGGATTATTATATGGCGACAAATGTAGGACTTCACACTATAATTTGGCTTCAAAATTGGCACAAGATCACTGAGAAGGAGGGTGCATTGTTGGTTCCAGGCTATGGCGCTTTCAGATTAGAGGTATTAAATCAGTTGAGGGGAGTGATGTTTGCGATGAGACCTTTACCTAGACCTCCACAGTATGAGGCATTGGATGCATGGATGCGTGCAACTCATGGTAAGCAGAGAGATCGCTATCAGGGGAAGATGAAAAAGACAATGAGGGCATATCAAGAGGCACAGTGGGATGCTAAGTTAAAGAGGTGGAGAGTGGGTATGATTGAAGGAGAGAGGTTATATCCTGCACTGATGAGGGATGAGGAAGCAAGCGATGGGAACAAGAGGGAGGCAGATGGAAATGATGATAGTGGGTTTGCACAAAAAGGGGTACCCCTAAAGACATTTCCTAATTTAGGGTCTACATAACATATGTGAAAAAACAATTAGGAAACATAATAATAAGTGGACTAACAATTATACAATGAACCATATGTAAACACCCGACAAGTATTTCTTATCAAAAAATTCTCTTTTTATTTTTATTTTCCCATATATAAATGTTAATTCATTCTTTTTTTCCCAATTTTTAGTTTATTTTCGAACTGCACAAATCCTCCTTACCGACCCATAGTGACCACCATTGGGTCCGCGACTGAACCTCTTTCCAAATATGTGGATGCAATATTGAGATCTCATGTCCCTAAAATGTAATCTTACATACGGGACACTAGAGATATTATTAATAAAGTGGAACATCTCACATTCAATGACATGCGACAAGTTATGGTAACCATGGACATAGAAGCCCTCTATAGTAATATCCCCCAGTGTGGGGCAATATAGGCAGTCACATGGTTTATTGAAACCTTTGAAATCGACTGTCCCAAGACTTTTGTCATTGAATGTCTCACTATTGTCCTACAAGAGAATGCTTTTGAGTTCAATGGATCCCTAATTAAACAAACCAAGGGAGTCAGTATGTGGGCTTCTTGCGCCCCATCAGTGGCCAATATATATATGGCATATTTCGAACTCAAATTTGTCTATAATGAGATTGCTCCATTCAGTGAATCTATAAAAAACTGGTCCAGATACATAGACGATGTCTTTTTCATCTGGACAGCGGACTTAGATGAGCTTACTGAGTTCATCACTTGGTTAAATCTTTGTGATGACAACATTATCTTCACAGCGAATTACAGTAACAGCTATGTAGAGTTTCTAGATATTGTGATCAAAGTAAATGGGCAAAAACTGGAAGTTGATCTTTTTACAAAACCAACAGCTCGCAACACGTTGCTGCATTTTAACAGTTATCACCCGAAGACACAAACAACCAGTATACCCTTTGGACAGTTCCTGCGGTTGCGCAGGAATTGTACCAATCTAATAGACTTCGATACTAGAGCAGTCGATATGAAAGCAAAGTTCATAGCCAGAGGCTATCCCAATCGTTTAGTGCGCAACTCATATAAGAGAGCGCGATACTACGATAGACAGCACTTGCTAACTCCAAAAACACCTAAGGAAAACAATAGAATAGTATTTGTCACACGTCATTCTACAATAAATGATAAAATCCGTCATATTGTGAATTCGAATTGGCATATTTTAAATGCCACAAGAGACAGAACTACATCTATACCCAAACCCCTCTTTGCTCACCGCAAGAATAAAAATCTCAAGGACTTGATAGTTCGGTCTCGCATGACCAATATCTTGAAGGAACCCACACAAACCACTCTTTGTGGCACTGTACCTCTGGTAGGGAACTATAAATGCATGTCGTGTGTGGCATGTCAATTTGCAATAGAAACAAAAACATACACGATAAATGGAACCAGTTTCTCACTTCAGTCCCTAACAAACTGCAAGACCACAAACATTGTTTACCTAATTTTATGTCCCTGTAACCAGGGATATGTGGGAGAGACCTCTAGAACTATGACAACACGGCTCACTGAGCATAGGTCTGCCATCAGAACCAGAAAAACTAATGCTCCATTGGTAAAATACTATATAGATGCAAACCACTCTACAGAGGATATTAAATGGCTGATCCTTGAGAAAATCCATACAAAAGGCCCCTCAAGTACTGAAATACGAAAGCGCAAGGAAGTCTTTTGGATTTTTACTTTAGATACATATTTGAAAGGCATGAATAGTGAAATTCCTTGGGACCAAGCAATTAGATTCAATAATACCTGACCATACATCCTGGTAGAATCTGTTTCTGTTCGGACTGTACAGCCTGAGATTATGTGATTCGTTTGACATATAATATCTATTTTCACACACATTATGAATACTGAATTCCAGAATCATAAATTGATTACTTCG
Source organism: Calotriton arnoldi (assembly GCA_963921515.1). Classification (NCBI taxonomy): domain Eukaryota; kingdom Metazoa; phylum Chordata; class Amphibia; order Caudata; family Salamandridae; genus Calotriton; species Calotriton arnoldi. The sequence goes on from CAWUFW010003362.1 coordinate 1,507,102, forward strand.
AGCTCCAGATCCCCCTTGAGGTCTTATATTGCCAATTAGAACGAGCATCCAAAAACTACCAACATGGCTGCCGTATTTACCCATATAATCTGTGGATGAATATAGTCCGTTTTCTTATACATACACTTTTTTTTTTTTCGCCCCTCCCCTTCCCTCCGTCATTTTCCCCTCTCGTGGTTTATCAGGACCCTTTTAGGAACCCAATTAAGACTTCATATCCCTATTCGACATATATATCACGTTAATTCGAACGTCACAGTCACCTAAACTATGAATCGTACCATTTTCTCTGGTCATTTTATTCATTGTTTGCATATTACCAACATGGCCGCCATAAGTAGACTAACTGTTAGCGTCATTATGTACCTCCTGAAGTGATCCAATTAGGAGCTAGTCACCCGATGAGCGCGGGAAAGCGGTAATAACATAGCGTTAATTTGAACGTCACAGGTACCTAAATTATGAGTCGTACCATTTTCTCCAGTCATTCTATTCATTGTTTATACACCACCAACATGGCCGCCACAAGTAGACTAACTGTTGGCGTTACTATGTACCTCCTGAAGTGATCCAATCAGGAGCTAGTCGTCCGATGAGCGCGGGAAAGTGGTAATATATAAATATCAGATATAAGATGCAACAGTAACTTCCGGGTTCCCCGCATGTGCAATGTACCAAAGCGCACACTGAGAGCAGCTCGGATGAGCCTCCAGATAGACGGCGACGGATGTACGAAAGCAGCGCGTACTCCTACAGACTTTCTAACCAAGCGACCCCCAGTTTTGGAGAGGGCTCGCGGTTACAGTACATGCCATGTAATCTCTAAACTACGGGTAAGAGACATCCACCTTAACAAACGGCCGTTATATATTTGTTCTAGTCCAAGAACAGGGATATTATGTAAAAACGTAAGACCAGTCACGCTTATAAAATATACAGGGACGCACATCACTCATTTTGAAATATTAAAGTAATCACAACCTACTAATGTCGGTTCTCTAGCGCTTTGACATATTGTTCCAAATTGCCAACTCTAGAGATGTCATAAGCATACGATAATAATATATACAATTTTTGCAGGGAATCACCATCATTCTACAATTAAAATGAGAGATATTCAAATGACACCCTTTTTACGGGTAAGATTAATTAATCCCTACATGTTTTAAATATTGGTCTCAATGCCATATACACCACGAGTTATTAAAATTATTTTAAAATTATTTTTTCCCCTATTCCACCGTTCTATCTTCACCCTAGAGAAGTTAATTAAGAAGAATCAGGTTTGAAGTCCTGATCTCTATACCAAGCCTTTTTAGAAGAAGGAGGAAAAAAACAGCTTTATTTATTAACTGTACTGACCACAGAAAGGTAATAGTTAGATTTATACCCATAGAATATGTCTGTTCTCTGGCACTATGTGGGTAGGCACTTCTATATAGATATTCTATATCTGTGCGATATGGAGGTCATACGTATGGGTGAATAGTATCACTTTCTATTTTTCAACTTTTCTTCTCTAGATTACTCATTCTCTCCCTCTAATTCCACATTTTATTCTTTAAATTTAGTGATAACTCTTCCTGTGACAATGTAATCACTAAGAATGAACACTAATGTGTCCTAAGTATGAATTTAAGTAGGACTTAGATTATGTAACCCCGACAATTTTAATTCCTTTTTTTTCAGACCTTATATCATACATGGCTACCTGATGAAGGCGTCATGCCGAAACGCGGCTAGGATTCTATTTTCTTAGCCATGGCACATAGGAATGCTTTTGTTTACCCTATGTATTTTCAGACATATAAAAGATCACAATGCTTTGAATAAATTGTACTGTCAATATAGAGAAAAGAACTGATAAAAAATACAATTTATATACTGTTTAATTGGTCTGACCAGTTCAATTCACCATGTTTTATTGCTAACAATGTATACATTGAAGAATCACAGCTATTTGACCAAAGTGGCAATACTAGATAGACAATTATGAGTGCATATGTGTGTCTGACGTACATAGATTAGCATTTTTCTATATCTAAAAAAATCGTGTGAAGGTTATAAAAGTACAAAATTGATTTTTTAGATAACAATTTCATGTTCTCTTCTTTTTAATATATGATACTTTAATCGAAAATAAACTAAAAATTGGAAAAAAAGAATGAATTAACATTTATATATGGGAAAATAAAAATAAAAAGAGAATTTTTTTGATAAGAAATACTTGTCGGGTGTTTACATATGGTTCATTGTATAATTGTTAGTCCACTTATTATTATGTTTCCTAATTGTTTTTTCACATATAGGAAATGATGATAGTGACACTGATGATAGCTTGTTGAATGGGTTGTTGGCCGATCATCCACCACCTTACAGCCAACTACAGGATGGCAGTGGGAGAAGTTCTGACGATACTCTTAATAACGTGAATGCATCTGTACCTAGGGTCTCAGAACTTGGAGTGGTAAGAATGATATCAACAGGAGTGAGAGTGATGAAATGTAGAGAAGAGGTAGGAACATGCACGACTGGAGGTTCAGATCAGAGTAACACAAATTCTGCTTCAATATTACCGGAAGCTCTTACAGTACCGGTTACGATAGGGCCTATCATTCCTAACTATGACCCAAGCTCGACAGGAAATGATAATCAGTGACAGCACATGGGTACCGAAGGAACTTTACAAGGGAGATCAGTAAGTGTGGAAGGAGTGTTTATTTTGTTGACACCTATGAATTCAAGTACTCCATATGGAGCAACAGCAGATCCTTCTATAATTCAGAGTGGCTCTCACGTTGCGAGGCCCACACCTATGACAACTGATGGTTTGGGTCTATTAACGTGGAGAACACTTCTAAGGGTACATAGTAGCACACCTCGAGAGACAGGGCGGGTAACTCCGCTCTGCCAGCGGAGTTTTTCCTACTCCGCACTCCGTTGAGAACGCGGAGTTCAGGTAAAACTCCGACTCTGTGGCGGAGCGGAGTTAGCCGGCCCCTCCACCCTCCCTAATGCAATTATAATTTAAAAAAGGCACTTACCTGCTGTGGCTGCCTCCTCCTTGCCATAGTCTCTCTCTCCTTCCTCATACTCGCCGTCCTCGTCCATGGAAACCCCTACATTGTACGTCTTGCGCGTGGAGGGTGGAGGGGAGCCGAGTGGAGCGGAGTTCCACGGAGTTCCACGGAGTTTCTTTCCAACTCCGTGGAACTCTGGGTAGTGGCACTACGCCAGCTCCACCCGGGGTTAATTTTAGCCTGATGAATTACTGTTCTTGGCAAAGGATGTTACCAGGAGAGCAAGACAGGCACATGAAAGATTGACGGAACTGACTCAGAGATATGATGTGGACTTGTCTCGAACAAAGGTGCTGCAAGGGAATCACAGGCTTACCTTCAGTGATCAAGAGATAGAGGAAAAGAGAGTACCAGGATTGAAAACACATATTCAGGAACTGGTGATAGGAATGAGAGCATGGAGTCTGTTGGATAACTGGAAAGAGAAGTGTTCAAAGAAGAAGGGTGCAAAGAAGGTGACAGAGGAGCTGCCTCCTCCGGTGTGGGGAGGGGGTGTAGCAGGAGTAGAGGCATACCCGTTACAGGAAGTACAGAGTGGAGGGTATATGCATGTGCTTTGGAGTCGAGGTGATCTTGCTGCATTTACAAATGATTTCCCGAATGTTAGAAATGGGGGTCTTTAGTTGGCAATGGTTTGCACCTTTGTCCAAGTAGGGACCCTTCCTTCTAGTCAGGATAAGGGAGTTACACTTCTAAAATAACCCCTGCTCACCCCCTTGGTAGCTTGGCATGAGCAGTCTGGCTTATCTCAGAGGCAGTGTGTAAAGCATTTGCACATAACCAACAGTAATACAGCGAAAACACTACAAAAGGACACCACACCAGTTTAGAAAAATATCGAATATTTTTATACATCAAAAACAAGACCAAAACGATAAGAATCCAACATACAGCGCTTGAAAATATATACTTGGCAAGATATCCTTTAAAATTGCAGGAATATCTCAAAAACTTACGAGCGGTGCCCCCAGCCACGATGCGGTCACGGGTGTCAAAGTCAGCAGGTAGCGACGGCGTCGGTGAGACCAGGGCGGAGAAGTGAAGCGAGGCGGTGCGGAGTGCGGTGTCCACGGGTCAAAGTGCAAGCAGCGGCTCGGTGGCGTCGGTCATCGTCGTCGGTGAGACCAGGGTTGCGGTGCGAGATTCAGCAGTGCCTTCTGCGGTGCCCTCAGGACACAGAGCCAGCGACGGAGTCGCCAGCGACGGTGCGGTTGCTTTTCCCTTCTCTGTGGCAACTGAAACAACGGTTCCAGAAGCGGTACCTAGAGGTTGGTGAAGTCTTTGCAGTGCTTGAGACTTCAGAACAGGAGGCAAGCTCTACTTCAAGCCTTTGGAGATACTCAGCACATGTAAAGAAAGTTCAGTCCAGTCCTTTCACTGCCCAAAGCAGAAGCAGCAACTGCAGGTCAACCCAACAAAGCAACAACACAGCAAAGGGGCAGCAATCCTCCTGGCAGCTCTTCCAGCTCTTCTTCCTGGCAGGTTCCTTGATTCCAGCGAGTTCTAAAGTTCTGGGGTCTGGGCCCCAATATTTATACTCAAAATTCCTTTGTTCTCTCAGGCAGAGAGGGTCTGTGCTTAGTCCCATCCAGTTTGGTCCTCTCTGGCCCAGCTTCCCAGCAGGAGGTGGAGACAGCATTGCCTACAGTAGACCAGGCCCATTCAGGTGCAAGGAAATCTCCTCCCACTACTCTAAATGCAGCCCAGGTCTATTTAGCCCGGCCCCGACTCATCCAGGAAAGGCAGGACACACCTCGACCCCCCCAGTGGCTGCCTTAAGAGAATGCACGTCCCCAGCCCCTGTCTCTCCAAAGCCAGAGAGTCAATCCACAAACCCAGCAGTGGCACACAGAATGGCTAAGCAAGAAAATACCTACTTACTAAAAGTGGTATTTTCAAACATACAACATAAAAATCATCTTTACTAAAAGATGCATTTTTACATTCTGAGTCCAGGCATACTAAACTGCATTTCCCTATCTTGTCTCAATGGGAAGTTATGTTTATAAGATGTTATAAGTAAAACTCCCATTCTATCCTATGGGACAGATAGCCTTTCTGTAGGGAAAAACGAAATGCGCTGTAATTCACTACCAGGACATGCCACACACACCAGTACATGTCCTACCTTTAACATACACAGCACCCTGCCCACAGGGGTACCTTGGGCCTACCTTAGGGGCGACTTATATGTAAAAAATGGAAAGATTGGGATGCATTTGCCAGGTCGACATGGCAGTTACAAACTGCGCACAGACTCTGCAGTGGCAGGTCTGAGGTACCTTTACAGGGCTACTTCTGTGGGTGGCACAATGAGTGCTGCAAGCCCACTAGTAACATTTGATTTATAGGCCCTAGCATTCTCAGTGCACTGTACTAGGGATTTACCAGTCAATCGAATAGGCCAATCATGGAAACACCAATCCATAACACATTTTACAACAGGAGCACTTGCACTTTATACTGAACAGCAGTGAGAAAGTGCGCAGAGACACTAAACCAGCAAAAACAGAGTCAAAACGGGAGGTCAGAAAGCAAAAAGACAGGGGAAACACGCCAAAAGATGCCAGGTCTAACACCAAATCTGAGAGAAAAACCAGCTGAATGGTATAAACAGGTCGATCAATTTGTGACGATTTCGAAGGTGTTGTGGATTGATTTGAATACGTTGTTTGAAATTGTCGTCCCTAGTGACTTGTGGTCAGCATGTAAAATAGCCATTGATTGGTCTAATGCTGAGCCAGAGAGGGATCCAATGACTCATGGTCCATTGCCGATGGTAATGGAAAAGTACGATCAGGTGATTACATGTCTACAATCTAAAATAGATCCACAAGATATCACTTGGGTCAAAATTGATCGGACGACCCAAGAGCCCAAAGAGACAATTCACAAGTATTATGAAAGGCTATTACAGGCTTTCAAACAGTACAGTGGGTTGGACACCCTTTTTTTTGTTGTTGTATTTATTAGGTCATACATCAAAATAAAGACATGTCCTGCTTCTACAGGTTAGGCCGTAAAAGTAAACCATTACAAAGTATACATTCTTGAAGCATTAACATGATTGTATACAGTAAAAGAAGTAATGCAAACCATTTTCTATCAAACAGGAGCCACAGAGAAGTCATTCAGCGGACATAGCAAGCACAATTCCATATCTCCCATAGTACATTTCAGTTGCTAGGTTAGTTACACAGGTTGGTTAAATACATCAGTGCCACTGTGGCTAGTAGCATTAGCATTTACCCCGGGTTGTCCTCCGTATCGGGGAGTGGGTCTGTGGTCGGATGAGCCTTATGGGTGGGTTGGACACCCTTGATCCCAAGGATATTTGTGTGCAAATTTGTAACAGGATTGAGGCCTGAAATTAGTATCATGATACAACAGCATTTGATTTGTTAGTAGAACAAGTCTTTCGATGAAATCCTGCGTTATGCAAGGTATTGTAGTGATGAGGTTGACTCTAAACATAAAAGGATAAAAGAGAAGTTGATGTTAATCCAAATGAGGAATGCCCAGAAGGGAGGACAGGTGCAGGTACTGAGTGGAAATGCTGCTCGGATGCAAGGAATTCACCGCGCTGGAGTTCAGATGCAGCAAAATGGAGGGTTGCCAGGACAAGGAAAAGGTAGAGGTGTCCACATCGATGCAAAGACAGGGATAGATGTGCCTACATTGAAGAAGTCCACTACGTGTCATTTTTGTCATAAGGTGGGGCATTGAAAGCGCAAATGCCATCTCAATCCTGCGAACCAAGAGCAGGGTGGAGAGTTTGACCAGATTCAGAATGATGTGCCCCAGATACAGACCATGACTAGACCAAGATCGCTAAATGGGGGAGGACCTCAAGGTCAGGTAATGCAAGTACCGCAACCTCCAAGGATATCGCAGGGAAGTCAAACATATCATCAGATCTTTCAATGAGTTCAACATGGACCCATCATTATGATGGTGCCTGAGGGGGGGAAGAAGACTGTACACTTGACGCAGTATTAGAGGTAGACCAGAGTAGACCCTATGTCAAGGCCGACGTGGATGGTCATCCAATTACATTCTTGATTGATACTGTGGCTACTCGCTCTATTGTGAGAACAGCAGAAGCTCCAAACATACCTCTCTCGGGAAAATCGATCCAGTTGTAGGAGTTGCGAACAAGAGAATGTCAAATCCTCTAACTGAGGAAATACCTGTGAAGATTGTGCCCTTCGAGGACCGTCATCAGTTTGTGGTGTGCGACTCAAGTTCTGTGTGTCTGTTGGGATGTGACTTGTTGTGCAAATTGAACTGCACCATATATTGCACACCAAAGGGAATTGAATTACAGACAATTGACGAGGACATTGCTTTCAAATTGGCGAATCAAAATGTGTGTGTCACCATGTTTCCTATGTTGACAGTGAAAGATATGCCTTTAGACCTCAAAGACACAGTGTCCACCGTGGTGTGGTACTTCTCAGGGGAAGAGATTGGACTCATAAAAGGAGTTGAACCAGTCCGCATACAGGTCAAGCCAAATGCTGAGTACCCGAGAACGCCCCAGTACAATTTGTCTCCTGAGGCTGTAGCAAGTATCACACCTGTGATTGACTCCATGATTGAGCAAGGCATCCTGAAAGAGAACCTTGGGTGATCCATGTTATTCTCTTATCATGGGCCTGCAGAAAGCTAGTGGAAAATATTGCATTGTCCAGGATCTGAGGAACCTTAATAGCATAGTGGTTCCTTGTTGTCCTGTGGTACCAAATCCATTAGTGGTATTATTCCAAATTCCATGTGAAGCCGAGTGGTTTGCAGTGATTGACCTCTGCCAGGCATTTTTCTCGATTCCCCTCCATGAGGAGAGTCAATATTTATTCACTTTCCGGCTGGGAGATCGTGTCTTAACGTGATGTTGTATCCCTCAAGAGTATACTGAAAGTCCATCTATCTTCAATCAGATCTTGAAAATGCTTAGCCAACTAGGAGGTGTGGCAGTCTCACAATAGCTAAGCTGTTGTTGAGGGAGCTTCTCCTGAGGTTTGGATTTTCAACTACATTGGAGTCAAACCGAGGGACTCATTTCAACAACGAGGTCCCGAAACTGTTGTGTGCAGCTTTATGTGTGGGACAAAGACTACATTTCAGGTACTGCCCTGAGACTTCTGGAATGATTGAGCAGATCAACTGCACTCTGAAATCGAGGTTGGCAAAGGTGTGTGCTTTGACTTCTCTGAAATGGCCTGATGCATTGCCTTTTGTGCTGATGAGTCTACGCAGTATCCCTGATAGAAGGACTGGCTAGTCGCCTCATGAGGTTCTTATGGGGCGAGCAATGAGATTACCTGCTGTGCCTGCCAACGTACTTGTGAATATATCTGATGATTTGGTTATCAACTACTGTAAAGGATTGGCTGATGTGTGAATATATCTGATGATTTGATTATTGACTACTGTAAAGGATTGGCTGGCGTGGTTCGTTCTGTGTCTCATCAGGTTGAAGGACCAATGTCAAGAAACCTCTGCCACAATCTCAACCCCGGAGAGTGGGTGCTCTCAAAAAGGCACGTGCGGAAAAGTTAGCTATGAGAGAAAGGCACCCCCTAATTGCTTTAAGGTCCAAGAGGAGGGGGAAACAAAAAACTAGCAAGAGAGGTCTCTCTTGCTAGTTTGTACGTGCGTAAAAGTTGCCTTGAGCCCCGTTGGCGTGGACCATACCAAGTTTTACTGGTAACTACAACTTCTGTGAAGTGTGCTGGAGTGCCGCACTGGGTTCATGCCTCTCACACGCGTAAAGTTCTGAGCCCCTTTGAAGAAACAGCTCCTCTCCCAGAAGCATTGACAACCATGACTGAAAGGTCACAGGAGAGGATAAGTCAAGTTGTAGAGGGACCGGATAAGGCTGAACAAACACTAGACCAATCCAAGGGGGTCCAGTCGAACAGAACTTTGGCATAGACTCTGAAAGGGAAAGAACTGTGGTGGGTGAACAAGAGTCTGACCCCAAAAAAAGAACTAGTAGAGGAAGGAGGCAAGTGCAGTTGAAGCAGAGAGCAAACTTGAATGAGGTCTGGCCAGAAAGAGAATGAAGAAGAATTCTAAGAATCACGTCTGAAAGAGAGCTCAAACCAATAAGCGGAACATTTAAGTCTGAGCAAAATGAAACTGAAGGTGAGAGATTGAGCTCGAGAAAATCCAAAAGGATCCGAGTACCTTATTGGAGGTATTCATCTCCTGAGTGGAACTATCTGGCTGCCAATGCCTTATAGGGTGAGATTCGAGATATCAGTGCTTATAATCAAAGTCCTGCTGAGGATTCCGGGGATTGTGCTGAACGCTCTTCTTTTATTGGTTGTTTCCTATCCACTAAGGTTGAGTGGCCTGGGGACTCTGATACTGGAAAACTTTTTTTTTTCAAAGTTTGGAGTAGAGCAATCTCCAACACAAATTGCGGCATTTAGAGCTGATTTGCTGCAATGCATAACTGATGAACTGGGATCAGAACTTATTAGAGATGTTGAATGAACTTTCATGAACTGTGTTGAAGGTGTTAAAAGACGATTACCTTGGCAGAGTGGAAGAAGAATAAAATTAGGGGTTACATCTAGAAGAAGATGAATGAACTGTGTAAATAAGTTTAAAGAAATAAAGAAAAGAAGAAAAGAAACAGTGTTGAAATCTTTGCTAAACACTTTTACGGTTTCTTGCCTGCTTGAGTGGAGATCAGTGGAGAAAAAAAGAAGGACTCTGTAGCTGCTGCTTCTCTACTCGAAATCTAGTTTGATCTCTAATATTAAATGGAGTCTGGAAATCCAAACCGTAGAAGCAAATGTATTATAGGTACACTCATAACCATTGTAGTGATAATAGTACTAATCATAGAGTCAGTTTCAGGATCTTCGGAAGAAGAAACACATAAGGTTAGGGTTCACTAAATGCCTACACTTTCACCTGATGTTTCAACAGAGAGGTACTCTAGGATCAGAAAAAGGTTTAGTAGCTCAAGGAGAACAGCATCTCCATGTAGATTTGTCTAAAGGGGAATACACATTAAATGCTTATGCTAGGCTTTTGTATGAATACTTAGATACTTTGGAAGCTAGAGATTGCTATGTTTGCATGCAACTACCCGCATCAGTAGAGGAAGGTATTACATACCACCACTTACCCTTGACATATGGCATTAGTAGTACTTCGCTTCTTGGTATGTTTTATGGAAAAGGTCATTATGAGTATTATTTTTCCAACTATGATGTACTTTTTGATGTAGTACAAACATCTGAATAAGTATGATACTCAACAGAATATAGAGATGATAGAGAATTATTTTGTGCCTACTAGAATACTAGATACTGCTTATGCTCATAGACACAACTTAACTTATACATTAACTGATATTGGGAAGAAATTCATAGACCAAGTAGAAGATAGGTTTAGAGTTGTAGTTAGCAATGGAAAGAAAAAATATAAAGATCCTGATTGGATGAAAGAAGAATTAGATCATAAGGCGACAGGGAGTTCAGGACCATTAGCTTTGGATTGGCAACACAGAGGGCGACTATGTATACACCAGGCTGAGAGTGGCTATAGTCCCATGCCTGTGAGGAAGAGTGAATGTGATCATACATTTTTGGTTCATGGTCCTTGGAAGATGTTTGTACATTACCTGGCACATATTATACCAGGAGTTTATTTTGTGTGTGGGAAGAAGGCATATTTGAGATTGCCTAGTAAATGGTATGGTACATGTTACTTAGCGGTAATGTTTCCAGAAATACATCATGTGGAGAATTTGGAAGATTCTGGTGAGGGAGTGAAAACTAGAGAGAGACATGGACTGAGTGCTAAAGAAATAGTGGGAGGTATTTTTGAAACAATGATACCTAGCCTAGGAGAAATGTTAAATGATCTCAAGATTAGAAAATGTTGTACTATGGTTGATAAGTTGTCTACTAACACTGCAAGATCTCTGCTGCTTATAGATGGTGAGATGGTTTCGATTAGGGCTATGGTGTTGCAAAATCGGCCTGCTTTAGATGTTTTTCTTGCAAAAGATGGCGGGGTCTGTCGGATGCTGAAGGTTCAACAGTGCTGTATCCCGACAGGAGTAAGGATTTGCAGGGGTATATCAGCAACATTACAGAGGTACTTCATGAATTGAAGGATTTAGCTTCTAAAGGTGTTTGGGACAAGATGGACAAGGAGTTGGCGCTGTTGGAACGTGGTTTACAAATTTGGGTAGTGGATTGTTTGGCTATATCAAAAAAGCCTATATTTATTGTGGTCATCTGTATCATTGTTCTGATGGTGAAAGGATATGGGTGGTATCGAGCAAGACAAAGGAAAAGTGCTTAGAGGGAGAAAGACAAGAATACGGAGAAGCTACAGAACAGTTATTACAGCAATTTAAAGCGTATAGAGGAGTTTCGACAAAGAAAGATGGTGACAACATCTGTTTAGATCGGTCCTTCTGATTATGGGCTACCTAAATGATCAGCTGATAGGCTTATCTGATGAGATACGATGATTATTGTGATGACTTAACGTCATCAGAGGGGGTGACTGATAGAGTGGAAATTCGTATCCTACATGGGGTACCTGTGAGGGGTGCAATATAACCATGTGTAGTCCACACCTGCATATTATTCAATGTGTGGTGAAATTAGGTGTTAGGAAAAGTGTGAACCAATTAACATGTTCTTGTGAAAACTAAACCTATTCCATGTGCAGCTTTAATATTGGTTCGCAGGAATGTAATGAACAAGTATAAACAATACAGCACTCTTACATAGGGCAAATTAGTGTTGTGATGTACTGACATATTAAATGCATTCTGAATGTTTATTCGGCCAATTATGTAATTAAATTAATGTATTAATATAGCTACTGTACTCGTTTACTGAAATGTTAATGACTTGTGCAAACTCTTGCTGCACGTATAACATGGTGTACTTGTTAGTTTAGCTTAAATGTAGGCCTGACGCCGCAGCACAGCTGAATGTTCTCGTTTCTGAAATTAATGCTTAGATTCTCATGTAGATTCTAGAATGCTGTTTCTGTCTCATGTTTTGTATTTCAGGTGGACAAGCATTTGCTAGCGAAGAGTAGGGCATTTGCTCTTTAGCTAGTTGAGGAACACAGAAAGTTACAGTTAGCATGGCCAACGTATGATAAGGTGGAAGGAGGTGCTTTCACATGGGAGAAGGAGTAGGGCCCAAGGACAAATTGTTGCAAGGGGAGTACATGGAGAAGAACGAGGAAACGTTTGGCATCATGGAAAAATTTGTGATTGTACCTAACGTGGAGTACGTGAGAAAAAGGCATTATGGGACACTTGCGGAATATGATGTTGGATATATCATCCTTTGAGAAGGACAGTTGCCCATTCCCACTTTGCCTTTTTGGACAGAGAGCTCTTGAGAGCTAGCTTGCTCTTTCCTTGAGAGTCTTTATACTGCTTGACCCATCTAACGGTAGTGAGATCTCTTAGGGGGACTTCGTCACTGACACCTTTCTCCTCTTTTGAGCTTCTTGGTTAAATGCTAAACTAGGGATGCCACTTTTAGAGCTGGAGTAAGGATAGCGAATAACCAATGATTTTCTCTCATGAAGCGCTGATACAGGGGCACGTGGATTCCTGCTTTCTAATTACCTGCATACTGATTATAGATAATAATAATAATAATAAATGCAATCTTTATTCGGCAAAACATACAGCCATAAAAGATACAATACATTAAAATAACAAGGTCATAAAAAGGGCTAATTCATTTTTTCACCACTGCAGAAATAATATCACAGTATACACTCCTCTTACAGGGCCATTAAATTATACATAGATCTCGGAACTAACTAGTTTTTCTGAAAGACTATTTAAACATATCGCAATTCGCATAGAACACCCCACTATCCTAATCATTCCTTGACTTCCTGGATCTCACCATTGCTCTTTAAAAGTGTGTAACCACGAATAAAGTGCGTTCATTCTGCAAAAGTTGCATGTGCAAAAGCGCAATTCTGGCCTGTCTAAAACCCATGTCTTTTAAATATGGTTTAACCCCTTCCCTGCTCATGACGAGCTCAGCTCGTCATGCCTCACGGTGGGCGTGTGCGAATGACGAGCTGAGCTCGTCACGACCACGCCCGCGATCGGAATGTCCAGCACCTGGGCGGAATTCCGATCGCAGCGAAGGCGTTAAGATACAGTCGTTGGGGATACGTAAAATATTTGTATAAAAAGACAAAATGTAAAATATCCTGTGGAGACCTATTATTGCAGCCACAGGGTCCTCTATCTTCAATTTATGCTATGAATCCGATAGGGAGGCCACTAAATGATGGAACATATTGAATCTAAAACGGGTAATTAAAAAACGGTCACAAGGACTGGTTAAAATAGTAAGATAGTGTTCTATTCCTTGCACAGATTTCACTAAGGCATGTGCTCTGTCGGTTTTAACAATTCCTTTTCTTCTCGTTCCACGTTAACCTTATTAAAGAAAAGATCATTAATTAGTTTTTTGTCGCCTTTCTTCACTGATCTAAAATGTGTAAACATATCTGATCTTCCTAGGGTACAGAGTGTTTCTTTGATATATCTTAGCCACGGTATTTTTAGGGCGTGCTCCAATGAGAGGCAGTCCATGATTATCTCATGATTAAGGGAGGCCTCCTCCTTTGACCAGATATTCAACCAACAGTGCAGAGGCTTAACTGCAACTAAATCCGACACATGCCTCACCCCGAGTTCTTCGTGGACTAAGTAGGCGGGGGTACCTTGAGGAACCTTTACTAGCCGTCTCAGGTATTTATTATGCATCGTCTGTAGCTCCCCCACACCCTTATAGCCCCAAATTTCACTCCCGTACAGGGCTTTAGAAACACAAATTTATTGGTATCATTTTAAAATCACCCCAAGTGACCATGTGCCTAATCTATGTGCAGACTTCGCTATAGCACCCATTGATTTCTTCGAGTCCATCACCTTCTCTTCTTTCAGGGTATTCCAGTTTAATTTGGCATCAAATGAAACCCCAAGATATTTAAAAGCTGGGCCTGATTATAGATGTCACAGTTCTTTTCCTACTGCATCGAGTTAACGTGTTCAGGCGTTTCGGATTTCTATTGTTTCCTCTGTATTTCTACAGCCTCATGCTGAGATGTGTATATGTCCAACTATTTTTGGCTTTGTAATAAAATCTGACTAATCTTCATCTGGTTGTTGATCTGGATTATTGCGGAGCTGTAATGAGTTGCACTGTAGCTTACAATTGACTAACAAGAATTTCCTCCCCTTTACGCTTTCATGCTGCTTAAAAGAACCATCGGAGATTTGACAAGGAAGGATATGTGAACAAATGCGTCCAGGCCCTTTCACCCTTATTTGCCCTAGGTGGGCGAGCCTACGACATAAGTATATTCGACCGCTTCTTTTACCATCATTTTAAACAAGCCCAGCCAGCCAGCACTTCTCTATTTGCAATTTTTAGAGAATGTTATTGTATGTTATTATGTCACACGTTTTTTATCTGGTGCGCATCATGCTAATCTATGAATTTTAAAGTGACACTGTGAAATGATTTTTACTGTAATTTGTACAGTTATGATTTGCTTAGTCAAATCGAATTAAGTTAATTTGATGATCATGAGGAGTACATGCCTAGCAAATTAAGGTTCACTTTGCAATCACTGTCAACAATGTTCCCACGTTGTGCTTGCAGTCTTGCACCCTAAAATAAACTTTAAACAAACAGAAGAATGAATTGGGGTGAAAAGAGGAGCAGTGACTTGACATATGTGCATGTTTTGCCTAAGGGGAAAGGATGTGGTCCGTCGGCTAGACTGCCGACTTTGGTGCTGGAAACCAGGGTTCGAGCCTCGGGGTCGCGTCCACATCCTGTGATCCTGGGCAAATCACTTAATCTCCCCGTGCCTGAATGTGTAATGTAAATACGGTGCTCGTGTAAAGCGCTCCAATACCTTCGGGTCGAGTTCGCGCTATATAAATATGCAAAAAAATAAAATGCACGGCGACAAATGACACGTATAGCTTCTGCACACTAATTACGCGTTTCTTGCTTTAACGCGGGCGATAACTTTGAACGCCACTTACCCTTGCTGATAATCTTCCCCTAGAGGGTTTAAATATTAATTTAACACCACGTAAAACAGGCCACCTTTGCACCAGCCTTCTCAGACCAGGATCAGGATGGCAGACTTTGGAGAGGTCTTGAAAGCTGCTGGCGAATTTGGGCGCTTTCAGAAGCAGATAGTCGGGATGCTGTGCGTCCCATATGGTCTCCTTGCCCTTCCCATATTTGGACAGGTGTTCATGGGAATCTCCGTGCCCCACCACTGCAATACCAGCTGGATCCTCGCCATTAACCCAAACCTGACCACCGACCAGCAGCTGAACCTCACCATTCCCAGAGACGCACGCGGATCTTATGAGGAATGCTCCATGTACACCCCTGTGGACTGGGATATTGACTCCATCCTCAAGTACGGCCTTAACACCACTCAAAGGTGCCAACATGGATGGGTTTATGACACAACTGAACATAAATCAACACTGATCACTGAGGTTTGTGGTGCTTGAGTATTTCAATGCTCTTTTGATTGTTAATAGGTTGTTTTTTGCTTGGACAGAGGGCCATGTAAGAGATGTTTGTTAAGCCAGCTGTGTCTCTCTCCTGCTGTCCCTTTGAAGTCACCCTCACCTTTGTGAATAAGTGAGCACACATTCAGCCTTCTTGCGAGAGTGAAGTGTACACTGAGAGCTTCTCCACCTGCCAGTAGCACTTAATAACTTGTGAGGGTAAGACAGGGTGCCAGGATCGGAATAAGGCACATGAGGCCCTTTCCCACTAATCTGAAACACATTAAATTCGAGTACCTCTAGTTTAAATCTTGTAACAGACACTCAAAAATAATCATTTAATGTTTGCAGATGCATATGTTAAAGTTTATTTTTTAAATGCACTATTTTGGGTGACAAATTATTTTTGAAAAGTAATGATTTTTATGATGAATCTAATCGGAACCGATGAATTATTAATGTTACACATGCTGTTTTGGTGTTCTGTTCATCTTGTGAGTACAGGTATGTTTCAAATGTTTTTTAAAAATAATTTTCTGCCTACTCTCATGATTTATCTGTTGAATTGTTTCATTTATCCACCGCTCTCCTACCCCTCACAAGGCCCCAAGAAGTCTGTTGAACAGTCAAGTCAATAGCTTTCTTTTGCAAGGTTGGTAGAGTGTTAGTTTGAAGTGCGAACTGTGAGTAAGTCGTTTGCTGCTGTGCATGAAGTATTGAGGTGAACCTCAATTGCTTGTAGCAGCGTTTATCCATGGAGGTGAATACAAAGGTGTGTGAGAGACACCCAGCTTTGGAACTGTTTTCTTAGTTTCTGATTTCTTTTTACTCTGCCACTGTAGCTTAATTTCAATTTTTATCTCTGGGTGGGTATTTATTTTTGGGGTCTGAGAGATCCCCGAGTCAAACATAACCCCCAAGGTTTGGTTTTGTACTACTTCTGAGGATACAGGTTGCTGTCCCATGGAATAAAGTTCCACTGTGCGATGGTACTTATGGTACGTAGGATTTCCCTTTTAGATGTATTACATTTTAGACGATTTGCTTTCACGCAGCTACGTACCTAATTGAGACCTTGTGCAAAAACTGCTGGTGGAGAATCATCCCCACCCCAAATTTAGTAGTATTTGTGAATCATCTCCATATATGTAGAATGACATACCTACAACATGTAGCAGATGTGCGAGAAGGGACACATAGATTAAACAGCAGGTAGTGCAGTGAGACATATCTAATTTATTTGTTGCAATTCCTGTAAAATGCACATTTTCTTTTTTTGCTAAGTGTTAAAATCCTTACTGATATGTGAACAACTTTGTCAGTATGGGGCAGCACAACCACCAGGGCGAGAAGCTGTGAGGAGCATAAACACTTGGAATAACAAAGACAGAAATATTTGAATGTCAGAACCAGGGAACTTGGTTATCCTGGCACTCAGGGCCGTTTCTACCATTAGGCAGGACGAGGCGGCCGCCTAGGGCGGCAAAAGGGGGAGGGCGGCAAAATAACCTAGAAACGGCCCTGGGGTCAGCTAGCGGGAGCCTGTGATGAGCACACTGAAGTCAGGCAGTGGGAGCCTGTGATGTGCACACTGAAGTCAGCCAGTAGGAGCCGGTGATGGGGTCAGCTAGCGGGAGCCTGTGATGTGCACACTGAAGTCAGCAGTGGGAGCCGGTGGTGTGCACACCAGGGTCAGACAGCGTCCGCCAAACAACGCCAAGTTCTTCACTGAAACCAACTGAACTGTTAAGGAAAACGGAGCGAGGGGGTGTGGGCGCAAGCAGCTGGTTCTTTTTCACAATACCTTCTCTTCTATTGCAACAGTCATTGGCACAATGGAAAAGATTTCTGTTTCTTTCATTTCATTTCATGTTTCTACAGTTGAGATAGATTACAGATTGCGCGTGGCGCCAGTCGCTCAGGGAATCCCTACATTGAGGCATGTGACCTTTTCCTATGAAGGGAAAAAGAAAAAAACACACATATATTATAAACACTCTTAGCATTCGATGTTGGCTCTTATGTGATACAAGTTCTCTATGGCGGGCCTCCAGGCCGTTCCCATTACGAGTTGCCCGTTATTTTCGCAACATTGAACTCATTAAAAACCGATACCGCTCACTGCAATATTTACTGGCGACCACATTACCTCCCCATCCCAAGTTATCTATATACGAACTGCGCATAACATGATAAAAGTGGTTATTTTCCCTTGTTCTGAGTGGCAAAAACTCTGACGGTGTAGTATTTCTCCAGATATATGTTGCCTGATTCAGCCTGGAGTAAATTGTGTGGGGAAAGCACGGTATCTCTGCTCTAGTGTCGATATCCCTATTTGGGCACAAACTCATGTTTGCCTCTCAATCCTGATTACTGGCCTGACCGGATTGGTTGGAGCGCCTACCCGAAAAGCGCTAACTTCGTATTTCGGAGTACACGTGACATTGGCCCAATTTCCAGCGCAGCTCGTCTTATGAGGACAGCCATAGTGTTGCATATGCACTGCGGTGAGGTGCAGAAGAGGGCAGGGGTCGCCGTCGTTAAGCCCCACTCTCAGGGTGCAGGGATCCCCAGCACTGCCAAGGGAGTGTACATGTGAGGCGCGGTAAGGGACTCACCAATTACGCCACTATCAGAGCGCAGGGACCCACAGACCGGCCAGGGCAGCAAAGTGCTTGGCAGATGTCTTCTTCCGGTCGTGCTCCTCGCGCACGCGCTCAGCCCGGGGTCCCTCTTTTGTCTCAGTTATTCGCATTCATTATTAAAAGGCGCCGGAAACAAATGTGTCAGAATTTATATCCGGCGGCAAAAGTGGGTCGGTGGCCGGGAGAGGTGCCATACATCAGGCTCGGGACGGACGGGGATGAAAGAGCTCTGTGCCACCCTGGAGCTGCGCGGCGTCAGTAATTCAGTGCGCCAAGAAGATCATACCAGTGGGTCAGGAGTGAGGAGCCAGGCGCTTGCTACTGGTGTTTTCTGGTTTCGTGGCGCTGTTAATAATGTTAATAACATGCTACTAATTCCCAAATGGTTTTAGCAAGTAAGTGCTTATCCAAACTTTGGCCAAGTATTGTAGTTTTTGCATTAGGTGGAGATTGTTCGTGCTATGATTAAAGTAAAGTAACTTTTACAGCGTTGTTCTAGGTAGCACCCAAAATTACCAACTGTGTAATTTCCACGTATATTGTGATGGAGCAACAGTGTAAAGGCACCTTCAGAGTGATAAGAAGCAATATATACACGTAAAAACATGGTAATTGCTATAATAATTATTAAATAACATGTTATGATACTTTTATCATAATATTAATTACAAAGGAATGCAAAAAGTGTACAAACACGTTTTGTTAATTCATTTAAAAAAACTGTAATAACACTTTATCGAAATATGTTTATCACATCACCAGTACTAAGTAAACTATTACTTTTATTGTAAAAATAGTGTAAAAAAAGAGAAATTAAATATTTTTTTATTGTAAATTGTTTTCTAATCAAAATATCAAAGTATTTTACTATGGCGAGAGTTATAAAAATAACAACATGAAAGTACATTCGATTGTAGTAACTTTAACACAAAACCAATGACAAAGTTGGGTAATACTTTTATTGGCATACTATTAAACAGGCGAAAAGAAAATGGGAAGGCAGGATTTTTGTAAGAGCCACAACAAAGTGAAATTCCACATTCATTGAAAGGAGCAGAAGATATTCTCTGTCGGATACTTGATAGTAGGCATTGTGTGTAAATAAATATAATATTCACTGATGCATATACAGCCTGAATTATTAGTAATAATATTAATTAATTATTCATGCTCGCCTTGAATACATTTCTCCTTCCCAAGTTGAATATTGAAATTAAATTTTACAGCATCAATCTATTTGCCCATTGCATCTTACAGTCGGTGAATTCATAGCTCAAACAGATAGACCTTTAGAAAGCACCTCATGAAACCCAAGTTCAGGCAAAAAGCGCCTGGGGCTCTTCAACCTGGCTTCCCATGCACTAGCGCACCGACTGACGCTCTTCTTTCTGGTCACTTGATCGAGCAAAGACTATATCATGTGATGTCACAGAACGCTGCTACCCAACCATCCCCCACCCCGTCCTTTTGCCACCCCGCAAACAAAAATAATAGTTATTTTCATATAGCGCTTTTCACGATGCGTATACAGTTTCCAAAGGCTGCAAATAACAGGTGTCACGATTGCTCTATTTACCTACCTCGGCAGGATGGAAGACCGCGTGTGCTTAGCAAGGATTACGAGCTTGTAGCTGATGAGTGATGGTAGTAAAAGGGAGGGGGCGGCATTTTTCAATTCTCGCCTAGGGTGGCAAAACACCTAGAAACGGCCCTGCTGGCACTCGGGTTGTTTTCATGCCTTCGGATTATAGCTGTGATGCAAAAGGTAAACATGAATTAGGAAATATTAAAAATTGACATATAATGGTATATGCATGATATACTTCACACAGTAACTCCTCTGAAGTGCAAAGGAATCTGGTGTGCAGTGTGCAAGATCTCTACCTTCTTATACGGTGCATAAGAAGGGGCTGATAGAGTTGGGTGTTACTGGTAAATCCTCTAATTTCCGAAGGAAAGACTACCAGTCCAACTTCTTCCACCATGGGGGTAGAATGATGGAGGAAATTTCGTTACTAGATTCTCCGCAGGATATAGAGCACGTACTCCATGAGTCAGGGGATTTTCCATTTCCACCCATTATAAATGAAGACCTACTTCAGGTACAAACTAATAGTGATCACATGCTTTACTTTATAATTACAAATGTACATCACCATATGTATTTACCTTTTTATGGTTCAAATTGTTGAATTAACGGAAGCCCAAGGAGAGGAAATTGAGACCTATAGTATCCTTTACAAAGAAATGAACATTTTGCATAAAGCTCAAAGTTTGAAGCTTCAAATTTACACCCTACAGGTTCTATAAAAGAAACATCACCAGTTTGTGTTAGCCTAGTAAAATACTCAAACCTCAGAGAAAGAAAATTCTCCAAAGAATCAATCTCAGGGGAGGAGAGGGTGGGCAATATGGATAGAAGCAAAACTCCCACAATTAGTATACGCTTTATGAGGAAGTGCTAAAAAGAAATTAAAAAAGAGCTCAGTGGGAGGGGCAGTTAGACCAAGTCATAAATAAAAAAAGGCAACACTAATCACATAAACAACTTGAGTGTTCAGGGCGGTTCTCCACTGCTTCTGCAATCATCCAGCCTCTTTACTGAATTTAAGTATTCTCGTGCTGCATCTGGGTTCGAAAACATGTATATTTTCCACTGTCCTTCACAGGTAGCCACGCAGGAAACCAAAGGGCAACTTCTTAACCTAAGGTCAAGATGTCCCTTTTAAGAGGTTGCAAATGTTGCCTTCTAATTAAGGTTGTATGACTCAAATCTTAGAAGAGGTGGTCCTTGAAACTGCCTACTATCATATCTCTCTTTTTAACTGCTGTTTTTGTAAATCCTCTACTTTTGTTGTGATCCGTTTCCCAGAGCTATAGCGCCTAGACACTCCTGGGTAGCAGAGCGCTCTATAAATTTAATTTAATTTTCATTTCATTTCATATGTTTCCCACATCTACCAGCACAGTATGTGTCACTGATACCCTTCACTGCCTTGACCACCCTGACAATATCCTACCAGCAAGTCTTCATTGGTGGCGTGCCTCTTTTACATCCTCTAGGTGGTCCGCTTCACCTCAACAGTATGATGATGGGGAAAGGAGACCTCGGGGCAAAAAAACCCCTACTTTTCCCCCCGCCTTTAGTCTCTCTTCTTTTGGAAGCGACAAGTGGAGTGCTTCCTCAATAACACCCACTGTGTACTTCAAATGGGGAGCAGAGGGACAAAACCGACTCACTGTGTCCTACCACACCTTCTGCACTGCTTATTCCCTCTCCACATCCTGTGCCACATGAAGAAGCTAGTTTCACCCACAGGCCTATGACCCAGCCAGGACATACCGGTATTATGCCTGATTCTTCAAGTCACATGGTGGTCAGATAGGTCCCTCGAGGACGACCACCGCAAGTGTTGTCTCTTCATCTGCCTCAGGCGGACCAGCATTGGCTATTGTTAGAGCACATAATTCAAGTGAAGATGCCTTTTGGTGCTCATTTAATCAGTGTTATTATTACACAACTCAAATGTAAGACTGTATAGATGTGCATTTTATTTAAGTGGATTTATTTTATTAACATGCTTGCAGAACAGAAAGCTTCATGACTATTGCACAATGGACCAGGATATTTAAAGGTGTAGAAGACACCGAGATAGTGATTGTCTGCTGAGAAGTTGAGGGGTAGTTGTGAGGCGTTATCGATGGTCCAACCTAAGACAGGGAACTTTGTGTGAATGGGACGATTGTGAATTGTGTAGTAGACCTTATGCGCTAAAGGTAAACTGTACTGATTCGGGCGTATCTCTGCTGGTCGAGGTTTCACTGTAAGTGTGTATTCTTGTATTAGTGTGCCTCTAATTTCTTTTAGAAAGGCATACAATTACAGATATAAGATGATTGCATGAGTGAATGTGATTGGAGAAATTGTGAAGGAGGGTGAACTGCTGTTAGGAGTGGGGTGATGTCAGAGTGTGCTGTGCTGTGAAAGGTCAGTTGTGTGTTTACGTATTGAGATTGGTTGAAAGTCTTCAAGAATTTAGGATTGGAGGAAAGAAATCTGACCTTAACAGAATTGAATCAAAATATTGCATTGAATTATTGCCGAAATGAAATGGTTTAAAGGCTTTAAGAAATTTTTGGGAGGTAGTGTGACGAATTTGATTTGGGTCAGTGACGGGGCACCACCTGAGGGAACGCCTTCACATTTTATGTTAACAAATTTGGGACTAAATTCATGTTTGTGGATTCGCCAATGGTGCAAGATTACTGAGAAAGAGGATCCTTTGAGTTTTCCAAAATATGGTACCTTTGAATTCCAAATTATTGACAGATTAAGGGAATTGTTAAGTGAAATAAATTCACCATCTAGAGCCACATGATTTGATGCCTTAAGTGTGTGGGAAAAGACAGCAAGAGACAAGGAAAGAGAGAAATGACAGAATGAGACAAGCAGAGCAGAACGTAATTAGGCAGATGCTCATTGGGATGAAGCACTAGAGAGATGGAGGAATGTTATAGTTGAGAGAACCAGATTACACAAAGCCATTACCAGAGAGAACTGAGAAGCAGGAGAAGGCTAATATGCAGGAGAAGGAAATCAAGGATGACAAAAAGCCTCAAACCGATAGTGAATTAGGGTATGAACTATTGAATGCATGGTTAATTGAGTGTCTACCACCTTATGTGGTCCCCACTACAAATACTGAAAAATAGTATACCAACAAGTATTACAGTGGCTACTGTTGAACCAAGAGAAATACAGATTGAGAGAACTTTACAGATATTTTAGATTGTCCCACCACCTGTTGACTCGATACCAACAGTGATACCTCCAGGTCTTACTGCTCCAATTATGACTGATTAGGTACAAATACTACAAACTGTAGCTTCAAAGACAGTGCCTAGACAAATTGTGACTGTCCTAATTAATACCAACTCAAGAAGCTCAAAGAGCTGTAGAAGGAGTAATTACATCAGGGCTTATCCCAACATCTCAGAATTCACGGATTATAGAATGGAAATTGCCCCAGACAGGTGAAGCGTTGAAAGATGGGGGAAGGATTGCCTTTATAACACCAATAGCCCAGGGAGAAACAAATATATTTGAAGATGGGATTTTTCGACCATTGTTTGAGGAAGCAGCAGGGATTCAAAAGATAGAGAGCATGGTAGAACAAGTTGACCCAGAACCTGAAAAAGAGAGACCACTTAATGTTTCAGTTAAAAATGTAACTTGAAGAAATTATCAGGGAATGTTTAGATATTGAGAAGTTGAACCAATACCAGGAAAAATAATTAATTTCCCTGAGTAAGGTAATTACAATATGTGCAGTAACTACACATGATAAACTGACTGATTCAGCTCAAAAATATGAAATTGATGCTTCAGGAAGTTTTCCATTTCAGAAATGTTTCAGACAACATGGATGATGAAGCACTTGAGACAATGTGTTCTTCAGGAATGCGATTACACATTACAGAATTGTTGAAATACATTCGTAAATTAAATAGTTTCGAGAAATTAGGAAACAAGTGGGCAAGGAAACTTGAGAAGAAAAATAAACCACCAGACCTAGCTAAGGAAAACAATACACAAGACGAGGGATAAGCTTCAGCTTATCTATTGAGAGAAATAGCGGGAGAAGTGCATGTTCATGTACAATGGAACAAAAGTGAACTTGCAGCATTTGTGAACAAATTTCCAAAATTGAGAGACAAGCCTAAACTGTGGTACCCACAAGTTAATGTATTTATTGAAATCGCAAAGGTGTTGTGGATTAATTTCAAAATTATTTTTGACACTGCAAAGCCAATTGAATTGTGGTCCAAATGTAAAGTTTTGGTGAAATGGCCAAGTGAGGAGACGAGAGATTCTTGCATTAATGCACCATCTTTTGTTGTTATGGAGAAAAATTAAGCAATGATTACTTTTTTGAAGGGCCGAGTGCCACCAAAAGATCTTGATTGGGTAAGAATTAAAAGAACTTCACAAGAAGTAGAAGAATCGCTTCATGAATTTTGTAGAAGAGTGTTTCAAGAGTTTCAACAACACAGCGGGAGAGAATGTACTGATGGCAGTGACATGATATTCTTTGAGACTCAGTTTGTTATTGGATTAATGATCTCCGGTCCCGCCAGTGTGCACTTGCAGTAAAGTGTGGTTTGTTGGTAGAGAAAGTTGATAGATGGGATTCTGAGGAATGAAGGGTACTGTAGTGATGGACAAAAAATGAAGCAGAATGAGTTTAAGGAGAAACTTATGATGGTTCAGAGGGAGGTTGCTCAGAGAGGACTTCAGAATAGGTCGTTTGCAGGGAAAGAAGGTGAGATACAAGGTGTGGTTCCACAAGCACAAGGTGCCCATGGAGGATTGGGAGTTTCACAGGATAGAGGTAGAGGAGTTTTGGTTGGTCCAAATTCATGTATGGATGTTGCAATGCTGAAGAAAATAACCTTTTGCATCTTTGTAACAGATTTAAGCATTGGAAGAGGAAGTTTAGAGTTAAACCTGATGCAGTAAATGGGACTGTGCAAAATACAAGGAGAAATGCAGATGCAAAATGTGCTAGTTCATCAAATGCAAATGTCAATTCGGAAACAGGTCCCAATGATACAAGTTCTCCAAGCCCAGATGGTCCCACAGAACATGGGAAACCCTAAATCTAATTGAAATCAGTTGTCCAAAGCAAATTTGAATTCTTTTCAGAACCAAAATCAGAACCCATTTTAACAGTCTGCTGTATTTGAAAATGACAATTTTAGCTCCGACATATCTGAGATTACCAGACCCATTGTGAGAATAGTGGAAGTTCCAGACCTACCTCACTTAGGAAAGAAGATCCAAGTTATAGGAGTTTTAACCAGACAGAATATAAATCCAGTTTTAGAGAAGACTACAGTAGAAATAATAGTAATTTGAGGGAAGTTACCAATTTGTTTTTGTGACTCAAACCCTGTAAGACTGCTAGGAAGACATTTGTGTTGCAAGTTAAACTGCACAATTTACTGCACACCGGATGATGTTGAATATCAGACTCCTGATGAGGATGTACAGTTTAAAATGACTGAACAAGAGACAGCTGTAGGAGTGTTTTCAGAAATGAAGGTTGAAATATTACCCTCTGATTTGAGTGAAAGAGTGAACCCAGAAGTATGGGAGTTCACAGAGAAAGATGTCAGATTAATATAAAAAGAGCTGAACCAGTCTTAGTCACATTAAAACCAGAAGCAGTGTTTCTAAGAACATCATCATACAATTCGACATGAGAGACAGTTGCAAGAATTTCACCCGTAATTGAATATAAACTGAGCAAAGGATTTTTAAAGGAATTGTTTAGAATTTCATGCAACTCTCTGATCACAGAGATAAAGCCCAATGAGAAGTACACAATAGTGCAGGAGATTAGGAATTGTTTAGAGGTTCAAGTAACTCTCTGATCACAGAAATAAAACCCAATGTGAAGTACAGAATAGTGCAGGAAATTAGCAGCATAATTGTTTGATGTTGTCCTATGGTAGTGAATCAAGCCAATATACTTTTTCAAATTCTTTGTACTGAAGAATGGCTTACTGATCAGGTTTATATCACAGTGGCATTACATGAGGATATTCAGGAGTTCTGTCAAAAAGAAGATCAATATCTGGGACACATAATTGAAAAAGGAGCTAGAAAGGTGTAACCAGAGAGAGTGGACACAATTCACCAGATAAACTAAGAGAGAAGTCATGAAGCTTTTGGGAATGGTTTGCTACTGTAGACAGGGGACCACAAACCTTTACCTAGTGGCTAAGCCTTTACTGAGGCTGACAAACAAGGATGTGTCTGATCTGCTTCCATTGGACATGGGACAACGATTGCACAAAAGCGTTCCTAGAGTCGAAAGAGAAAGTGTGTCATGCCCCGGCACTAGGGATGCCAGATTATATAAAAGAATATACACTAATTTGCAGTGAGAGGGAGGGCTGCATTCTCTCAGTACCTGTTCAAAAACATGAAGATGTTTAAAAGTCTGTGACTTACTTCCCAACAACCCTTGACCATATTGTCACAGAAATGCCTGGCTGCCTTAAATGAGTAGCTGCGGTTGATGTCAGTCACAAAAAGAGTGAGAACAGAATGATGGAATGTCCAGTAACTGAAATGGTCCCATACTTTGTAGAGATGCTACTTAAAAATGCTGTGATCAAAAGACATCTAATTTCAAATGTATTAAATCTACTGCCAGTAAAGGAGAATATTTGCGATGAAGTTGAACATGAATGTCTTGGTGTCATGGATCTATGCATGAAGCCAAGGTTAAACACTAAGGACGAACCCCTGATTGAGCCCGGCCATGTCCATTTTGTAGATAGCCCATGTTTAAGAGGTAACAATGGCACATTAGGAGCAGTATATGCTGATTGTGCTATAAATTATGCTGTCGAAGGTTCAAGGCTTCAAGAAGTTACCTCAGCACAAGATACAAATTTAATTGCCCATACAATGGCATGCAGTCTAACTGCTCTAATGGGAGTCACTATTGTCATGGGAAAGAGAGATGCTAATTCAGTTGCACAATATTGCGTCCTGCTACTCTTCACATTTAGGGAATTTTCACATGTGAATCTGAGAAGGACACTTTCTGTTCAATGTTGATGTCAATAACTTACACTTGGGAAGAGTTAAAAGGGGTACAAGAAAATGTTTCAGAGGCAGAACAACAAGTTTGGATCAGAACAGTTTTTGAGAAAGACACAAATGACATCCAAATGTCAGCTGATGGGGGACCAGTGTTGTCAGATAATTTGTTCTTTCCAGTAACAGGATACGTTCATGGACACACACACACTCAGAGAGGGATTCAATTAAACTTCTCTTTAGAAAGAATGCCAAAAGTTTAGGAAGCATGCAGAAGAAGAGTGTCATTGAGATGTGACATGTCTACAAATGAATGCAGGGAAAAGAACACATGCTACACTGAGCCACATAGGGTTATCAGAATCCCTTCAATAGAATGCAAAAGAACATCATTGAAATGCCTGATTACAATGAGCTGAGATGCGTCCTAGTCATAGTGTACATCTTCACAAGGTGGGTGAAAGCCTACACAACCAGAAGAAATGACAACCACACTGTAGCAAATGTGTTCTTGCAAAAAATCGATCCCCAGGTATAGATTGCCAGTTTCTCGGAAATCAAATCAAAAGACCCACTCTATCAATGAGGTCCTGAAAATGATGTGTGAAGAACTATAGATTGAACAAGGATTGCACTGTAGCTATCAACACAAAGTTTCCAGTTTAATCGAGCAACACAAAGACACCATAGAGTCTCGCTTTACAAACATCTATGTCTCAACATCGCTGAAGTGGCTTGATGCTGTCCCTATAAAAGCACTTGAGAAAATCACAGATGAGAAGACAAGCGATTGCTGTGAAGTATTGGCTGATGTGGTGCGTACAGTTTCTCACCAGGTTGCAGCTGCTACACAAGATCTGCATAGTAAATGGTGTGACAACCTCGATCTGAGAGATTGTGGTGTGATCAAGAAACACATACTGAAGACTTGGTTGAAACCAAGATGGAAAAGCCTGTTCCAAGTGATCCTGGTCACAACGACTTCTGTGAAATGTGATGGCCTTCCGATCTGGGTGCATGCCTTCCATATCCATAGGGTCCCGTGTCCCCTTGATGAAACAGCTCCTCTTCCAGAAGAGACACCAGCAGTGGTTGAGAGACCACAGGAGAGGTTCAGTCAAGCTGTAAGGGAACACACTGAGTCTGAAGCAGCACTAGAGCAAACTGAGGTGGGATCAGAAAACCAAGAAGTAGAAACTGGCTCGGATGAAACTGGTGCAAAGTGGTGAATGAGCCAGATCCTGCTTCTGATGAAGGAACTAGTGCTGTGGGCCCACAAGTGTAGGTGGAAGAAAGCTGGCCAAAGAGGTATCCAAAAAGTCTGCAGTTGTCCCCTGAAAAAGCTCTTGCACCCATAGCTGAAACGTCTGAATCGGAACAAAGTGAAGACATAGGTGGAAGGCTTGGTTTGAGAAAGTCCAAAAGATCGATGGTGCCCTGTTGGAGATATTCAGCACCTGAGTAGTCATATTGCATGGAGAAAGCACTGAACATCACATTGGATGAACGGTGTGATGCGGGATTTGAACTGTATGAGTCACCCTGATTTCAAACTTGAGGCAAAAAGAACTGAGATAAGCTGAAACAATGACTGAGAACTATCAAAAGCTAAAAAGAAAACAATAATTAATCAATGAAAAAGAACTGTTCAGTTAGACCTTATTATTATAGTTAGTTATTTTACAGAAGATGAACCTAGGCCCAAGAAAAAGCTACAGTTGGGGATAACATTTTAGTAGAACATGGTCTAGGTTTAAGGATTGTCTATTTAGAAATCTGAACTGCTTAAAACTAACCGTTCTAAGAAGCTACTTACAGAACTCTGCACTGAACTTTTGAGCTTGGCAATTTATGATCTGATTGCAGACAAAACTTGTGTTGCCTTAGAAATAGATGTAAAATTATTATGTGCTCAATTTTTGTAATAACAGTGATACGGAACATGCTAGTTTTAATAGGGTTCTTTTATACACCAGATAGAAATTTAGAAACTAGGGGGCTGATTACAATGGCGGGCGGATCGTAGCAGTGTTTGGGACCGCCCGACAGACATGCGGCGGTCCCACCATTGCAATTAAGATGCGCCCGCCATACTGGCAGGCGCATCCGGGGCTTTTAACATTGCGGGCGGTGCTGCTGGCTGCAGCACCGTACGCAATGTTAAAAGTTCTTGCACTGCATTTCCCTGCACTACGTGGCAGGCACCACGCGGTGCCTGCCACTTGGTGCATAGAAATGCAGGGGGGTACCATGGTACCCCTCAGTGCAGCAACACTCCCCCCCAAACCCAATCCCCACCAGCCTTTCCATGGCGGCATCACCGCCATGGAAAGGTCTTTCCTATACCCACATCCTAATTTGGTGGACGATGCCACCATTTTAGGGGCCCTGCACCGTCCACCAGGCAATTGGTGCGATTGCCTTTGGCGGTGAAGCGGCGGACGGACTTTGCGTCCACCGAGATACCCACCGCCATCCTAATTTGGTGGTGGGTAATACGCTTGGTGATGGCGGAAGGACCGTCACCGCCGGCCCGGCGGTGGCGGTCCTTCCGCCATCATAATGACCTCCTAGGTCTGCTAATGAGATTATCACGTCTTCACACACCACAGATGAGTAGCAATATTTTAGGTAGAGAAAATATATATTTGATTCAACTAACTCTATCTTTGATTGAACTAATTCAACTAAGAGTGCTCTTTAAACGATTTAACATGTGAAATGCAGTTGGTGTGATGATTTTACAAATCATTAGAGATGTGATGATTTTTGAAATCATCAGAGGGAGGACTGAGACAGTGTGAAAATTTCCTATAGAAATTAAGCACCACTAATGAAAAATCTGCTGTGAGCTTCAAACATAAAATGCATTTCAAAACATGACATGCAGCCATTTGGTGCTGCAAAATGAAAGCATGGGGCTTTGATATTCACATGCTTTAAACCAGAAGGTTTCACTTTGCACAGTTAACTTATAGGTTGACCTTAATGTGACTAGTTTAGATTTTGCCTTCACTATAGAAATTGATTTTAACTTACAAAAATGTTTAAATGTGTGCAGTGTATTGAGTTAACATAGCTAAGAAATGAAGGGTATGCAGTTCCTTAAAAGTGCTTAGAGAGAGGTGAAGTGAGACACAGAGACTATGATGTTGTCACTAAAGGGCATCCAATAATTCGTAGGAGAGGAATTGCTCCTATTGGAACTAGGACCCTCACACACCTAACCAGTTAGGTGTCATGCTTCATCATATGGGACTGCTCCTCATCGGTTCGGCGCAGCAATACCCGACGGGCACCCATAGAGGGGCTCTTTAACGGAGATATTTTGTTCCTTGCAGTTAGGTGAAGTGTGGGTGAGGGGCCTAGGGAAGTGTAGATGTGGTGTAGTGAAAAATAGGCTAAAACAGGTTGGGGAGTCCAAGAAGTGACTTTATTCAAGATGGCTCTCCATCTGAATTAAAATGCAAGAGTGGCGTCTATCTGTAGTGATGATACAAGATAAAAGCGCTCCACTCTGAGTGGGTCAACATGTTTCTTGCCATTTTTAGTCAGGACAATCTCTGGCAATTCTTCAGGACCTAGAAAAAAAACTATCTACACAGCGTGGAAGGTGAGGAACCTACCTACCACGGGTTATACTGTGGGTTGGCTACCCAAAGTTGTCGAGGATGACCTAAAAACAAAGCAAATTGTTAAAAACCACAGCAACATGTCGGTGGTGATCGTGACAGTGCTATCTCTCTCTCAGGCGTTCGTGCGTCACCCATAGCGTGTGAGAAGGTGACTTCATATTGCAAAAATAGTAGTGTTAAGTGATACACATTTCTGATCACATTATGATCCATGACCCATGTTGTGCGGGGTTCTCTTATTTAAACAATAAAACTGTTAAAGATTCTGGCAAAATGCGGCGATGAAAGGGTTAACACACCTAGCCATTCACTGTAGTGGTAAAAGGACTCACCTAACTACTATTAGGAGTGATTCCTCAACAGTAACCGGCAGGGGTTGGGAACAATCATGAAGTAAGGACCTACAAAGAAGGCGAACAGAAAACACAAAGAAACTACCCAGGTCAGGGTGATCGAAAATAAGGCACCATCGCCCACCCCAAACATACCAGTGATTACTTGGTAGCAAGCGTGAGTACGTCTCAGTGAGCATGGTGTGCCTCTCCCTGTCGGCCAGGTGAAATGTACACCGGAGGTCCGAGCTGCCACTGGTCATGGCATCAGTGTTCCCTGCCAACCCCGGGACCCCCCAGGGGGGGCGTTTGGGAGAATGTAGGCTGGTGGGAGTGACGCCCCAGCTAAAGTGTGCTCGCTAAAGGCTCTCCGGTCATTTTAAGCACCTGACGAACTCTTGGAATTCACCCCTCGTTATACTGAAATGTGACCCGCCAGATACCAGCGTTGCTGGATGTAGGGTCGGTATGGAACATATCGCAGTCTACCACTCACCGTAAATCCAATGTTTCAGGTGGAGTGACCTACCCTCACTGCCGGGACCGGTTGGTGAATTGCTGCATTTCATGAAAGCAGTTATACCTTCCGGTCGCTTGGTCTGGGAGTGGTCGGTTTCCGAAACGCCCCTGCTGTGATTCGTAGCCGGTGCGTAGAAACAGGAATGGTAGTATTATTAGCCCATCGGCCATCTTGGAGTGTATCTTAAGACCCCTTTCTGGTAGGAATAGAATGAATGAGCGTCAGGGTCGGCTCGGTAAAGGACCCACTGTGATATCCCCATGTTGTTTAATATGGAATGTGTATCATCCGCTATGTTATGTGGTCCTAGTTTGTATGAAAGACTAGTGCGACTAACCAATCGATTACCGGGGGCATGGTGGTCACACAAAGCCGGAGGCGGTTACTATCATGAAAATGGCGGCCATTTTGTAATGTGCAAAAGCCCATACCGGTAAAGCCTTCAAGTATTGGTAAAGGAGTGATAAAAAGTCAACATGGTTAGTAGTGTAGTAGCTCAATGCGATGTAAACGGCTTGTTCAAATGTCTAATATAATTGCAAGTAATAACTCGTGTGTAAGATGTACGGCTTTATCAAGCACATGATGTCACACCAATAAATACAGCCAGTGACTAGTGTGAAAGTTGTACGGCTTGTTAAAGCACACAATAGTGCAATCATTTGAAAAAATCAAATGTTGGTGAAGTTCTGTAACCAAAGGGGAGCTTAAGTGCGATAGCTGTTGTCCATGCAGTAATGACTAAGGGATATGGACAATATTGTCGTCAGTCAATGTACGCGAGACAGTGTATGTTTGATAGCATGGTACTTTTCTTAGGTCAATTTACGTAAGGAACCCCCAGGGGATATCATCATTTAATCCCAACCGATCAGTGAAGAGGCGATGTATCCATCTCTGTTCAAGCCTAAACAATGCGCTCTTAGTGATCAGAGGGTGGGACTCAAGTACCAACCAACGGAGGGAATCTGGAGAGTAGTTGAATTCCTTGAAATGAGTGTACAGCTTAGTCGTTACCCGTTGGCATCGGATATTGCTCTTATGTTCGGTGATTCGTGTTTTAACTGTTCTCATGGTCATGCCTATATATTTCATGTCACAGGGGCAGCGGATGAGATAGATACAGTGTGTGGTATTGCAATTTGTATGTCTCGTCATCTTCCATAAGAATGTATTTCCTTCGTGGGGGTAGTCTGACGGCACACAGCGCACGACCCACATGGATAATGGCCCATGACAGGTGGAAGATCCCACAGGGATCTTTGTTCATTATTGCTTTGTATCTTAGGTCTTGTGTGTATGAGAATATCCTTAAGATTTTGTGTTCGTTTAAAAGCGAACCTAGGTGCTTGTAATTCTAGGGAGCTGGTGGACAGTATTCCCCAGTGTTTATTAATGATGCCCTTAATGCGGTTTGAGTCTGGAGTAAAGGAGGTTACGCAGGTGATGGCATCTGTTGGTTCTTTTGGGGTGGTTTCCAGAAGTGCCTCCCTGGGATTGTTTCTGGCTCTCTTCATGGAATTCATACATGACGTTGGGGATATTCTCTCTGTCTCAATTTGTTAGCTATGATTTGTGCCTCTGTTTTAAAGTCTGCTATAGAGCTACAATTTCTCCTAATGCGCAGAAATTGCCCAAAGGGCAAGTTGTCTTTAAGGGCTCTCGGGTGGTGACTACTGTACAATAACAAACTGTTCCTATCCGTAGGTTTCTTGTAGAGAGTAGTGTTCAAGTGTCCATCTTGGAGTCTGATGTTGAGATCCAAGAACGGGACACAGGAGTCTGATATGGTGTGGGTGAAATTGAGATATTCATTCTGTGTGTTAATCCATTGGCAAAAGTTTTGGCAGGTAGTTAGATCTCCTTTCCAAAAAATGAGAATATCATCTATGTACCTTCGCCACAACCTCAAATTGTTGATATAAGGGTTGCTTGGGTGTAGGATGACCTGCTCCTCAAAAGCGGCCATATAGAGGCAAGCTACACTGGGGGGCGAAGGTACTCCCCATGGAAGTCCCTTGAGATTGATGAAAGAGTTGTTTTTTAACTCGGAAAAAAGGTGGCACACTCCATGACAAATGAGACCGGGATGGGCGAAGTCCATACAACATTACTGAGGGCTGTTTCAATGACATTCAGGGTGGCTCGTTGAGGAATGTTGGTGTATAACGCCTCAACGTCCAATGTGACAAGGAGGGTGATTTCATCTATGTCACAGGTCTCTTCTATTATGTGAAGGATGACTGTGGTATCGCGCACAAAGGAGGGGGTCTGTTTTACCAACGGTTGGAGAAAGTGATCACAAAATTTAGACAAGGGCTCCAACAGTGAGCCTATCCCGGAGACTATGGGCCGCCCCGGAACTGGTGTCAAATTCTTGTGGATTTTTGGCAGTGTGTAGAAATATGGGGTCTTAGGTTCTTTTGTTATAAGGAATTCTGCCTCCTTTTTGGTGATCCAACCATTTGTCTCTGCTTCAAACACCATAACAGCAATCGCGGTGGCGAGCCATGGGGTGGGATTTCCAGTGATCGGAGTATAGTACCTGGCGTTGTTAAGTTGGCGTCGGCACTCAAGATCATAGTCTGTGGTTGACATAATCACCGTGGCCCCTCCCTTGTCAACCTGTTTTATGGTGATGCTTGTGTCATCTGCAAGGGATCTGGCTGCTGCTAGTTCTGGTGTTGAGAGGTTATGGAATGATGCCCTTCTCGTGGTCTCTGATAGGTCCTTAAGCACAGCTTGCTCAAAAGTCAATACCTCTGGTGGAACCATACTGTTATTGGGTGTAAAGGTGGATGGGTTCCACAAACCAGAGTCCTCTACGGTGCTCTGCGGTTTGTCTTGAAAAAATGATTTCAAGCGGATCGTCCTAAAAAAGTTCTGTAACTCGCAGTTGTCGCTGAATTTATCAGTCCTGGGAGTGGGGACATAGCCTAGTCCCTTTTCCAATAATGTCTCTTCCGTCTCTGTAAGTGACCTATGTGATAGGTTCACCACTAGTGTCTCTTTCCCCTGGTCCTGCTCCTTGTCTCTATTGTGTGAGGCGGTTGCTCCTGCCACTGAACTTGTTTCTGCATCCCTCTTTTTCGCCCTCTTCCTCTGCCCCAACCTCTGTCTAAAAAAGGTGTGTTATTGGCAGGGAAGAACTGGGGTTGACCTTGTGGGTAGAAGGGGAATTGCCAGAATTGAGGTGGGGGACCAGGGAAAGATTGTACATTGTAGTTGGGATATGCTGGGCGCAGGCCCCTTCTTTGGTTATTGCTGCCCCAGCTCTCTGTGCT
Source organism: Calotriton arnoldi (assembly GCA_963921515.1). Lineage (NCBI taxonomy): Eukaryota > Metazoa > Chordata > Amphibia > Caudata > Salamandridae > Calotriton > Calotriton arnoldi. The sequence continues at coordinate 1,541,792 of CAWUFW010003362.1, forward strand.
AGAGTCACTGTTAGATGATCCTCTCCTATTAGAGTCTGAGCATTCATCAGAGGAATAACTGTTCTTGACTGACGTGTAATCAGCCTTAAGATAAGGATATACCTTTTCTTTGTCCAATTTTTGTATATCTTTCTGAAGAAATATTGAATTAACATGACATTTTAAAGTGTAGAAAAACAGAAAACAGCTAAACTGTTTCGCTTGCTCTCGTAGAGCTCCAGCTTGACCTTCCAGATAAAGGAGGAGTGTGCTTCCCGCGTGAAAGACATCTGGGATAATTTAGAGCATGTAACCTCAGAGCCTTATTGCAGTTAGTTGCTGGTAAATTGTTTCAAAACAAAGCCTCATTTATTTCTGTGCCTTAGAGAGAACTGAAATGCACATGCATACAAAATGTATTACCATATTATGTTTTAATGATTCCTGCTTAAATAATAAGATATTTTGCAGCGAATGTTATGTGTTTAGTTAAAATAAAACGTTTCTTTAACAGAAGGTTAGGAGATGAAGTAATTTTAAATAAGATTCAAATGTGCCGTGAGAACAGTGCCTGATGGATCTTGTGAACAGCAGAGAGGGGTGGAGATGTACTTCTGGAGAACGCTGGATTTCAGTTGGATGGAGAACAAAGATCATGCCACATGCTTTGCAACATTTTTTCAGACTCATAAACGCGTTCCTAGTTTAGGAGTTTTAGACTGAGACTTAGATGCAGAACTGAAGGGAGCAGAGCAGAGGTGACTCGCAGAGAAGAGATGCAGAGGAGGGAACGACAGACTTTGATGGAGAGGAGAACAGATTCAGATGAGGGCAGATTAGATTCAGGCTGTGTTCCATTTTGAGTTTTATTAAAAAACCCAAGCTTTATGCTTTGACTAACTGGCATTGCCATGGCTTGTTTGCTCTCTGCTTTATTTCTCTTTATGGGAGATTCTGCAAGTAATAATTAGTGATTTAGCATCATGCTAATCTCACTCTTGCTATTATTCTTGAACTCTTCAAGGATTCTGGCTGTCATAATTTGTGCCACTTTTCTTAGAGCAGGGATTCTTTCCTTTATGGATCACGCTGTGTGCACATTATAATATGCTCTACACTAGCTTTATTTTTCCATTATCAATTCTGTAACATGATGGATATTTGGCTAATAAATAAAGAATCAGAGAATCTTAAACTTTAATTAAAGAAATAAAACCCTTTAAAACTACGCACAAACTCTCATAATTGACTATAACATTTCTTTGCACTTAATTACTTGCCTGTGTTTATGAAGGAGCTCTGTTGCTCAAAATATGGTGACCAAGATTCATCACCTTGAGAATAGATATCAGTGTGGAAAAAGGATAATGGTAATTAAAGGTATTGTGCCACATTTACTAAATTTTCCTACGAAAGATTACTGCGAGAATTCTGCACTAACAAAGATGAGCCAAGAAATAAAACTTCCAGGTGGTGCTGCACTGCCACTGAGTGCTTCCGGTAAGTTAAAATAAGACCAATGGGAGAGCAAAGAAACCCAGTCACAGTTGCCGGCAAAGCCATAGGGCACAGAGATTAGCTTTTCCCATATCCATATGAGGTATCTATGCAAGTGGGCTCTTCTCTGGTCCTTCTGTGCATCTTTTCATTCCCTGCATCCCCAAAACAGTGCATCTAGCTTTGCATTTGAAACTCCAGTGTGGTGTATGTATCTTTTCTCTACAAGTACTTTGTAGGATATGCAGTTAGTCTTCTATTACCTTTCTCCCAGGAAAGGAGTGCAAGTTCCTTCCAAATAAATCGTATGAACTGTGAGCAGATACCTCTTCTTCCATGTACTCTTCCATACCTCACAAAACACTTATACAGCGTGTGTTTACAAGTTCACAATTGCCCCAATTTGCAAACAATGGCCACTTTTTTAGCCACATAATTCCCTAATGAGGGCCACTTTTATTTTGGTGCCTGGACCTATTTTCTGTTCCACACCCTGCTCTGAGGGGCTGGCCTATGAGTGCAAACTTTCTGCTGATTGGCTGTCTGTACTATCAGGGTTGGAGCAAAAGATAAAGCACCGAAAAACTTATATTTACATAACAATTGCTTATCTGATTTCCGTGAAAAATCTGTAATGTTGCTGCAATGCGGGAAATTTCCCAAAATGCATTACATTTACTCTCAATGAATGACCCTAGGCAGGTCTGTGTGCGGTAACTTCTGTTACCTCCGTTTTGGTACAGGAATGTCCCTGCATGGTACATAGGCATGTTCCTTTGCCCTGAGTGCCTGACTGCATGCATTTGGTATCAAAAGCTTTGGATTTTTAGCCCTGGTGGCACCCAAATCAGTGTTTGCACTCAAGACTAGGCCTGTGCCTCACTATGAGTAGGCCCTGGACTTGCCCTGTGACCTGGAGTGCCAACCAAATGTGCCCTCATTCACTGACAATGGACTACTGTCCCTGTCATGGGTTTACAAAGCAAACACAAGGAGATGATGGACGGAGTGCTGTAACCTTTCAAACACTCACCCCCAGTCACAGATCTGGGTTGAATCCATCATCATTCTTTAGCTCACTTTGCCACCCCAGTTCAGACACAGCTATATGCAAATCAGTCTTGACCCTGTGCCTCATGGGAACAGTCCAGACCGAACTGCCAAGCCATGTCTTCCTGGACCGGAATCAAGCATCCTGGGACCGGTTTCGGGCTAACAGTAACAGCCCTCATCAGCCAGGCTAGCTTGAATCCAGTGGCAAAGTGAGCAAGGGACCCACGCCTGGGCATACCCTGCCAACTTAGGGCGAACAAAGCAAACACATGGGTTTAACATATAAAGTAATGATGGCAGTATGCCATGTTTTGAGAATAGTGAGCACTTGCCCTGTCCTTAGCACCAACATCTTGAGTACATGTTAAGTGTGCTGAAGTGAGGAGAGTGTACACAGGACTCCTACATTTTCAATTAGGTCTTTTGGTTAGCACAGAGCTGCTGTTTATTCTTCCGGAGCACTACCATTTGGTGCATGGTAGAGGTTGGTGTGGTATGGGACTCTAAACTCTTTTGTGGAAGGTGAAGAAACCTTTATGTCAGACCTGCCTTTTTGTATTTCTCCGATTATTCCATCAGTTGGACTGATGATGGCGTGTGCACAAACCTCACACCTCTTTGTAATTCTGTGTTGGGTGCTCCAGGATGTAGACAATCCTGCTCAGAGAAGTTTCACTTTATACAAAGGCTGTGTCTGGAGAACATCCTGGAAAAGACACTTGAAAGGAGACCGCCCAATCCACTTCTACAGCTTCAGAAAGTGGATCCACATCGGTCTGCCCGCTGTGTATAAAAGCAGGACCCCACTTGTGGGTCCAGTTCCATGCCCTTTATGCCTGTAAGGCGATGGGTTCTGCCTGTCAAATCCACCTGGATTTTTCTGCTTTTTGACCACCTATTATGTGACTTTATTACTGTGGGTGAGTCCCACCACTAGTGGCTCACTTACGGTAAATACACAGTAAATGGACTGCGTGTGTTTACTGCCAGTATCCACCTTTTAAGATAAGGCCACTGTGACACAGCAATGGTAAGTGGCACTTGGCTGGTTATACGTGGACACGACTGAGGGATGAGGGAGGGAGACTCCTGTTGTGTACAGCCCGGTAACTGCACACAGGTAGCCTTGTACAGAGGAGACTCTGAGGATTGGATATTGACCTGGGGTAGGCCTTATAATGATAGTGTACACTCATAGGGAAAGTCAGTGTGGTTTACTGTCTTGTCTGCAATGACACTCCAGTACGCGTTGTAGCCTCACAGCGGTACTGGCGTCCCGCCCGACTCGCACTGTGAATGAATCCTCAGTTTAGTTTGTTGCTGGTTGTGCGCTGACAGAGGCTGAGAGGGCTTGGCTCCGGTCGGGTTGATTGCGACAGCTGGAAAGCAGTCCTGGCCTGGAGTCCATTTTTGCTTTCTTTTCCTTCCACTTATTTTGAAAACTCTTCAAGATGGCCACCGTCTACCAGCACAGAGGGAAACAATACCATGAGGTTCAGCACAGGCGATCTTAGACATTAAAAAAGGACTGGGTTCATCTTGCACTGGCATTAAAAGGAAGGTAGGACTATTCCTTATGCATTCTAATACTTCTATGGAGAAAACTAGTAGGTCTTATCCCCTGATTCATTCATCCCAAGGATCAGCAATACGATAAAGAGCTCTGTCTCTATCCCAAGTGCAATCTAATACATCTAAGAGGAAAACTTGTAGGTCCTGTCATCTGGTTCATCCGATTAACCGGCCATCTTATAATTGGGCTCAGCCTATGCTCTTACCAGCTTGATTGTCTCTCCCTGACCCCTTACATACCATCAGCAGTTTAGGCTGGCACCTAGGTCCATCCCCAATAGGTCAACTAGGTCCATCACCAATCGGTCTTTTCTTTAACAATAAAAAAATAAAAAACATCTAGGATCCCATAATTTCGCTCCCACCCTTACAAGGTTTCACCTTGGCCGCTCTCATAATGGATATAAGTCTTGTCCCCGCAGGACCCAACTCCTTCACTGTTATTTACCCAGCTAACCTCTCAAAAAATGCGGCCAAAAAACACAAACACCAGTTTCTCAAAACCTGCCCCGAAACATTAATCTCAGATGTCTATGTTTGTGTCAACAAGGGTACACTATCTAATGACCTCATCTTCTGCCCCGGAAAACGAGCTCGTTGGAGGTCGGTCTTCTACTCCATGCTTCGTATATCAGGCACCAGGAAACCCCCGCATGGCCTCAAACTCTCAGCCTCGCCCTTGCCCTTTTTCAATGCCAATGTCACCATCACCTTCTACCACAACGGTATTATCCTAATTCAAGCCTCCAATGACAGCTTAGCTAGGATGGATAATATCTTCCCTACTCTCAAAAAAGCAGCGATCTCCAAGGCCAATCTTCCTGGCCTAATACATCCTACAACACACAACTTCACTCTCACGACCACCACTGCACCTGGGAAGCCCTCAACCCCTCATAAACCTCCTCTCCCATCATGTGATATTGGATCCTCTCAATCCCCTGAGTTACTTTCACCAGACCCCTCACGTGACACTCGACCATCGATTCAGATGACTAATGGCTCTACATCGACATATACCTCCCTGATCACTAAGCGGTCGCACCATGATCCCAGTGGCAGGTCACCCCCTCACACCCCACCACCCTTTCTCCCTCCTGGTGATCTCCTATGCACAATACCGACAAACACGCCACCATCTCAACCTGAGTCCAGGCTCTTGCCCTACACGGATTCTACCCAATCCACTCCATCCCACTACCCTTCACCCACCTCCTATCCTTTACTACTAGCTCACCCCACCACCCCCCATCCCCCTATACTCTCGCCACGCGAACTGGTACTACACAAAACATCATTGAATCACTGGCTCCCCCTGACCTCTCCATGACCCCCTTGGACCCTCCAGATCTCCATAGAGATACCTCATCTTTGGTGGAAATATCCGCGCAACCTCTGTCCTCTAGCCAACAGTCAGACTTGGCTGCACGCCTTGAAGAGATCTCTCTCCACCTGCGCCTTCTCACGGTTGAATTTCGTGATCTGAAAGCCCTCTCTATCGACCATTTCCCTCTGCTCAGAACGCTATGCGCACTAGGGAACCCAACCTTGAGCTTCACGAGCACAGTCCCGGTCTCAGAAATGCGTCCCTCTCACCATACCTCGAAAACTTTACCCCTCCCTAATGCCCCCTCCCGTCCCAGAAGAATAAAGAACTGAGCTGTCAAACAACAATATTGATGATCTTCTCCTCTCTCATGCCCTCCCACTAAACACCGACAAGACACCTCTGGAATCATGCAAGGCCCCTATGGGCTTAATCCAAGACATCCATGCCAACCCGAACAGGGAACCCTCCCACAACTTCAGAGTTATAAACAAGAACAACCTCAACGAGTAAACACGCAGCTGACATCTTTGACCTCATTCAAAACAATGAGCTTGATATCATCATCCTCACGGAAACCTGGCTAAAAGGCTTGTCCGCACTATCCTTGACCTTCTAGTCCCACCTAGCCATGACATAATTGGATTAGACAGATCCATAAAACAGGGTGGAGGTCTAGCTTGCATACATCGAAATACACTCTCGGTCTCACATTCTGAACCCTCCGCCCTGACCTCCAGTGAGTACCTATGCATCAACATCTCTAGCAATCACCGCCTAGTATGCAAATTACACACATTCTACCATCCCCTGGAGACAATCGTTAATTCATTGAACAATTAATGGAAATAATCTCCTCCAATGATGACACCCTAGTTTCCCAAATATTCATAGGAGATTTCAACCTTCACTGGTCTAACCCAAATGATCAAGCTGTAAACTGTCTAAAAACCATTCTTTTGGAGCACGAGCTGATGCAATATTGTGAAAGTCCAACCCATAACAAGGGTGAAACTCTGGACCTCATCATCTCCAAAGGAAAAACCATCTCAATAGATGCCATTATCCCTTGTGATTGGTCTGACCATTACTGGATCTTCTTCCTAATTAACAAGGAGGTGTCACCGAAGAGGGTCCAACCCAAGAAAACGAAGCAATGGAAAAGGAACCTTAGGAATATTAACTCTATGGATCTAGCAACCCGTTGTAGAATGGCCTTGACTCCCCAATCGGACATGTCTGATGTTCATGTCCTCACGGATTTCTATAATATCACCATCGCTGGCATCCTGGACGAAATAGTCCCTCTACAACAAAAAAGTGCCTCCCTCAAAAGCTCCAAACCTTGGTTCAACGACAACCTATACTCTGAACGCCGCAACTTAAGGTTAGCTGAAAAAACCTGGAGATCAGTACCCTCCACCAAACATCTAATTCACATTAGATCGGTCAGGAACACTTATAACAAAAAAATCAGAATTGCAAAGGCTGACTTCTTCAGAACCCAACTCAATCAAGCCAAAAACCGCCCAAAGAAACTGTTTGAAATTGTCAAACAGCAATCAAGCAAGACACCCAGCAGCTCTGACCTTGGCGACGGCCTTCCATCATGCGATGAGTTGGCGGCCTTCTTCACTGAGAAAACAAAAAGCATCAGTATCGACCTGGAAGCAAAGAGGGCTATTCTCCCATCATCAGGGAGGGCTGCTCCAGCTCACCATGAGTGACCCAGTCTCTCCAGTATCGGCACCAAGAACAACCCCTCTTGATTCTCCTTTACTCCCATCAGCGAAGGAGATATATACAACACTCTGCGGATGATCAACCCATCTAATAATTTCACCGACCCTCTACCACCACCCATCTTCAATGACATCAAGGATACCTCCTCCCCCTGTGGACAAAGATTGTCAACGCCTCGTTATCGCAAGGCACGATCCCCGACTGCTTAAAAGTAGCACAGATCTCTCCCATTCTAAAAAAACCTAATGCAGAAAGATCTGATCTCAGTAACTTCCGACCTATATCCCCCATCCCCACGCTGTCTAAACTACTGGAAAAATGCATGCAGATGCAACTTTGTGCACACATGGATTATTTCCAACTTCTGAACCAACATCAATCCGGATTTCGAAGAGGCCACAGCACGGAATCTGCTCTCACTCACATTATGGATGACATCTTGATAATGCTAGACCACAACGAAGCATGCCTCCTGATTCTCCTTGACCTTTCTTCAGCTTTTGACACTGTTAACCGCGACAATCTCTTATCCATCCTTGAACGCAGGATGGGCTTCTCAGGTCCGGTATTGCGATGGTTTACTTCCTTCCTCCATAATAGATCAAAAAAAGTCAAGAAAAAGCAATCCCTATCCCAGCCCTTCTCAGTTTCTATGGGGTTCCACAGGGGTCGGCACCTATCACCGAAACTATTCAATTGATTCCTAGAACTTTTGGCAAATGCTCTGAACTCCGCGAACATCCTCTTTCATATGTACTCTGATGCCACTCAACTTTATCTGAAAATCATATCCTGAAGACTTCATCTCACTCAACTCTACCCTTTTGGATACTCAAAACTGGCTAACTGAGAACCACCTCATGGTCAACACCTCCAAAACGGAATTCCTTCTCATCGCTCCGCCTAATCACACCACCAAGATCGACCACTGGCTGAAATATCTTATGGCTTTCAAATGCACTCCCCGCATTATCGGCTCTGCGAAATCCCTCGGAATCCCACTTGATAAGCACTTGCGCATGCAGAATCATATTAGCAATTTAAGCAAGGGGGTAAACACCAGATGAACACATTAAGGAACCTAAAACCTTTCCTTCCACAAGAGGACTTCAAGATGGCAGTGCAAGCTCTGGTACTGCCTAGGCTTGACTATGGTAGTTCCACGCTCTGCGGACTTCCCAAATATAACTTGGCCCCACTTAAAGCATCCATTAATGCAGCAGCTAGACTGATCACTGGTTCAAAAAGAAACAAGCACATCTCCCCAGCGCTCAAATCCCTAAATTGGCTGCCATATGAGGCTAGAATACAGCTAAAGTTAGCCTGCATGACTCACAAAGCCCTTCATCTCAGGACTCCCACGTATCTGGCTCAAAAACTAGAACTATCTGGAGGTTGCAGAAAGTAAAGAAGTGCAAGTTCATGGCTCTTAAAACCACAGATCTTCCACAAAATGAGAACGAGTCACAGAGCCTTCTCAGGCGCTGCCTCAAAGATCTGGAACTCTCTTCCACCGGACGTCCGACAAATTTCCTCCACCACTACCTTCAAAAGGGAAGTAAAAAAAATCCTAACGGCTAAGTTCTTGCCATAAAACAGCTCTGACCAACTGATCATTGATTGCCACCTGATTGACTATTAGATTGTTGGACACCTTTGAATCCCAGCAATCGCCTGCCTTGCTAATTTATGAAGCAAATATTATCGAACATTCTACTCCATGGTCTGTATCCCCCATAACTTAACTATGTTGCACCACTATCTTGTTGTTTTATGCATATTCTTGTAATACCTATCCATATTGTAAAGCGCTCTGATACCCGCCTGGGTCACGCTCGCGCTATATAAAACTTTCATAATCAAATAAATAAAAAAATGCACCTCTGGGGAAGAGTGCCTTAGAGTGCAGTTTCACTTCGTTTGAGCCTCCAGAGATCAGGGATGTATCAAACTGGGGTAGAATCTGTATGCCAAACCCAAATATAAGAGTTCCAAGAATATATCTGTACAGCTTATGGGTCACGCAGGATTGTCATATTTCTCTGGCTAAGCTCAGGATCTGAGCGCAGGCCTTTTGTTACCCTGCTGGGCCAAGTTAATTACATTTCTCTCTAGTAGCAGGAACAAAGGCCTCCCCACACAAAGGGAGCAATTAACAGTGCTTCACTCAGCTCCTGAGAAGGAAAGGGGTGGGGTTAAAGGATCTGCATCCATCAATTAGCTGTAACACTGAACAAATGAGGGAGCCCAGACCTTTGGAACCAACACAGGAGGGGGCTCTCCTTTGAAGAGTTTATGGGAAAGACCCTAGCAGTTTTGCCAGCGAGGGACAGAGCGAAGGCCCCGAGAGGCTGTGACTAGTGACTCCTGCGTGATGCCAATTTGAATTGTCCCAGAATGCTGTGCAGGAGGGTTGAGGCAGGGGCAGAGAGTAGGGGTGATGTAGCACCCCAAGATAGGCCAGAGGTGCCTCGCTTCTAAAACCTTCCGCCCTCACTTGAAAGGTCTTGCACAAGGGGGAGAGCTCTCTATTGGTTGTGTTTTGGATACTGGAACTGGAGATGGCAGCCATGCGCAATAGGAAGGAGGAACCCCCTGATATCCATCCGGTTCTTGGGATCCCAACCCTTAGGCCGGTTCAGGAATTTGGAGGATCCAGGACCCCAACTCCTGGCCCCCTATGTCCTAATGGATGGGGGAGTGCCATCACACTCCCCTAAAGGCGAAAGAGGGAGGTGGGTCCTGGGCCTTCAACTCCAGGCCCCAATGGAAAGAAGGAAGACAGGAGAGTGCCACCGCATTTCCCCCATCTGGGGTGGGTCTGCCCTGCTACCCGTGTCCATGTCTGGGTGGAGCGAGCAGCCACCATGTGAACCAGCAAGTCTGCCTGCAGGAGTGGACAGGGAGAGAGGATCACTGCTGGCTCCCATGGGCAGTGAAGGACATGCTGCCCATGCGGGCAGCCGACAAGGCAGCCAGGGAGGTGCCCAGGTGTGACCAGGCACCCCCTAGATAGAAAAAAAGGAGAACATAAAAAAAACACAGTGCAACGCATGCAACACATCCAAACAAGCGGCCGGGGTCGCTAATATAATATTCACGCCTCCAAGGGAGCGCCCCATAATGCGGGATCAAATCAATCAAAGCACCATTTCCCTGCTTGTGGTGGCCCTAGGATGGTGGGGCTGCCACCAATGGTGCAGAGACAGAATATTGAGTAAAAAATATCTAATTGCACAAATATCGTGTCAAAAATATCGTGGGTTAGGAATATCGGCAGACAAATTCTTGTGGTCAAGAATATCGATTTTAGGTAAGTAATACCGATTTAAAAAATGTCGAAGGGTTTAATATCGTTTGCAAAAATATAGTTGTTAAAAATATCGATTTTTTATTAATGTTATGTATTTTAGTATAGATTTTATATGTGTGTGATGTATGTTTTTTTGTATAATAATTGTTTGTATGTTTATTATATGTGTTAAAATTTTAGTAGTTATTAATTTTTTTTTATTTGAATTTTGCATTTTTAGTTCCGTAGCGGGTTGTGGGCTTATAGGGTAAAAGGGTGGGTAGTAATTTAATTATATAAAATGTATTGATTATTTTTAGTAGTTATTATTTCTTTTATTTGAATTTTGTGTTTTTAGTACCGTAGCGGGTTGTGGGTTGATAGGGAATAGGGTGGGAAGTAATTTAATTATATTACATTTATTGAATAATTTTATTTATTACTATTTGTTTAATTGAGATGATATAGTGTTAAATGTGTAAATTAATTTGTTATTAATTATTTATTAATTAATTGTTAATTAATTTTAATTAATTAATTAGCAATTAAATATGACAATTGGCAATTAATTTTAGGTGTGTGTTGTGGTGTTTATAGGTGGAAATGGTGGGAAGGTATTTATTTTTAATTGATGAATTAATAATTAGTTTTTCATTAATTTTAATTAATTAATTAGTAATTAATGATGGTAATTGTGTAATTCATTTTAGGTGTGTGTTGTGGTGTTTATAGTTGTAAATGGTGGGAAGTAATTTATTTTTGTTGATGAAATATTAACTAGTTGTTAATTAATTTAAATTAATTAATTAGTAATTAATTATGGTTAATGTGTAATTAATTTTAGGTGTGTGTTGTGGATATTATAGTGTTAAAGAATGTGAACTCAATGAATGTTTATTTTTATTAATATTATTTTTTAAATTCATTATTAATTATGGAAATACATTTTAATAAAAATGTTGAAGTCTTTTTTCATTGGTGTGGTGTTATAGGGTAGGAAATAAAATAAATACATTTATGTTTTAAATAATTTGTTTGTTTGTTAATATTTGTTCCTTTTGAATAAATATTGTTTATAAATGTATTTATTATTTTATTTTATATAATATTTGTACCTTTTTGTTATATGTAATTAATATTATAATATGTGTTCTTTTTAGATGTTTAATATATTTAATCGTATATTTTTAAAATATTGTTTATTTATCTTTTAGATTATTAATTTTTTTTCAATTGTTTAAATGTTATTAGTAATTTTTGTTTCTCTGCTATCCAACACTTTCCATACTGTTGCACTCACTGGAGTGGGAATAGTAATTTTTACCCCTCCGCTATCAAGCACTTTCCCTACTGTTGCACTAATTGGAGTGGGAATAGTAATTTTTACCCCTCCGCTATCCAGCACTTTTCCTACTGTTGCAGTCACTGGAATGGGAATAGTAATTTTTACCCCTCCGCTATCCAGCACTTTCCCTACTGTTGCACTCATTGGAGTGGGAATAGTAATTTTTACCCCTCCGCTATCCAGCACTTTCCCTACTGTTGCACTCACTGGAGTGGGAATAATTTTAAATTATTGATATATGTATATATTTTATTTTTATATAATTTAAAAGTTTAAAAATTAAATAAAGATAAAGTTAATAAAATATTTTAAAGTAAATATATGTATATGTATAAAATATTATGTTTGTGTGTTTATATTTTTTTATTGAGTTTATTTTTTATATTTAATTAAAATGTATATTAAATTTAATTTATTTTGTTAAAGATAATAATACTATTTTATATATTTAATATATATTATTTTATTTTATTTATATTTTTAAATCGATATTTTTACATCTATTTTTTAACTTCGATATTTTTGATTCAATATTTTTGTACTTACCTGTTTAAGTATAGGGAGTCGATATTTTTGCATTCTATATTTTTTCATCTATATTTTTGTCATCTATATTTTTGCTAACGATATTTTGTCAGTGAACCTTCAAAGAGTACTGACCCTAAGTATGGAGGGTCTAGAAGACAACATCTAACCCAGGATTTCCTTTGGTCCTTCAAGCACTCCCCAGGCTGGAGCAGTAGCTCTGAAATTGGGTGATCGGTGCTGCACCCTCTAGGATCTGATGTTATGGCTGCAGGCTCTGTGCAGGGATGTCATGGCTAAGTACTGATAATATGAGCACGTGATTCCAGTGCTTGACTATTCTTTAATATGTGCAGAGGGATTACTGTTATGGAAGTCAGTGATGGGATGAAGTACTACCATGCCAATCTTAAACTGAGACGACATTGACCCAATGTAAAATGATACCTCTGTATATGCTTATGCGCTGAATTGTATATGGAGGGGGCGTATTGTGAATTTGGAGGTCATGACCCTTTAATGATTGAATGTAATGTTGCAAAGGTATTTCCACCAGCCTTATGTATATTTGTAAATTACGAGAGAGAGAGAGAGAGAGAGAGAAAATGTATATAATAATGTACCTACTGGACGATTATTTATTGAGTGTTATTATTGCGTGCCAGTGAATGGTGATAACTAACCCACACCCCCTCCCTGAGTAGGTCTTGGACTGCTCTGCTTAGATACCCTGAGAGAGTGAAGTGCTACAAATGGGTGTTTGGTTCCCAGTGGAGTGCGAATGTGGACCCGTTACTTGTGCAGGCCACACAACTAATGGCCCGTTTCCTCATAATGGCCAACGAAGGAATTGCACCAGAGAATATTCAAAAGGGCTACTGTGCAGTTGGTGTGTGACTGGCATCCAGTTTCCCATAGGCTTTGGGACATCCCCTGTAATTTAGATCACATGCTGAAAAAGTGCTAAACCTGCCCTGAAGCACTTTTAAACCTGTCTGCCTGTCTGATGGGAGAAGGCAGGAGCTGTCCAACCTTGCAGAAGGAGAGACTGTCCAGGAAGAAGCAAAGTGCAGCACTTCCCCTGTAGCTGTGGGTTGCTCAGAGAGATCCAGGAGGATCCAGGCATCAGAAGAACCCACCAGACTCTCTCTATGGTTCCAGGTGAGAACCGCAACAGTGCAATTTCCAAGTCCTGTTTGAGGCTGCAATTGCATGTTGTGATCAGCCTGTGTGGGATTGCAACTTCCAAAGTTGTGATTATCAGAGTGGAATGAAACAGCTCAACTTGTGACCAGTCCATGCATGGTTGCAGCTGCCAATGTTGTGCTCGGTCCTTGCTGGGATGCAGCAGCTGAAGTTGTGATCAACAGATGAGGGTATGCAACTGCCAAAGATGTTCTGGCCTGTGAAGGGCTGCATCAGCCAAATTCATCACTATCCCTTGTGGTGGCTACATATGAGAAGTGCTGCCAGAACCTGTCTGGGGTTTCGTCATGGACCCTCCGGCCCCTAGATGGGCCAACCACCAGACGCAGAGCCTCAGGATACTTAGGGGCCGATTCCGATTCAGGCCGGAAATCCCTCCGACCGAGCCGGACCCGGAGAGATTTCCGACCGAATCGGACCCTAGCAGTCCGACCAAACGAGTACGATGCGTTCGTATGCTATCGGACTCGATTCGGTCGGACTCCCATTGAAGTCAATGGGAGCCGGTCGTACAACGCGTACGCGGGCTCCCATTGACTCAATGGGTGCGAGGCGAACAAGGACGCCCCCTACAGCGGGTACGCGTCGAAGAGGGTCATGTCGTACATGCACAGGTAGGGGGGACCCATGTGTGCGACTCGCGCAGCTAGGCGTACAGGGGGGTCCGACACGGACCCCCAAAGTGCGGCTCCGACTGCTCTTTCGAGCCGGACGGCGCAAGTCGGTCGGACTGCTCGCGGCGCGCATCGTACTTACCCGGCCGGGGAACGTCTCCATTGCGCGGTGCGAGTCGTATCCGTGCGAGTCGGTCGGAGCGGTTGGGTCCCGCGAACGAGTCGGTCGGCGATTTCGCGTACGCTCGCATCGTGCTCGCTCGCCCGGATGCACGTCCGACTCGGTCGGGAAACAGGGCTCCGAATCGGATCTGGTAATGCCGAGTCCGATTCGGAGCCCTACCGGCTGAGATCGGAATCGGCCCCATATTGTCCAAGCTGGCCGGACTGTGTCGCATCAGGACTGCCATCTCCCACAAACCAGAAAACTCGGAGAAGCCGCACCACAAAACACGGTCCACAATCCAATGCAGGAGACCCTCGAGGACTGCCTGTCAGTGCACCGTCACTCGGTCATGGTGGTGGGCAGGCCAAGAGGGCATGAGAGGACCAATTCCACCAAAGAACAGGTGAAAGGCTAAAAAGACTGAGCACACACTGCTTTGGGTGTGATCTAAACTAGACCTGTGCTAGAATTGTGTTACTCCTGTTATCCCAAAGAGAAAAGGGGACCACCCGCAACCGGAGCTAGAGCCAGGAGACAGTGGGGATATTGAAGGAGTGTGGTGGGTGCTACACCTGCGAAGACAGCACCCAGAGACACTTAATTGTTTTAGCTGCTATTACTGTTTAGTATTAAGTAACACTGTGTAATAAAGTACTTATCCCCCCAAAAAAAAACAACAGGCATTGGCTTCTTGATTGATTGTTGAATTCTGAGCTCGAGCACCCTAATTGTGCCCTATTGAGAATCCAGTGACTGCTTGCCCTGGCTGTCCTAGTGCCGAAAGATTTGTACCTGACCCCAATTTGCAAGGCCATAGTATGATGGACGCCAAGACATCCTATGGCAACAATCTAAACCCCCAGAGTTGAGGTCCAGTACCGCCTGCCTGGCCTGTGCTCCCCCCCCCAATGGATTCTGATACACACATATTGGAATCATGAGTCCCACTGCAAACACCTCACTAACACATTTTCCTGATTTAAATTTAGTCAGGTCAAACCTGATGATGTCTGCTGAGGGGGAAATGCCTGGTAAATATCAAAATCCGCATGTTAAGTCCCATATTCAGGGCAAAACTTGTAATTGCTGTTACTTATGCATCCTGTAAATACCGACCTTCAGGGTTTCATGATGTGCTGAGTACGATAAATTACCCACCGATACCGGGAACCAATATTTGCCGCCTCTGTGACCCCCTACGAGCTACGGTTATATGACCTGAAGAAGACACAGCGTTTTACAACCATCAGAGACTGTGTAGCGCCTAGAGTCCGCCGAGGAGTCACAGAGGGTTACCTCAATGGCTGCTGGAGCTTTTGTGAGTACATGCCTAGCAAATTAAGGTTCACTTTGCAATCACTGTCAACAATGTTCCCACGTTGTGCTTGCAGTCTTGCACCCTGAAATAAACTAAAAAAAAAAACAGAAGAACGAATTGGGGTGAAAAGAGGAGCAGTGACTTGACATATGTGCATGTTTTGTCAAAGGGGAGAGTATGTGGTCCGTCGGCTAGACTGCCGACTTTGGTGCTGGAAACCAGGGTTCGAGAATCGGGGTCGCGTCCACATCCTGTGATCCTGGGCAAATCACTTAATCTCCCCGTGCCTGAATGTGTAATGTAAATACGGTGCTCGTGTAAAGCGCTCCAATACCTTCGGGTCGAGTTCGCACTATATAAATATGCAAAAAAATAAAATGCACGGCGACAAATGACACGTATAGCTTCTGCACACTAATTACGCGTTTCTTGCTTTAACGCGGGCAATAACTTTGAACGCCACTTACCCTTGCTGATAATCTCCCCCTAGAGGGTTTAAATATTAATTTAACACCACGTAAAACAGGCCACCTTTGCACCAGCCTTCTCCAGCCCTGAATCACGATGGCAGACTTTGCAGACATCTTAAAAGCTGCTGGCGAATTTGGGCGCTTTCAGATAGGACGGGTGGTTATTCTGTGCATTCCAAGCCTTCTAAATGCCTTCCACCTTTTTGGGCAGGTGTTCATGGGAATCTCCGTACCCCACCACTGTAACACCAGCTGGATCCTCGCCATTAACCCAAACCTGACCACCGACCAGCAGCTGAACCTCACCATTCCCAGAGACGCACGCGGATCTTATGAGGAATGCTCCATGTACACCCCTGTGGACTGGGATATTGACTCCATCCTCAAGTACGGCCTTAACACCACTCAAAGGTGCCAACATGGATGGGTTTATGACACAACTGAACATAAATCAACACTGATCACAGAGGTTTGTGGTGCTTGAGTATTTCAATGCTCTTTTGATTGTTGATAGGTTGTTTTTTGCTTGGACAGAGGGCCATGTAAGAGATGTTTGTTAAGCCAGCTGTGTCTCTCTCCTGCTGTCCCTTTGAAGTCACCCTCACCTTTGTGAATAAGTGAGCACACATTCAGTTTTTTTGTGAGAGTGGAGTGTACACTGAGAGCTTCTCCACCTGCCAGTAGCACTTAATAACTTGTGAGGGTAAGACAGGGTGCCAGGATCGGAATAAGGCACAGGAGGCCCTTTCCCACTAATCTGAAACACATTACCTTCGTGAATGGTAGAGAAACGAGTACCTCTATTTTAAATCTTGTAACAGACACTCAAAAATAATCATTGAATGTTTGCAGGCGCATATGTTAAAGTTTATTTTTTAAATGCACAATTTTGGGTGACAAATAATTTTTGAAAAGTAATGATTTTTATGATGAATTTAGTCGTAATCGATGAATTATTAATGTTACACTTGAAACGATTTTTATTTGATATTTAGAAGTGTGTGTCTTTTTAATGTAGGTTAGTTGTGCCACATTTTTGCAGAGACACCATTTCCATTAATATCGAAGCTGGTTTGGTGTTCTGTTCATCTTGTGATTAGAGGTATGTTTCAAACGTTTTAAAAAAAATTATTTTCTGCTTACGCTCTTGATTTAGCTGTTGAATTGTTTCATTTATCCACCGCTCTCCTACCCCTCACAAGGCCCCAAGAAGTCTGTTGAACAGTCAAGTCAATAGCTTTCATTTGCAAGGTTGACAGAGTGTTATTTTGAAGTGTGAACTGTGAGTAAGTCGTTTGCTGCTGTGCATGAAGTATTGAGGTGAACCTCAATTGCTTGTATCCATGGAGGTGAATGCAAAGGTGTGTGAGAGACATCCAGCTTTGGAATTGTTTTCCTAGTTTTGATTTATTTTTACTCTGCCACTGTAGCTTAATTGCAAAAACAACAGTTGATGGACAGAATGCAGAACAATGTCATACATTCACCCCAGTACAGAGATCTGGGCCTAAATCCATCGTTTTTTTGCTCACCATGCCATTCCAGTTTGACCCCAGCCATATGCAAATCTGCCTTGACCCTGTGCCTCATGGGAACAGTCCAGCCCGAACTGCCAAGCCAGGTCCTCCCTGGACTGGAAACAAGCATCCTAGAACCGGTTTCAGGGTTTCACCCCTCTTCAGCCAGGATAGCTTGATTCCAGTGGCATGGAGAGCACGGGACCCACGTCTGGGCATACCCGTCCCACTCGGGGTGACAAATGCAAAAACAACAGTTGATGGACAGAATGCAGAACAATGTCATACATTCACCCCAGTACAGAGATCTGGGCCTAAATCCATCGTTTTTTTGCTCACCATGCCATTCCAGTTTGAACCCAGCCATATGCAAATCAGTCTTGACCCTGTGACTCATGGGAACAGTCCAGCCCGAACTGCCAAGCCAGGTACTCCCTGGACTGGAAACAAGCATCCTAGGACCGGTTTCGGCAGTTCGGGCTGGACTGTTCCCATGAGGCACAGGGTCAGACTGATTTGCATATGGCCATGTCTGAACTGGGGTGGCGGAGTGAGCTAAAGAATGATGATGGATTAAACCCAGATCAGTTGACTGGGGGTGAGTGCTTGCAATGTTCAACACTCCGTCCATCATCCCCTTTGGTTTTGCTATGTTCGCCCTAAGTTGGCAGGGTATGCCCAGACGTGAGTCCCTTGCTCACTTGGCCACTGGATTCAAGATAGCCTGGCTGATGACGGCTGTAAGCCAGAAACCGGTCCCAGAATGCTTGTTTCCTGTCCAGGGAAGACATGGCTTGGCAGTTCGGGCTGGACTGTTCCCATGAGGCACAGGGTCAGACTGATTTGCATATGGCCATGTCTGAACTGGGGTGGCGGAGTGAGCTAAAGAATGATGATGGATTAAACCCAGATCAGTTGACTCGGGGTGAGGGCTTGCAATGTTCAACACTCCGTCCATCACCCCCTTTGGTTTTGCTACTGTAGCTTAATTTAACATTTTATTTCTGGGTGGGTATTTATTTTGGGGGTCAGAGAGATCCCTAAGTCAAACATAACCCCCAAGGTTTGGATTTGTACTACTTCTGAAGAGACAGGTTGTTGTCCCATGGAATACAGTTCCACTGTGCGATGGAACTTTTGGTGAGTAGGATTTCCCTTTTAGATATATTACATTTTAGACTATTTGCTTTCATGCAGCTATGCACCTAATTGAGACCTTGTGCAAAAACTGCTGGTAGAGAAACATCCCCACCCCAAATTAGAAGTATTTGGTAATGATCTGCATACATGTAGAATGTCAAGCCTACAACATGTAGCAGATGTGCAAGAAGGGACACATAGATTAAACAGCAGGTAGTGCAGCAAGGCACATCTAATTTATTTGTTGCAATTCCTGTAAAATGCATATTTTCTTATTTTGCTAAATGTTAAAATACTTACTGGTCTGTGAACAACTTTATCAGTATGGGGCAGCACAACCACCAGGGCGATAAGCTGTGAGGAGCATAAAAACGTGGAATGACAACAGTGGCGTAAAGTAGGGGTGGGGTGGGCTTCCGCCCCAGGCGGCATGGAGGCTCTTACATGTGTTTGCCACGGGGTGGCAAACCCAGGAATTGCCAGCAACCCCCCACTCTTACATTTGTTTGCCGCGGGCGGCAAAAGCAGGGACCGCCACGGGCGGCAAAGTGGCCAGCTACGTCACTGAAGGACAAAGACAGAAATATTTGAATGTCAGAACCAGGGAACTTGGGCAAAAGGGGGAGCAGCACAGACCACTGACACCAAGTTTGTGTGAAAAAGGCCGCTTTATTGAAACAGGTGCACATTACAAACAACCTGGGCCTTTGCCTTACAAAACTAGCCCCTCACTATACAACGTTGCTCACCTATGTTAAGCTACCCCCACCCCTAAAATCCCTCCTCCCATAACAACTTAATTCTGTAACAATGTTGTTGCTCCAGAGCTGCTTAACTGCAACCTTTAAACTCTTCTCCCTCTTTTGTACAACAAGTAACCTCTAACTAACTACACTTCCTACAGAACCTTTAAGTTTCTGGCTCATCCATGCATGAACCTGTCTACCCCTTTCACCCTGAATTGCCGCTGTCAACAACACTAAACTTCGGTAAACCATGGCAACTTCTCAGCCAATTGCCTATGCACCTGCTTCAAAGTGACAACCTAACATGAAACATCCCATTCTGCACACCTGTTCCAAACAAACACCCTTGGGGCTCCAAAAAAAAGGGGAAAACACTTACTCAAAACCCCCAAATTAAGGCGATGGGAGGGCGGGCAAAAACTCTAGCTACCAGGTACCAGCCACCGTGTCACCAATACAAAATGGTGGCTGGTCACCCAAAATGTCCTTCTATATATCCCTTGGGCTACAAAATGTCGCCCAAACATAGCCCACCCGGAGCAGTCGTCCGACTGCCCCACTTCCCCAAATTACCCAGGGGGAAGACCTCCCTTTGGTCGGCTGCCCACTAAATCCCCATTGGGGAATAGGGGGAGCAGCACAGACCACTGACACCAGGGGGCATATTAACAACGGCCAGCGATAATTATCGCTGGCCGTGCTTAGCGATAATTATATTATCGCAGGCTATCTCTGGTATTTATCGCCTTGGTAGCGCGTTATTAACAACGCGTTACTCCAGGGCGATAAAGATTCCAGAGATAGCGAGGTTATCGCCCTTTTGCAGGGAACATCGCTGGTTTTCCAGCGATGTTCCCCTCAAAACGGCGATAACCTTGCTGATACGACCCTGTGGTCGTATCAGCAGAATCCATCTCCTATGTCTAACATAGGTAAGTCAGGATTATAGCAGACGATAGATTTTGGCGAAAACGGCTGTTTTCGCCAAAATTTAACGTCTGCTATAATCCTGTGGGCTGCCCTGTAAATATCGCGATGTGCACATCGGCGATATTTGCAACGTAGCCCATCCGAGTACGCCAGTAACGCTCACTTTGCATCTCATTAGAGATGCAAAGATGGGCGTTGGAGGAAAGGGCGATAGTGCGAGGATTCACGCGATAGCGTGACTCTTGCTGATTAGGCGATAAGATTATCGCCGCTTTTCGTCCGAAAACGGACGCTAAAGCGGCGATAATTGTTTATCGCCTTATTGTTAATATGCCCCTAAGTTTGTGTGAAAAAAGCCGCTTCACTAAAACAGGTGCACATTACAAACAACCTGGGCCTTTGCTTTACAAAACTATAACCTCACTATACAACGTTGATCACCTATGCTAAGCTACCCCAGCCCTAAATATCCCTCCCCATAACAACTTCATTCAGTATCAATGTAGTTGCTCCAGAGCTGCTTAACTGCAACTGTGACCTTTAAACTCCTCTCCCTCTTTAGTACCACTATTAACCTCTAACTAACTAAACTTCCTACAGAAGCTTTAAGTCCCTGGTTCATCCAGGCATGAACCTGTCTACCCCTTTTAGCCTGAATTGCCACTGTCAACAACACTAAACTTCGGTAAACCATGGCAACTTCTCAGTCAACCGCCCACCAGAAAAGGGGTAGTGGCCCTCACCAACCCTTTTTCTGCCCCCCGCCCTGACACTTAATGAATATTCAGGTCCTTGGCCAACTCAAGTTTCATCCACAGCAAATACAGTTACATGTCCTTGAAGGACAAGTAAACTCCTTCCCCCGGAAAAACTCTGTGTCTTCATACACAAATTGGAATGTGCCACTCTACCCACACCAAGTTCCCTACAGAGGAGCGCATCAGCTTATTCAGCTGCTCTCTAATCCTATCTATCGCTGCCAGCTTGATGGCTCTGTGCCATGCCCTCCTAGAAACAAACTCCGTCCAAAGCACATGGCAACCGAACCATTAATGCTTGATTAACCTCAAATCCTCCTTCATAGCCTTTATCAATGCCAGGCCTATTTGTACCCCCAAGTCATTCTCCCTTAAATGTATCAACAATAGATCTGGGGACCTGCCCCCAACCAACAATCTATTCACACCAATGATAAGCTTCGTCCACCTCATGCCCTCTTTGCCATTCCCACTAAGTGAATACATGTTTACATTAAGCCCATAATTGCCCCATGACTGCTGGCTTTGGCGTGTATTTCGGCTCATTTAATGAAAGAATGGCCCACAATCCAGATATTCAACCGGCTGCCAGGCTCCCAGGCACTGAGCCTGAAAAGAGAAATGAGCATGACCCACTGGAAAATGATTACAACATCCCCCCAACATCTCAAACATAGCGCTGGAAGCAATTGTATGACCATCTCCCCAAACCCATGACACTTTCTCTACTCCAGCCCAGCCTCCCGCCTGTTCGCATGGCTATGCAGAATGAATGTGTCCCAAGATCCTGTGCGTCTAAACCCAGCAGCGCTAGCGATTTGCACAGAATTGCCAGTAGCTGAAATGCTGTCACCGGCTTACCCTTCTCTTTGCGAAGACCTCTTTTCCCCCCAGCACATTGTGAGGCCGGGGGACTGTCGCCCACCAGACTGGGCAATACTTATCTATTGGATAGGCCTTCGATAGTATGCTCCTGCCCTGCTCTCTCTGATCAGTTTTGGATCCATAAAGCCAAACCCTCACCCCTCTTCACATATGCATACTTCCCCCCAGATCACCCCGTCTCTCCCTACCTCCTAAGAGTTCTGATAACCGAAAAACACCAAAGAACAACCAGGGCCTTAGTGTAGAAAATAGGACCAACTCTCCTTCATTTTGGCAAATCCTGGCAACACCACAAGTAGGTCCTGCATCAAACCCATAGTTAAAGGTCTCTTCTCGGAGCCATCTCAACCTGATTCCCTAGACCAATTTTCTGAGAATCTCTGGCCCAATTCACCAGCTGATGGAGAATAACCCCAAGAAGGTTTGCCTATAAAAGGCTGTGCCTGCTAGTTTTCATGATATAGTTACCCTTGACTGGCTTTTTTCTTCTATGGGCGCCATAATAAATTGGACCACAACCTACCCCCAAGCCCAAGTATCCGACCTTCTCTGAGCTCCACTCACTAAGAATTCTGACCCTGCATGGGTATATGCTGACCTCGTAGACACTGCTAAGGAATTCACTACCAACTGTGGCATCTTCTGTCTCCTATTGTCCATAAGTCGTAAGGCATGTGGGTCCTAATTTTGTCCTCCTCCGTGTCCAGCCCATGGAACCATTTCCACTGTGAACGAGACAAAGCATTGGCAATGTCACTGTCCACCCCTGACACATGCCTGTCTCTAAAAAACAATGCCAAGCTGTAGACGTTTCAACACCGAAAACCTTGAGTAGTTTCAAAAGCTATGCATCCTTTGTGGATTGGTTTCTGACCACCTGCACTACTGACATGCTATCGGTTCAAAACAGAACTCGCTTGTGTGCCCACTTCTCTCCTCCATATTCCCTGCTACCACCAAAGGAAAAATTCCAGATATGCAATGCTGCGGAGACCCTTCTTCAACTCCTGAAGCTATGCTTCGGCACACCGAAGCCCCTGCCAATCAGCCCCCAAAACAAAACTTCAGGCTGCATCTGAAAATATCTCTGCCTCCCAGACCACTTTTCTCAATGCTGCTAAGGGAATCCCGTTACAGAATGAAGAAACACTCGCTACAACCCTCTGCCCCTTTTGACCCTGTCCCTAGCCTCACATAATGGTGTGGTAAAGGCAACCCTGACAGTGCCAGCCCCAGTCTCCTACAAAATGTCCTCCGTGCTCTCACCACCCTGCATGCGAAGTTCAAATGGCCCAGCAGCACCTGCACATCCTTCATCGTGACCTTCGCCTTAACCAACCTTGTGTCAAGTAAATGCTTATTTTTCAGTTTTTTATCCTCTGTTAATCTGGCTTCCATATTCTCAGAGTTGATCTCAATGCCAAGAAAATACATCACCATAATTGGTCCCACTGTCTTTTCGGTGCCAAAGGCACCCAAAGATTCCCCATGAACTCCGAGAAACTTACCAGCAATGCTGGTAGTCTGCGGAACCGGGGTTCCCCACAAAATAAATCATCCAGATAGTGTGTAATACGTTTGTGACCTGTATATTTTGTGAAACACCATTGCTGAAGTGTGCTGAAGCCTTAAAAGGAGCACACGAAATTGAGCAACCCATTGGGACCACTTTATCTGCATATCATTTTACCTTCAAACCGTATTCCTAGAAGCTGAAAGTTGGCACGGTGTACCAGCATCAAACAGAAAACACAAGAGGTAAATAAATCTTTAAAAACATTCATACGCTTTTGTTTAATTGCCTTTACGGAATAATAGAATTAGTAAAATTACCATGTCATTCTATCATTAAAACTAAAAAGTGGTCATTGTAAGCCGGGCCCGCACAGCAATTTTCAAGAACAACCTGACATGGAAAATGAATTCCTCATTGTTCAACTGGAGCAGAGTATTATATGCTTCTCTGAAGTCGGTAATGCATTGCCTCTTGATTAGTGGTAATTAAATGCTTTTAGTATACAATAGATAAAAATCACAGAATAATAAAAATGTAGCATTGATTGGCCCGAACTCCCATTACACGGACAGGGACAGGAGTCTAAGTTTGTTTGAAAGCCTAGTGGAAAGCTTAGCAGGCACTTAACCGTACCTGACCTAAAACGAAACAACAAACTACACGCCCATTGCCCCATCGGACTTGTCAAATACCTTTGAATTGGGTTGTGCCGTCCCGAATTTATATTCAGATAAGTTTTACTCTTGACTTGGCATACTCGTTCTTCAGTCTCTCCGCCTGTGTTAATTTAAACCAGGTGGTCTGTAACTGTTTCTTGCTAATAGTGTGAGGGCCACCTGGATTCTCAAACAGCTGTTAACATCCTACCTTATGCATGCAGGATTCTACAAGCGCCAGCCAAGGGATGTTTCTACCTTTATCACAAGAGAGGCAATCTTTGATGACGTCTCTAGTGAGTCCTCCCTCCGTGTTCCTTCATATTGCAAGCCATAACAGCAATGGGCGGGCACTAATATAGTCCTTAAAGAAGTGGATATTCAGTTCGCTAAGACATATAAAATTTGAACAAGAAATCGGTGCCCCCAGGATTCTTCTGAAGAATCTATGATCCTCCACTTGGATTGGGTGACACTTATCAATACCAAAAACTTCGGCCCCATAGTTAGTAATTGGGAGACATTGTGTTTCAAAAATCTTCAATAAAGAAACTAGGACTCCCCCCCACCCCTCTTCCTGGGTCAGGGTAAGCTGAATAATGAGCTGATGGCTCTGGAGAATTTGTTCCCACTATATGCTATGAGTGCTTTCCATGAACCATTATCAGCAAAAACCATTCCCAGGTAAGGAAAAAGGCTTGTGCGTTTTAGACTTGATTCACCCACTTTTAAAATTGCCAAGTTATGCTTCTTTGGGCTGCATGACATAATAAAAGATTTGTTAAAATTAGTGCGCAAATCTAGTGATGCCATAAAATTTATAAAACTACATACTAGCTGACGAAATGCCTTCGGGGTGCGGGCAATCAGCACAGCGTTGTCAGCATTTAGTAATGCTAGTAAGAAAGAGCCTTTAATTTTGGGGACATCAAGGGTAGCAGTAAATATAAAGGGGGGAAAGTCATTTATATATAAGATGAATAAGAGTGGGGCTAAAATGCATCCTTGTCTCACACCTTTGAGGATGTCCACATCTCCAGATACCTCCCCCTGAATATTAATTCTTATTCTTGCTTTCATGCCCCTGTGCAAATATGCCAGAAAGTGCACCAGTGCTTCATCCATTCCAAGAGATATCAAGATAGACCACAGCTTTGAGCTTATTACACTGTCAAATGCAGTGGTCAAGTCCATAAAAGCTAGGTATATTGGGGAATTTTTGGCTATAGTGTATTTTCCTATTAGCAGATTGAGGTTAAGGCACTGCTCCACCGTGCCAACCTTTGATCTGAAGCCATACAGACTGTGATAAAGTATTGACTTCTCTTTTGCCAATCTTTTATACAGTTGTATAAGGCCCTACCTTAAATATTTAGGGTTGTGTTTGTTAATGATATGGGCTTTCAACAACTGGGCTGAGAACGATCGCCCTTTTTAAAAATAGGCACTATTATAGAGGTTGACCATGTGTGGGGTAAAAGCAAGGCTGTTAAAAACGTTCAATAATAAAGGTGCCAAAAACCAGGGTTATATTTGAGCAGATCAATTGGGACCCCGTCGGGGCCGGGGGCCTTGCTCCCAGCACTCTGGCTTAGTGCCTCCTCCTCTGCTTCCTCCAAAGAGAGTTGTACTAAAGCAAAGTTTGGATCTGGCAGGGTATCACTATTGGAACATTCCAGGGCATATACATTAGTGAAGTGTGCCTCCCAGGCTTGTCTCTTTCTTATTCGATTGCTTCATCTCATTTACAGCAGCCCAAAAGAGTTTGCTGTTTTTATCGTCTGCCGCTAAGGCTAAGGAGTCCCATTGCTGGTTTAATAGTTCTGTTTGCCTGACTGATATAATCTGCTTATACTGCTTGTGAGATTCGGCCACAATTTAGGGGTTCTTTGGAGGTGCCTTAAGTACCCGCCGCAGCTGATAATTAGCAACGAAGAACCCCTGATTAAACCATCTGGGCCTATTAAGCGATGGTTTAGTCGAAACCATGAGCTCTTTTTTTATATTATCACAGAGATGAACAAAAGCTTTAGCTGCGGGATTAACGGTGTCGGCTTCATTAAGGCAAGCCTGCACCAGGGATAGGTTCTCACTAATCACTTTCTGAAATAATTGTGTAGGTGCTACAGCTCTCCATTTTAATCTCAATCTGTCAGATGAGGGATTAAGGTGCCCAGCCCGATCTCCCAATTGTATATGGGTTTTGGGGCCTTAATAAATGTAACTTCAATAGAATTATGGTTGTTGTAACTAGAGGTGATCACTTTTCCATGTAACAAAAAATCTTCAAAGTTGGAAGATATGAAGATATAATCTATTCTGGATGTTTGGCCTCGAACCCTGAATGTAGGGAGTGGTTCAGTTCCTGTACAAGAAATTTCCATAACATTTCTAGGTCATGGACTGCCAGGAGAGGTGCCAGCTCGCGTCCTTTTATGTCAGAACTATCTTGTACATAAGTGATATCTATGGTATAAGGATTAAGATCCTTTGCATATGCTATGGGGGGGGTTATTGGACTGAGTCTTGCGTTAAAATCTCCCCCTATTCAGAAACCCACAAACTGACTACTGTCACTTACAGTTTTTTGAAGGGACGATATGTATTCAAATAGGGTTAAAAATTTGGTGTTGGGGACAGTACTAAAATCATTATTGCAAAAATTAATTAGATATATAGTTGGGCCTCTTTTATACCTCACTGTCAGAAAAATGGCATGGTCGGCTGCCCTCCTAAATCCCCATTGGTTACCCTGCACTCGGGTTGTTTTCATGCCTTTGTATTATAGCTGTGATGCAAAAGGTAAACATAAATTGGGAAAAATAAATTGACGTATAATGGTATATGCATGAAATACTCCACAGTGTAACTCCTCTGCAGTGCAAAGGAATGTGGTGTGTAGTGTGCAAGATCTCTACCTTCTCATGCAGTGCATAAGAAGGAGCTGATACAGAGTTGGGTGTTACTGGCAAATCCTCTAATTTCCAAGAGAAAGTCTACCAGTCCAACTTCTTCCACCATGGGGGCAGAATGATGGAGGAAATTGCGTTACTAGATTCTCCGCAGGATATAGAGCACGTACTCCATAAGTCAGGGGATTTTCCATTTCCACCCATTATAAATGAAGCCCTACTTCAAGTACAAACTTTTAGTAACCACTTGCTTCACTTTATCATTAAAAATGTGCATCACCACAATATTGACATTATTTATCGTTCAAATTGTTTGAATAACGGAAGCCCAAGGAGAGGAAAGTAAGACATATAGTATCCTTCATTAAGAAGTGAACATTTTGCATAAAGCTTAACGTTTGAAGCTTCAATTTTACACCCTACAGGGTCTATAATTGAAACATCACCAGTTTGTGTTAGCCTAGTAAAATACTCAAACCTCCGAAAAAGCACATTCTCCAAAGAATCAATCTCAGTGGAGATGGGGTGGGCCATAAGGATAGAAGCAAAATTCCCACAATTAGTATACGCTGTACTACAAAGAAATTAGAACAAGAGCTCAGTGGGAGGGGCAGTCAGATCAAGTCATATATTAAAAAGTCAACTATAATCACGTAATCAACTTGAGTGTTCAGGGCGGATCTCCACTACTCCCTCTTTACTGAATTTAGGTAATCTCTTGTAGCACCTGGGTTAGAAAATATGTATATTTTGTCACTGTCCTTCACAGGCAGCCACTCAGGAAACCAAAGGGCAGCTTCTTAACCTAAGGTCAAGATGTCCCTTTTCAGAGGTTGCAAATGTTGCTTTCCATTTAAGGTTGTAGGACTCAAATCTTAGACGAGGTGGTCCTTGAAACTTCCTACTATTATATCTCTCTTTTTTAACTGCTATTTTTGTAAATCCTCTCCCTTTGCTGTGATTTGTTTCTCAGAGCTATAGAGCCTACACACCCCAGGGTAGTAGAGCGCTCTATAAATTTAATTTTCATTTCATTTAATATATTTCCCAAATCAACCAGCACAGTATGTGTCACTGATACCCTTCACTGCCTTGACCACAGTGACAATATCCTACTGACAAGTCTTCATTGGTGGCATGCCTAGAACTCTTTTACATCCTCTAGGTGGTCCTCTTCATCTCAACAGCATGATGATGGGGGAAGGAGACCTCGGGGCAAAAAAAATAAAACATTTGTTTTTCCCCACCTTCAGTATTTCTTCTTTTGGTGGCGACATGTAGAATGCTTCCTCAATAACACCCACTGTGTAATTCAAATGGGGAGCAGAGGGTCAAGACCCACTCACTGTGTCCTACCACTCCTTCCCCACTGCTTGTTCCCTCTCCACATCCTGTGCCACAAGAAGAAGCTAGTTTCACCCACAGGCCTATGACCCAGCCAGGGCATATCGGTAGTATGCCTGATTGTTCAAGGTACATGGTGGTCAGATAGGTTCCTCGAGTACGACCACCACAGGTGTTGCCACTCCACCTGCTTCGGTGGGACCAGTATTGGCCATTGTTATAGCACATAACACAAATGAAGATGCCTTTTGGTGGTCATTTAAACAGTATTATTATTACGCAACTCACATGTAAGACTAAATTTGTTATTAACATGCTTGCAGAACTGAAAGCTTCATGACTCTTGCACAATGAACCACGACCATCATCTAAAGTCAAACAGACAATCTAACCCAGGTTAACCCAGGGAGAGAAAAATACTAAAGAAGCAGCCAAGTGTTAAGCTTTTTTTTATAAAGGTTACAATGGATTGCGGCTGCCAGAGGTACATCGAAACAGAAATCCAGGGGTCCACTGCTTGAACCTTGAGTATGCTTCCTCTGGTTTGGACTTTCTTTAACATTCTAACCTGCAGGATGTTTTGACCTGCAAAGCATAGATTCCATATGGGACAATAGAGGGAGAGTCTCCTGATGTGAGATACTGGTGCTATCACCTAACAAGCTTTATACACATGGCCAGTGGAGTTATACAGGAGGGATGTGCAAAATTATGCGGAAAGAAATATAAATGATGCATAAATTATGTTGCACCTGTTTCCATTAAAACAGCTCTGGAACCATACAGTAAGTCTTATATCTACATGTCTCCCTAGTCTACAGGGTATTTTAGCATTCAAGACATGAGACCTTAAAAGCGATTCTGAATGTTTTTGATTCTTCTAAAGTCTGAGTGTCCTGTATTACTAACTGCAGCTTTGAGAACAGTGTTGTGTGTACATACATTTGTGTTAGTATAAAAAAATCATGACAAATAAGCAATCATTCTACCCTCCTCATGTGAAATAGATGTAAGTAGTTAAATGTTTTACTGACACATACAAAAGCCTTTCCCCAGTCCATCAAATGGGGATGAAAAACATCTGAAAATATGGCTTTTCCATCAACCTTAGTCTCTCTCCCTTTACTCAGACCCCCTTTTATTTGTGATGCCCCATTCCCTTCAGCACCAGGGCGCCATGCGGGGTCCCAAAGTCTTTTAGAATTGCAGTTCATTCACTTAACATTATCACCTCATTTACAGCACTCAACAGCTGTAGGTGACCTGTTAACTTTCCTAAGTGTCAGGGACATCATTCCACCCTTTCTGCAGCAATCCTAATATCGTTTGATCAGTTGGAGCTGGAAACAATCACTTTTTTCCAGTGGTCTTACTCATACACCACACTTAGAGCACTGCATGTTATGTTCTGCTGCAGCGGCAGCCAATGCCAACGCAGATGTAACAGGATCATACCACTGGGTGTTGGTGATTAGCCCAGCATTGCTCAAATTAGAGCCTGCCACCTGAATGTGACTTAAAGATCTTTACACTAGGCATTTAACAGATGAGTTTTCTCTCCTTGTTGAGCAAATTACCTATTTGTCTGTTAAACCACCTTTCAGCCATACCTACAAGGGGCTTAGTGACACACTTGGAAGTGAAATAATATATGTAAAGTTACTGTACTGTGGCTTAGGACTAGATTTATCACTTGGGTATTGAAAAGGCCTGAGTAAAGGAACTTCAATGTGTTCTGGCTCTTTTAGCTTCTGATTCAATGGTGTGTACTTTGTTCGAATGCAACAGTCCACCCTGGGCTGGGAGTTGTATCTTACAAGCTAGCAATCTTTGGCACATGCCTAAGATACCTAATGAACTATCTGGAAAGGTTTATAACACAACAAAAGCATAACATTGTATATGTCGTAATACTTATATCTTAAAAAGTAATGCTGTTTATCTAATACCTAACTGACGGCCAAGGAACATTTGAATTGGCCTTTCAGTTTTCTGGGCAGTAGCATATAATGCGCTTGTTTAGCACTTGTGAAGGACTTGTTGCAGCTCCACCTAGTATGTAGGCGGGGTAAGACGTCCAGAAAGTGCAAATGCAAAATCCCTTTCCCATTCTCTCTATATATACTAAAGCTTACTGTATATCCTATTTTGTCAATCTGGGTAGTTCTGTCATCTCCACAGTTACAAAATAACATTATACAACTGGAAATGCTTCAAATGTCATTCCCAGTCTATGGCTTTTAACCAGCTATGAATATTTGTCACGGGCTAACTAATTAAGATGTTAAGGGCCGTTTTAGTCCTCCTTCTATAACCTTTGCCCAATTATTTGTAGATGTTTCTGCATGTGCTCTCTTGGGTAGAGCATCAACATTAATGTTAATCGAAATTATACAAGGATAAAGTAATGAGGCATCTGTGTTCACTTGCTTACAACTAAGCTCTTGTCAGCACATACATTGTCAGTTCTACCTGTGACCTTAGAGGGGATCATGAAACGTCTTACTTAAGGTGTACTTGAGTGCTAAAATCTCGAGTTCATGAATTGGGTAGTTTTCAGAGACATGCAAGCCACTGCTTGGGAAGGCATGAAAGCCTTCTTGATATTAAGGTACGAAGTCCATCTTTACTAGGATCATCGTGGAGAGTGTAATGTAACAATCCATCATCATAAGCCAACACTAGGGCTGTTGTAGCTTCAAGATCAACAGATTGAAAGCGTGTTTTCATTGTACAGTCCATCTGCAGGGTTTTTCAGATTTCTTATAATACTTCACCTTCTTTCTGGTGTTAAGTCTGTAAATAGATGGAATACTTTGAAAAGCCTGGTACAAATCTTCTGTAGTGCCCACAAAACCTAAGACAATTTGTAACTCCTTTAAAGAAGAGTCTTGCATATATTTTTATGGATCCCAAATTGGTAGGGTCAACGTCTATGTCTTTTGCTGATAAAATGTGTCCAATGTTTTGAGACAGCTTCTGTGAAGCTGGCACTCAGACAAGAAAAACTTTAGACTTATGTTTGAGTCATTCTAGCACTTTCAACAATCTCTGGCTGTGATATTCCTGAATCCTACCACACACTATGATGTCACCAAGATGCACCACCATTTCTAAAACATTCATGTCTCCAACAGTCTTTCTACCAATTGCTGGAATGTGTACAACAGCCCTATGGAGAGACGTTAAATAAATACTTACATAAATTGTATCTTACAAGTCACTTCTACTTAATGTTGGTCTTATAGTGCCTCAGCTTCACCAAAAATTAACTTACCCGTAGGAAGAATTCTTAAGCTGTACACATGCTAAAAAGAAAATAGTTTCATACAATGTATACTGGGTGTAAGCATTCTGCACATTTTATTTGAATTAAACCTATCTCTTTATATCACTTGCTATGACATTCATTTCTTAATCACTTCACAGGAAGCTTATTTTCCTTTCAAACCATTGGATTACTGACATAATATCGAAATCAACAATATCGTATAACAGAACTATCGTGTCAAAAATATTGTTTACAAAAAATATCGATTTCCTATCCTTATAATGGTAAGTACAAAAATATTTTTTTTAAATTAGTTTCACACTAATATCATTGAAAAACGTACAAAAATATGGTTCCTTAATATATATATATTGTTTACAGTATTAAATCATATATTTTAATAAATACCATTAATATAATGTAAAGGAAATAAATCTCACTCATTTTTAATAGTATAAATAAATATATACTTATATGAACGCACATACATATATGTGTATGTTTATATCTATATATACACATATATAATGTAACATAATATTGAAAAATACATATTTTACATTATATTTTTGTTTTGTTTAGTTCATTAAATCTACTACTATAAAAAGCACATTAC
This sequence comes from Calotriton arnoldi, assembly GCA_963921515.1. Taxonomy (NCBI): domain Eukaryota; kingdom Metazoa; phylum Chordata; class Amphibia; order Caudata; family Salamandridae; genus Calotriton; species Calotriton arnoldi. The sequence goes on from CAWUFW010003362.1 coordinate 1,574,190, forward strand.
ATATATAAATATATATATATTCACTGAAAAAACCATAGGTTTCAGGCACGTTATAGTTAAAAATTAGCATTTAAAAAACCTTAGAAATTCACTGAAAAAACCATAGGTTTCAGGGACGTTATAGTTAGTTGGACATTTCTCTCGTACAAAACCATAGAAATTCCCCCGTTATAGTTAGTTCAGCTAACTATAACTCGCGCACCCGCAATGCACTGCTGATGACGTCACATATTACATCATTCATGACATGGTCAGTGACATCACTGATGACATCACTGATGACATCTCAAATGACATCACTGATGACATCACTGATGACATCATCCACATGAAAATCTGATGCACCTCTTCACACCCTAATAAAACCTTTTATACACCCACTCTAAAATACAGACTACCAATATCGAAACCATAAGACAGACCAATAGCAGTTAGTAAATACCCGCTCAGTGATTCCTAGGTCTACACACACACACATCCACTCATTCACCCATACAGTAACTCATACATGCAGTCACTCATCAATACAGCACTATCATATGCACTCATACACCTATACATACACTCACACACCGCCACTCATCCATAGACTTACTCACACACCTACTCAGTCATGCAAAGAATCTATCACACCCATTTACTCCCCAATACAGTTATACACAGACCACCTCACTTATTTATACAAATACTAACACATACTTACTCTCTTATACAATCACTGATACAAGCACACACTCATCCATACAGCCACTCTCACAATCACTCACTCTCACGTAAAGTCATTTATATACTCCAACACTCACATATACTGCCTTTCACATATGTAGTTACTCACACATATACCACTGAGACATCCATTCACTCACCAACACACCCATACACACACTCACCCACCCATACAGCCCTTCACAGATGCACTCTTGAACCCATACACCCAGTGAATTACCCACTCACACATCTATGCACAGAGTCACCCACCCCCCACCCACTCACACAGACACTCAGGCACCCATACAGATACTCAGACAACCAATCAATAACCCATATAGACAGTCATGTAGCTACTCACCAACCCATGCAGCCGCTTATACACCAACTGACAGACTGATACAGACATTTACACAGTTTACTCACTAACCTATGCATTCAGTAAGATACGCTTAATCAGTCACTTATACAATCGGTCACGCACCTACTAAATCATCCATTCAGACACTTATACACCCACTCATTCTTCAATACACCTTGGCATATGTATATATAAAACATATTTAAACTTTACAGAAACACACATTCACTGGATGATGTCATCAGGGATGTCATCAGTGATGTCATTTGAGATGTCATCAGTGATGTCATCAGTGATGTCACTGACCATGTCATGAATGATGTAATATGTGACGTCATCAGAAGTGCATTGGGGTGCACGAGTTATAGTTAGCTGAACTAACTATAACGGGGGAATTTCTATGGTTTTGTACGAGAGAAATGTCCAACTAACTATAACGTCCCTGAAACCTATTGTTTTTTCAGTGAATTTCTAAGGTTTTTTAAATGCTAATTTCTAACTATAACGTCCCTGAAACCTAAGGCTTTTTCAGTGAATTTCAAAGGTTTTTTAAATGCTAATTTCTAACTATAACATACTTGTCACGTTTCCAGAGTGGTGGAGAAAGGTGAGCGTGGCCTCCGAAACACCTATTAGCAATCCCACTGTGTGGGATTTACTGGAGGTAACAGGAGGAGTAGTTAGCCCCCAACGTCAACCATGGGGGCCAACTATCCCTTTTATTACCACCAGTAAGTCCCACACAGCAGGATTGCTAACTTCTTATATCAGGCCCGCCCCCTCCCTCCACCATTGTGCAAACGTGCCCCCTAGCATGTTGTAAGTTGGGGGATTAAATCCCCTTGAATCCTGAGGGTCCCTGGGGGCCAACTATCCCACCAGGTACCTCCAGTAAGCGCCACAGAGCTGCTTTGCAGAGAGGTTGTCCAAGGCCACGCCCCTTTTTACACCTCTCTGCAACGCAGCTCTGTGGCGCTTACTGGAGGTACCTGGTGGGCTAGTTGGACCCAAGGGCCCCTCAGGATTAAAGGGGACTTAATCCCCCAATTTACAACGCACCAGAGGGCCCATTTGCACAGTGGTGAAGGGAGGGGGTGGGGCCTGATGTCACAAGTGTGCAAATGCGCCCGTGGTGCGTTTTAAGTTGGGGATTAAATCCCCTTAATTCCTGAGGCTCCCTGGGGGCCAACTAGCCCACCAGGTACCTCCAGTAAGCGCCACAGAGCTGCATTGCAGAGAGGTGGTCCGAGGCCACGCCCCTTTTTACACCTCTCTGCAACGCAACTCTATGGGGCTTACTGGAGGTACCTGGTGGGCTAGTTGGCCCCCAGGGACCCTCAGGATTCAAGGGGACTTAATCCCCCAACTTAAAACACACCACAGGATGTGTTTGCACACATGTCACATCAGGCCCCGCCCCCTCCCGTCACCACTGTGCAAACACGCCCCGTGGCACGGTTTAAGTTGGGGGATTAGGTCCCATTGAATCCTCAGGGTTCCTGGGGTCCAACTAGCCCACCAGGTACCTCCAGTAAGCACCACAGAGCTGCGTTGCAGAGAGGTGTAAAAAGGGGCGGGGCCTCGGACCACCTCTCTGCAACGCAGCTCTGTGGCGCATACTGGAGGTACCTGGTGGGCTCGTTGGCCCCCAGGGACCCCCAGTATTGAAGGGGAATTAATTCCCCAACTTACAACGCGCCACGGGGAGCGTTTGCAGAGTGATGCACTGAGGGGGCGGGGCCTCCGGCGCGATGCCGGTTTTTTAATTTAATTTAATTTTTTAGAAGGGGGGCTGTGTGACCCCCTTCTTTTCCTATTTTTTGGGCCCTGGAGACCCCATCCCCCAGGGCCTGACCCCTATTTTTTTTTTTTTTAAATATGGGAAGGGGGCCGCGTGGCCCCCCTCCCGAGGCCATTTTCGGCCCCGGGGACCCCATCCCCCGGGGCATGGCCAGTATTTAAATAAAAAAAAAAAAAATTTGGAGGGGGGCCGCGCGGCCCCCCTCCTCAGGCCATTTATGGCCCCGGGGACCCCAGCCCCCGGGGCCGGCCTTTCCTTTTTAATTTTTTTTATTTGGGGGGGAGGGGGCCGCTTCTAGCCCCGGGGACCCCATCCCCCGGGGCCTGGCCACTCCGTTGGGGACCGTGGGGGGAGCCCCAATGCCCCCACGGCCCCGCCGCCTCCCTGCGTCCTGCGGGAGCCGGCATTGCTTTTCCACAAGGGAGCTGCTGACATGCAGCTCCCTTGTGGAAAGCAGTCTGCTTGGATTTTGGAGCCGAGAGCAGGAAACCTGCTCTCGCCTCCAAAATCCAAACCAGTGTTTGCTATGACAGGGCGGGAGCCGCACGGCTCCCGCCCTGCCGTAGCAAACAGCAGTGTCCCGGGGGTGGGCACCCCGGGACACTGCAAGAGCCGGCCCTGGGGGGTGGCGGTCCCCAGGGCCCTCGAGGGCTCCTGGAGGGGGGCCGCATGGCCCCCCTTCCTCTATTTCAAAGCCCCGGGGAGGTGGTGGTCCCCGGGGCTCGGGGGTCCGTAACGGACCCCCGCATTTCCATATTTAGTGCCCCGGGGAGGTGGTGGTCCCCGGGGCATGAGCCCCCCCACATAGGTTTAAAAAAAAGGGGAGGTGGTGGTCCCCGGGGCTGCGTGCCCCCGCAAATTATAAATAAAGCCCTGGGGAGGTGGTGGTCCCCGGGGCAGCATGCCCCCGCAAATTATAAATAAAGCCCCGGGGAGGTGGCGGTCCCCGGGGCGTGTGGGGGGGCTCGAGCCCCCCCACACATATAAATATCAAAGAAAGATGTGCCACATCCAGGGTCCGGGAAACAACATTTATTTGCAATGGCGCGCACAGAAGGAAACGTGATGAACCTGACGAGTTTCAGCAAACTGCCTTTTTCAAAGGTACGTCATCACTTTGTGCAGTGTCCCAGGTGATATTCATAGTGTTCAAGTCACGTGCCTGCAAGCCAAACTGCAAGTCCCATGATACACCTTCAGTAGCAGTGTTCTGGCTGTGATATCTCAATGATGTTCCATATCACTACAAACTTCAAAAATGATGTTAAACGGTAAGTGTGGCTTGTTGACAAAGACTGGTGCACAAAAAACACTCCTTATTGTGCCTGCACATGTCCAATAGCGCATTAACCAGAACCTGCTAAGCGGAGGTATCAACCTCCCTCGGCTCCCTTTCTCTCCTCCTTCACAACTATCGCCGGATAATCCAAAGACTTGCAAAGGGGTAAGCGGGTCTTGCCCCCCTCGTAAATCACTCCAAAAACCTCCACTGTCGTCGGGGGCCCCCAACCCTGCAGCGTGGCCGTGGCTACGAGAGACAGCACTTGAACACTATGAATATCACCTGGGACACTGCACAAAGTGATGACGTACCTTTGAAAAAGGCAGTTTGCTGAAACGCGTCAGGTTCATCACGTTTCCTTCTGTGCGCGCCATTGCAAATAAATGTTGTTTCCCGGACCCTGGCTGTGGCACATATTTCTTTGGTATTTCAATAACGGGAAGTGCTGTCTCCCATAGCCACGGCCGCCCTGCAGGGTTGGGGGCCCCCGACGACAGTGGAGGTTTTTGGAATATATATAAATATTTATATATATTCACTCAAAAAATCAAACGTTAAAGTAACGTTATAGTTAGGTGAATCTCTCAGTGACAGCATTAACTTTTTGAACAAAAAAATTACAGAAATTCAGCTGCTAATTATAACTTGCACCCCAGCCATGCACTGCTTATGACCTCACATATGAAATCACTCATGACATGTTCTATAACATCATTTATGACATCACTGATGACATCATTAATGACATCACTAATAAAATCACTGATGACATAATCCAATGACTGTGCAACTTTCTTTTACAGTTTACATAGTGGCGTGTAACTACCATTCTCCTTTTCAACGTAATTTTGTAGAGCATGGGTCCTGCTAAGGGACGTAAGTGTAAACCAAATGCATGAGCTTCTAATGCACTATAGCTGTGTAGAGGTATTGAAAACGGTATAGATGTTTGCATTCAAGAGTAACTCTGTGTGCAACTGACAGTTGACTTGTATTAATTATGCTCCACACAACTTTTTGGTTGTGCAGACAAGGTTTTCAACAGGAGAAACATTCTACGTAGTAGATACTAACTTTTGTAAGGAGCCTTGAGCTATTAGAGAAAATTTAGTCACTTGATAATTTATACTTAACATAGAAGACTGTGTGCACTAGGTACTAAGATATGTACGTGTCCTAGTTTTTCTAAAAAATATGTGCTATCTGTAAAGTTTTCACCATAGTATGAAGGGTGCAGGTAGTATGTTCTTTAGCACCTTCAGATTGTGGTATTTTTTAGCAAATAGTGTATTTTTTTACTAAAGTTGCATAGAGTGTACACTGTTCTCAGTAGATTTATTTTTAATATGCTGTGGTGTATTTATCATGATAGTTTCACTGTCTACAAACAGTTTGATACAAAGTAAACTCTTTCATTTAAAAATCAATGTTTACAGTACCCACTTTTCTGTTGATATGAAGTTTATTTCTTAATATAGGTTCAGTGAGTGTCACAGGAATAATACAGATTTAAGCAGTATGTAGTAGGCTTCTTTTTTTGAACTGGCATTCAGTATTTTGGTTTTCTCTCAACAACTGTATAGAGATTGAAGATTGTAGTGAATGAGTGTTTCCTATATATGTGTGGTTGATTGTTAATATGATCTATGCTAACTGTAAAGTGTATGCTATAGGCTTAGTGCTGTATTTATTGCTTGTTTTTAACACCTAAGTGAGTTGTATCTGTCGTGGCAGTAGTAATGGCTGATGTTCTCCTGAGCTATTTTGTAGTTACTGTCAGACCTCCAATGCCATATTAATTTATAGGGCAATATACCACAAAACAAAGTTTAGATGATGTCATCAGTGATGTAATAAATGATGTCATAGAATATGCCAAGAGTGATATCATATGTGAGGTCATAAGCAGTGCATGGCGGGGTGCAAGTTATAGTTGGTGCTGCTAACTTTAACTACTGAATTTCTGTTTTTTTTTAGTTCAAAATGTTAATGTTATGACTGAGAAATTCACTTAACTATATCATTACTTTAACCTTTGTTTTTTTCAGTGAATCTCTAAGTTTTGTTTTTAAAACAAAATCAGATCTTTTTATCACACCTAACCCTAATGTTAATTTAACCTTTGGTTTTGTCAGTGAATTTCTAGGGTTTAAGTAAATTATTTTTGTATGTATGGTAGAATAACTGAATAATATATTCTGTATGAGGACATTATTCTGAAAGGGAATTGTTTTCATATTGTAACTTAACAGGAAAGGGTGCACACGTTGCAAAATGTTTAACATTTTTTTGAGTATAAAACAGAGTAATACAACAATATTTGTGTTGAGACTGCCTATTTCCTTGTTATTCTGACTCTCATATTAAGACATTTTCCCAGCAAGTTCATTAATATTGTAATAGCATACTTTTCATAGCCTTTGTATGTGTTTTACATTAAAGTTGTAATTATAATTCAGAAATAGAATAATCAGTTTTTTGAATATTGTTTAGTATTACGTTTCATTATATAAATCTATTTTTTAAGTGTGTAATTACTCTCGTGAGATGCTTGCGGAGTCGAACACACAATCCCCTGCGTGGACTCCAAGTGGGCTGTACTTCTTGTTCAGCTCTCGCGATCTACCTGCGATATTGTGCATTAAAAATTAGGTTAATAACAGTGTTTCCTTGTTATTCTGAACAAATTAAGACATTAGAGATGTTGATTAGCTTGGTAAAGAAGTGTTTTGATGTGTTCCATGAAATATATAAAGCAATAATATTTTTATGATCTCTCGAGATGCTCACTGGTATCTTGCGAGAGGTCCATGAGAGGAACTACACCCTAAGGTAGGATTGTGATTGGTTCATATAGATGTCTTTATTTAGAAAAAGAATAATCCATCCTTTTTGCTTTATTACCCTATTGGATTTTTGTGAGGGTAGACATATCTGGCTAGCTCTCCGTTCTCATTTCCCTTCCAACTCAAAGATGTCTTCATGCACCAGCTTAGCCACCTCAGCCTCCCAAGGAATCTTTGGTGTGGCAGTACTTTGAAATGCGGCCAGGTAGCAAGAAAGTTTCTGCAAAGTACATCATCTGTAAACTTTGCAAGAAGGAGTTCAGCCGGGGGAGCAGAAATAAACAGTATAGTATGAGTATCACAGGCATGTGTAGGCACCTCAGATCTATGCCTCTGCAAAGGCTTGCTTGGGCAGAGTTGGCTTGTGCTGTGGAGCTAGACAACTCTTTAGGGGCTTCAACATAATTTGCTCCAGGAGATACTGTGCCTGCATAGGTAGTAAGTCCAGTAGCAGACAACGATTCTGCTTACCTGAATAAAGCACTATTTTGCTGCTTGTGTAAGGAGATCGTTTTTTCATCAGAAACAAGCAGGTCTGCCCAGGAGAAGCTTGTCCAAGATCACAAATGCCCCTCTAGGCAGTAGTTTTTAAAACAATTTTTTCCAAATTTGTTTTTTTTTTGTTTTTAAAGAGCTGTTGTTGGTGCTTGTTTCACACCTAAAGTTGTATGTTTTTGCCCTACCCTATTAAATAGTTTTAAAATACAAAAATATTAAAAACTGTTAGAAAATACATTTTTGTTTTATACTTGTTGAAAACTGTTAACAAAAACTGCTCTTTTCAGAGCCAGAAAAGCCCACTGTAATTGGGGACTCTCACAAGCCTCTCACAACAGTTCACGCGAGCTCCAGACAGCCAGGGACGCAAATTCTCATTTGCAGTCCAAGGGGGCAGTGCTTCCTGGTTTGCTCTTGCTAACCTCTCGCAAGACCGCACTTTTTATAATGGAGTTTGCATTTATACTGAATATATCATAATGTAATATTTATAATTTATATACACCAGAATAGTAACAGTGTGCTTAGTTTAAAGAGATGCAATCCATTATATAATTGTGGGGAAAATTAAATCACTTAGATTTATGAAAAACCCACATATTTTGTGTGCATGAGACCAACATTGGTACATAGCACACATTAATACTCATGTATTTGTTTTAAGTCTATTAATTACTAATAGAAAAATGTCAATCATTATATAGTTGTTATCCTTGGTAGGCCACATACTGACAATAAATATGAACTCTAATGCTTTTTCTCTGTTTATATCTACATAGAAGTTTGCAAATATTATTTCTTCAAGAACTTTGTTTGTAGAAATATAAGATAGGAATTTGGAGGTTTCCAGGGTAAACTCTGCTTTACTGTTAGAGAAGCATCATCCCATTCAGTCCTGCCAGATGAACTTTTAAGGTAGACTGTGTAGTGACCAGAGCTGATTGAGTGTCCATGATGGAAAATAATAGCCACAGCAGTGTATGTTTTCTTATGAATTGATATCTGACCAGCTTTAAAGTTTGTGATATCAGTATTGTTTTTGCTACCAGCAGCTTTGCATCTTTGTTGCATGAGAACGAGATATTTCAAACTATGTCTTCGAACTAATGTAGACAACAGTTCTGATGTTAAGTCTGGTCAGGAGTTGTTCTGTAGAGCTTTCACAAATAGTTTTTCAAATGACACTGATTTGCAATCTGGTACTGTAAAGTACACAAATCGCTTTGATTGAATGTCTGTTCTACCTGAATAGCAAAAATTGACACATTCTTTGTTCCATAAATAGTTTGTTGTAAATAAATCATTAATTGCAATTCCCTCATTTTCAAATACATTTAGAGCTGCCATTAAAAACTCCTGTGAATCTTGTTGCACATTCAAAGTGAAATGTGTACCACCATTACAGTGGTCAACTATATCACGTATAAATGCAGTAGAATTACACGCATGTTTTTCAGTCTGTACTAGACTGAACAGAGTTGTCAAAGCTTGACTTAAAGGTTTCTCTTTGTTTTGAACAATGTTTTCAACCACTGGCTGTAGGTGGAATAGAACATTAACTACTACATTACAGTAACATGAAACTGCATAAGTGTTAGAAAATGGAAAACCTATTGCATTACTGACTTCATTAGTTTTTAGCTTTTTTGACATCTTTCTAGAGTCTTCACTTTGTTTTGAAACTTTTGAAAAATCTACAATCCCAGAACTTTTTCGCTTTGTATAACTTGGATGCTTGTCAACAATGGGATATAAGCTGCAATGAGGAGCATAGATCCCTTGCAAGTGATTGCATTCTATTACACATGATGAGTCAGCATTGATTTTTCTCTCGTCAAAATCAAGAAGGTACAACCCTGACAATGTCTTCACCCATGATAATGAAATATAAGACACTTCCTTCCTTAAAGACTGTGTGATCTATATTTATCATAGCTGCACCCAAACATAATCCTTGAGATTTGTGAATGGTGAAAGCACAGGCCATGCAGAGAGGAAACTGTTGTTTTTTCACAAACAGATCTTTTGCCAGGAGAAATCTGGCAGTGCACCTTCCAATTTTTTTCCGTCTTCAATGTGATCACATTTAATCAGAATGTATTCATACTCTGTTCTGTTGGGATATGTAATGAAGTCTAACACATTCCCCATTGCACCATTCACTAATGTCTTCTTGACGTTCAGATTTTGTCTCAAAATTATTGTGCAGTTTTTCCAGAGCTTTAGAGTCTTCTCTAAACCAACAGTATGTGAAACTGTTTTCTCTAGTGATTCTAGTTTCTTTACCACAGATTGACATAGTGGTAGTTTAAACCTTGATATTTCATTTTGTCTTTACTAGTAAGAGTCACTATCTCTTGTTTTTCCACAGAAGCATTTCTAAGTTAAATTGTTTTCACTCATCCAATGTTGGCATTAGGCAGACAATCTATTTTTGAGTTTTCATAATGTGTTGTATTATTGAAGCTGGTGACTTCTCGTTTGAGAGTAGAGATCTCACCATGCAAAAAGCAACAGCTTATCCTAATTATTTCTATTCTCAAGTTCTTTAATATATTCGCATACTCTACATCTGCTCCCTTTCTCATATTTTGTGTCAACTCAGCGTACTGGAAATGTAACCATATGTACGCATTTCCAATACTCCCTAATGATTTTTAGTTTTTTCATGAACAAGTTTTTAAAAAACTGGTTTAGCTTTGACTGGAGTGAGCTGTGTAAGGTCACCAAAAGCTAGGACATAATTACCACCAAACAAAGCGTCATAGTCGGTTCTAAGGACTTCTTACATCCTCAGATGAATGAAAGCTAGCATAAGGTTTGATAGTATGCTAACCTCATCAAAAATCAGAACTTTCAATTTCTTGAGAACTCTGGACACTTCATGACAAGCATCACCAGATAACGTTAGGTATTCTAGTTTGTTGTCATGTTCCACAGGAAACATAAGCTGTCTGTGCAATGTACTTCCTTTAATGTTCTGAGAAGCTAGTCCAGTACGAGCAATCAAAACACATGATCACTCACAGCTAGTTTTTCTGTGAACAAATGCAGTCAGCACTTTAATCAAAAAACCTTTCCCTGTACCTGCCTGAGCACTAACATAGAAAAGTGTAGGCTTGAATGTTTTACAAGTACATTCAGACTCATCATGTAGCACTCTATGCTCGACAAATTTTGTTATTTATCAAACATCTTTAGCTGTTCTTCATTTAGTTGTGAGATCAAACCTTCTAAGCCAATGCTCTCACTCTTTACTTGACCTATAGCATTTTCTACTTCATTCATTGCTATGGATGTCTCATTTTCAATAACAGGTTGACCAAGGGGATCTTGACTATTAAGCCCTGCACACTGGCTATCTCATGAGCTGCTGTCCTTTACAACTTCTACAGCAATTATTTCCTCCTGTTGGATTTCATCATTTAACATTTTCTGATATGTGGGAAACACTTAACATTGAATGCTGTCTTTGGCTGCATTGAAAGCATCTTCATTGCAGTCATAGTCACCTAGCAGTTCAGTTTCTGAATGCCAATGTTGAAAAAGTTGCAAGAGAGCCAGGTAAAATAATACTCTTTTCTCACTTGTCTGACAGCTTAATTTACAATGATTAATGAGACTTGGTTTTCCATGTCTCACTAAACATCTGTTCCAGCCAGTCACCTCAAACTTTCCTTGCTTAATGTTCTCATTTACGTGATTTCTGTATGTATTGTACTGCAGTACTTCATACAAACAGATGTTTTCTAGATGGACACTTCCATTAAGGTAATACATGTCCATCATATTTGTTTTAAGGAGCTCAGTGCTTTCTGGATCAAATTGAGAAAGATACTCATTTTCGGTAAATAGTCTCAACACACGTTTTTGTGTTGATGCCAGGCCTAAACTAGCCCAAATTATTGATTTGGCTTCCCGTATAAGCTTGAAGAACTGAGTTTGTCACAAGCTTCATAAGATCCAATTTCTCTGTGTGAGAGCATCTTTAAACTGAAACTGTAAAGCTTTTTACTTAAAGACTTCTCTGCTGATATGAAGTGACATACCGTGCTACAGCAATAGCATTGTCTGCTACAAATTGAATATCCATGTTGACATTCCACATGGACAGGATTACTACATTGAAAGAATTGCTAAGTTTTGAAGACTCACTTCTTCTCAGGTTATATGTATTTTTAGGTGAGTTCCTAGTAACATTGTGTCTGACTGCAGACATAAAACTCTTGACTCTTCCTCCAAAACAACACTATGGGGAATATTTACAAAGGGATATCGCCACCGGAATGTCACTTTAACAACATTCTGGTGGTGATATCCCCTTCTCATTTACAAAGCAGTGTTAAGCCACTTAACGTGGCTTGATGCTGTCTTGTAAATAAGACCCCTTTTCACGCTTCACTTAGCGTAAACAATCGCCCCTGCAGCACATGCACCCTTGCAACATAGTACAAGGGTGCCTGCGCTGGCGCTAGGAGCACCCTATTTTTGTAAATATGGCGCATCCCTGCGTTTTTAAAATGTCGGAGCGCTGTATTACCAATTTTGGCGTAACACCATGCTCCAACATTTTGTTGTAAATATGCCCCTTAGTGTAGTATTTACTTTTGCTCTGTATCTCTGTCGACAATATTTGCCACATTTATGCATTAGCTTGCCTGAGAAAGTAATGAAGATCACCCCTTGCATACTCTGCACAGCTCTAAGTATCAAACCAGGTAGGTGCACCTCGATTGCGTATCATACACTTCAGTTCACCATGACGACGAAACCAATATTCATTGGTACCACACTGGCAAGCCATAACATTCATCAAATTACTTTCTAGTACCTCACATTTACCATGTACTTTTTCCACAAAATCTCTCGCAGCGATGTCATTAAACCGTGTGCCTGTTCTCATAACCTGGCCCACAGCATTAGATTGCACTGGCAGATCACTCTCAAACAAACAGTGGAAAATGTATGGAATGTTTTGCCTGAAGCGGGGATCTTCAGAATATAATCTACTGCATCTATATTCTGATGCAGGAATCTGTAGTAGACATTCATCATAACTACCAGCTTCTCCTATAGGAAAAAACATTAGAAAACACCACACTTACTGGTTCTCATTTTGCTTGCTTCATTTGGTATATTTCTAAATCATCACCTGTCGTATCTCTAAAATGTAGAGGGTGAATGTTGTAATGTTCGTATATTTCTCCTGCTTTACCTAAATCAACTTTTTCAAACTGAGTAGAAGGAGCTGATGTGGAACTTTCTTGTAACCCTATCAATGCTCATAAGTTCCTGCCAATGTTTTTTCTCTTTAGTAGGTACACCATTTACTAGAACAACTAGTGATTCTTCTTCCTCTCGATCTATACCTAACGTTTTGATATTCTCCTTCATAGTCAAAGGCAAATACATAACTTTAATTTTCAGACCTTTTAGAATTTCAGAAGAAGGTAATTTCATATTTTTAATCTCTATTCTAACAATGGCTTGGAAGGGATGAACTGTTTGTATGAAAATAGTGTCTTACACATTCAGATTTTAAAGCTCAGCAGGAATTGGAAAAACTTCCAATTTGTTATGAATACCCATAGCAGGCATTTTCTTATCATCCACTTTGTGAATACAATATTTACGGACAATATGGGGTATGCACAAGTCAAACCTATCTTAAGTAATCAAATAAGAAGCAAGTTTAAACCATTGTGCTACATCGTTCTCTTCTGTTTTTTCACAAATGTCAATTTTCTTGACTTGTGATTTGTAGTGAGTTTGACTGCAACAAACACACCCTGTCAGGAATTTCTGCTGCTGTTCTTGCAAATGCATTAATTTCCTTTTTAAAATTCTCCAAAACTGTACTAATAATAACAAGTTTCAAGTTAGTTTATTTGATTTAGTTCTCAGCTGAGAACCACAAATAATCAATACATGATATAAAATTTTAAACAGTTTAGTTAAAAAGGAAAAGTTTTCGTTCTAATACAAAGTTAAAATAGGTTTTAAAAATTTATAAAAATTGTAGCAAACAAACTCATTTGGCGGAGCCTTACATAGTGTGATCAATTCCTGTACAGAGTTAATTCTACATTTAATATAAATTGGTTTTAAAAATCTTTTTCTTGCCTTTACCACTTTCGCATTTGGGCAAATGAACAACAGATGTTCCAAGTCCTGCTCCCCACCATTACACAAATTACAAAGAACACTTGATTTTTCTTTTGGTAACCACTTATATGTAAAAGATTTTAAAGGAAGTATCCCAAATCGAAGCAGTACAATCGATCTCCTGCTCCCATGCATTAAATTAAAGTTAATATACTGTTGTGTTTTCTTAAAAACCATAGTTTCTGCAAATTTTTATATAACGACAATTTAGCGCAGTGTTGCGAGTCGAGATCAAAGCTGAGTCTTGGAGTAAAATGTTTTAAAAAGAGCTTCAGCTGAGCAGGAGTCCATGACTGTAACAGATTAATATTAACATTAGATAACTTAAAAGCAGTTAAAACATTCCTTGAAAATACATGTTTCGAAGATTCTTTTTCAAATGACTCTGTTTTAAGTAAAAATCGAAGCGTTCCTTCTTCGGCATGGAGGAGGTTATATGCCCATCTGATGATATTGGTAATTCCTCTGGCAAAGGCGCTGGTTAATGAGAATTCGAGGCGGAGAGCTTGTACCGGTATTGCTTGAGACAGCTTTATTTGTTTCCGTAAAATCTTCCCTTCTTGTAGGTCTAGATAGTTCCATTGGCTTATTGGGATGTATTCAAGGGCATATGACAGCACTGGTGGAATCTTTGCACTGTATACCTGAAGCAGTGAAGAAAAATGTCTTTGTCCAGTTGAAGCATATAAGCGTGAAAGTGCCCCCACATGAACATCGGACTTACGAGACAGGTTCTGAGTATGGAGCACATTTTGTAGAGTCTTTGTAAAGATTCGACCTAAATAGGTATACTCATTTGTCACTTCCAATGTTTTTCCCCTAGAGTCCAGTTAAATTTGGCACTCTGTTTCCTTCCTGAAAACGGAGCTATTTTTGTTTTCGCGATGTTCGGAATTAAATAGTTTTCCTCCGTATACTTGTGGAGTGCTTGCAGGCTTCTTTGCAGGCCAAATGGTGTTAGGTCTAAAATGATTATATCGTCTGCATACATCATGATATGAATTTTGTGGAGGGCAATTTTAGGTGGAAAGTTGCAGATCTGTTTAAAACATTCAGGCAAATCGCTGAGATAAAGGGAAAACAATAGGGAGCAAGAAGGCATCCTTGCCTAAGGCCGTTTGGAGTCGGGATAGGGCTTGTGAGACCCTTTTCCATCCCCATTTGGACCTGACACCAGGTTCCAGAATATAATGATGTTATTATATGGAGTAATTTTTCCGGAATACCCATTTTGCTGAGTTTTCTCCAAAGTGTTCCCCTGTCCACTCTATCAAATGCGGTGGTAAAGTCAATGAAAGCAGCATACACAACCTGGGATTTTATAGCCACATATTTGTCTAAGATGGTTTGCAACACCGCAATATTGTCCGTTACTGAGTGCTTTGGTCTGAATCCGGCTTGATATAGGGGGATTAGTCCTGATGAAAATGCCCAGTCCTTAAGATGGTCTAATACTGCTGCTGTAAAAATCTTTCCTGTTGCATCTAGAAGGGCTATCTGCCTATAGTTGCCAGGATGCAACTTTGACCCCTTTTTGTGTATCGGTATTACAATGCTCCCTTCCAAGAATTGGGGATTTCCCCGGTGGCAAAGATGTAATTAAAAAGGGAGATAGCATCTTGCTCCATGCTTTAGGACTACATTGGAGGACCTTGATCGGAATTTGGTCAGGACCCGTTGCTCCCGTCGTTCTCGCCTTTTTATATATAGCTCAATTGAAAAGGGACTTGGTGCACCGATATTTACAGATTTTTCTTCAGGATTTCTAGCCACATTTTTAGAAAATTCTGGATTAGTATTTAATTTATATATATTGGCAAGGTATAATTCCCATTCTGCCGGAGGCACCGGGATGGCTTGTACTCTTTTTTTCGTGCCTGTCTCCTTAGCTATTAAATTCCAATAGGCGCGTTGATTATTTTGTTTTGCTGCTATCTGAATGTCTAGCCAGTTTTTATCCTGGGTTATTCCCTTGTTTTTTGCCTTTTCTCTCCTGCGTTGATTTTTCAACTTGTTAATTTCTAGCTGTTTTGATACAGAGTATTCAAGAAATTGCGATCTTATTAATTTATTTAATTGTTTTGTATTTGTAACTAATTTTGGTTTTCCATATTGATTCTTTCTTGGACCCCGTTGTTTTAACTTTTCTAGTAGTTTTTGTAATAATTTTTTAAGAACCATTTCGAAGTTTATTATTGGATTTTTAGAGTGAATTATCTGTAATAGTTGCGTTGTATCGATTATAGCAATAATTTTATTGAATGTTCCTGAATTCCATTGAATCCTTCTTTGAGCCTGATTTACCAAAACTGTACTATGAATGTACATAGTATGGCATGGAAAAGACAGTTGTGTCCTCCACTCTGTATTTGCTTGCAGGATTGCATGGTCACTGCCGTGTACAAAACTAATTTTTAGGTGTGAGACTGTTCCAAACAGATCCAAGCTACATATCATGTAGTCCAGAAGTGAGGAGCTAGAATTCCCTTGTCTTGTGTTTGAAGCGGGAATGTCCCCTTCTACATTACCATTTAGTATTATTCCACTTAACAATGGGAGTGAAGATAATAGAATTTTCCCTCTTTTATTAGCTTTATTTTCTTTGGGAAATAGTGGAATGGAGATTGCCAGGGCCTCATCTTTGTACCAGTTTGCCCATTTTTGAAGTAGCTCATTTGATATTTTCCCATTGAAGTCGCCCGCGATGAATAGTGAAGGATAACCTTGTCCTTCTACTGTCTTTTCGATATCCTCAAGGATTTCTATCGCCAGTACATCCATTTTTGCACCAGGGGGATATAAACATTACAGATTAGTAGATCTTTTAGAGTTTCCGGTCGGTCTATCCCAAACTTAATCTTGATATATTGGAAATTCTTTGAGTTAGATGGGATTATTTCTTGGGCCCACTTGTAATCTTCATTAAGTAAAATCGCTAACCCACCTTTCGCATGTCCCCGATCAACCTGCTCTGTGGGGATATCATATACGTAGTATTTTTCTTGATCGAAATTTAAAGTAGACCAAGTTTCTTGTAGGGCCACTATCGCTGGACAGTTTTTTGTTATTTCAGCCATCTTATCTTGAGTTTTCCCGGCGATGTTCCATGAGGAGATAGTCAAGCCTGTGTTAAACGCAAGATTTATTATCCTTAAATTGTTTGTTACTGTTCAGGTTCTCCGAGATCCAGGCCCATGAGTAATCCTCATTGTTATATCCTCTTTGGGGTATTTTTACTCCAAATTTCTCTTTCACCATTCTTTATGGAGACAAATATATTTTCTGCATAGGAGTCTGGGGGAATGTTCATGGCATTAAGGCTTTGATTCAGTTGCTGCTTTTTAAAAGATTCTTCTGTTATTTCTTTCTTTTGAACTTCGCGATTTAATACTGGATTCAAATCATAGCCGTATTTGTGGAGAGTCTCCCTCTCCTTTAAAATAATTCCTGGTATTATTGGAGACCAGAATTCTACAATCGCCGTTGTAGTTTTACTTTTTTCCGGGAACGTAACTAGTTTTATTTCATTTCTCGCTAGATAGTGTAACGGC
The DNA here is from genome assembly GCA_963921515.1 of Calotriton arnoldi. Taxonomy (NCBI): domain Eukaryota; kingdom Metazoa; phylum Chordata; class Amphibia; order Caudata; family Salamandridae; genus Calotriton; species Calotriton arnoldi. Next base: position 1,591,402 of record CAWUFW010003362.1, read on the forward strand.
TGTATCTTTTGAAGCAGACTGATAATTCGATCGTGATTAAGTGGAGCATCACCTGAAGGGAATAGATCTGTGATTTCCAGATGGCTTGGCCTAATTTCCTTTACTTGTGGGTTCTTTTTCCCGATGGTGAAAGTTCTTTTTGGGATATCCCTTAATGCCTGGGTGATAGGTCCGTGATCTTCTATTGAGAAACTTGTCGCCTTTGGGTTAAGTTTATTAAGTTGGTTAGAATTGATTCTTTGCTTTTTAAATGGCGAATTCTGCTCTTTTGCCATCGATATCTGAGCCATTTCTGACCTTTCCTCTTTATCTAATAATCGCATTGGGGTAGAAGATATGTTCTGCAACCTTGTTTTACGGGCTTTCTTTTTCTCGATCCTTCTTAGCGCCTTTATCCTTTTCAATTTGATCTTCTTTTGTTTTCTTTTACTATTTGGATTTTCTGGGTCCTGTACAGCATTTGTAGGAAGCCCAGTAGCAGCTGTAACTTTAGATTTTGGAGTTACTAGGCTGCTTAAATTCAATTGTGGTTTAGTTTTTATTTTTGTAAAAATTGGATAATATGCTAGAGGCAGTTGATGAGTCTCTGATTTATAGTCCTCCTTGAAAAATTTTCTAAGTGAGTATATCTGGTTATGGTCCTGTTTGTCCTTAGGTAATACCCTTCCAGTTTGAGTAGCAATTTCTTTCTTTAGTGGCGAAAGAGCTTTTATTTTTTCACCTATTGGTTTAGGGTGATTTTCCACTTTACAATTTCCACAGACTCCTGCTATTAGTGTTGATTTTAATTGCTCTTTCTTCCTTTTTTTCTCCACTAGATATTTCAACATTCCTAATTGGGTATCAAGCATTTGATCCGAATTTTCCAATATATTCCCTAGATGATTGAGCACTGATTCCAGAATACTTTGCAAGGTAAACAGAGATTTGGATACTGGGGTGTAATTATTAGAGAGTCCTGTAGTTTAAAAAAAAGAAAAATCTGATGATTTATCATGGGATCCCTCTAGATCAGATGGTTTTAGTGGAGTACTATTCTGAACATTCTGCGGCTCCTTTTGGGATTCAGTATGGAATATCAGATCTTTATTATTGATATCTGAGCAAATGATATTGTACTCTTGAGATTGCTGTATTTGGAATAATTCTGGTATTATTGATTCCGATACAGTAAGATTAGTAATTGACTCATCCAGGTCTATCGAGGTACTTTTTTAGGGACCTCTGGTGTTTTTTGATTTTGGATTTGGGTTTGATCCTTGGTTTGTATTCCAATCTCTCCAGCCTCATTATTCCCTTTTTTAGATGGTCTGTCTGATGATCTTTTTGTAATTGCCCCTGTTCATCTGTAGTTAGTTTTGCAAAGTATTTTTTAATTCCTGGGATCGATACAGTCTTTCCTGCTCTTATGGTCTTCCCAGCGCTTGTTCTAATTGCTTCTTCTGTTCCCATCCTCTTCATAAAGATAGTTCTTGATCTTAATTTTTTATAGGCCATTAGAGTGCAGAAGATAACTTAATGTAATGTAATGTAATTTCAATCGAGCTGGTTATACTGAGAGGGTACTACCTAGTGCACGGGTACTCATAGTACGGCCCGCGGGCCGCCAGCGGCCCGGCAAGCCTTCCTTGGCGGCCCGCGGACCTTGCAGACATCGTACCTGTTTTTTTTTTTTTTTTTAAAGTGTCAGCAAACACCGCAGCGCGGACTCTGAGAGACTCTGCTCTATGGGGGCTGGGCGATTCTTTAAAAGACCCTTCACTTGTTAATAAGGCTTTGTTGTATTTTACCTCTTCTTAGCGCCTGCATCTCCACTCTGAGTGGAGATGCAGGGCGCTAAGAAGAGGTAAATACAACAAAGCCTCATTATCAAGTGAATGGTCTTTTAAAGACCTGTGAAGTACTCGGGTGCGGCTGTGTGTGTTCCCGGGAAGCTGTCTCAGCCCCGGCTGACACACACGCGGGGTGAGGTGAGAGAGGGTGACAGAGAGAGGGTGACAGAGAGAGGGTGACAGAGGGAGGGAGAAAGAGACAGAGGGAGACAGAGACAGAGGGAGACAGAGACAGAGGGAGACAGAGACAGAGGGAGACAGAGGGAGAGAGATGGAGACAGAGAGAGAGGGAGAGAGAGGGAGACAGAGCGAGAGGGAGACAGAGACAGAGGGAGACAGACCGAGAGAGAGGGAGAGAGAGACAGAGGGAGACAGATGGAGAGAGAGGGAGTCAGAGAGAGAGGGAGACAGAGAGAGAGGGAGGGAGACAGAGGGAGACAGACGGAGAGGGAGGGAGACAGAGAGGGAGACAGACAGGGAGAGGGAGGGAGACAGAGGGAGACAGACAGAGGGAGAGGGAGGGAGACAGACAGGGAGATAGACAGAGGGAGAGGGAGGGAGACAGAGGGAGACAGACAGAGGGAGACAGACAGAGGGAGACAGACAGACGGAGACAGACGGAGACAGATGGAGACAGATGGAGACAGACAGATAGAGGGAGACAGAGAGAGAGGGAGACAGAGAGAGAGAGGGAGCCAGAGAGAGGGAGCCAGAGAGGGAGACAGACAGAGGGAGATGGAGGGAGGGTGAGGGAGGGAGACAGACAGGGAGGGAGACAGACAGGGAGAGGGAGGGAGACAGAGAGGGAGACAGACAGAGGGAGAGGGAGACAGACAGAGGGAGAGGGAGACAGACAGAGGGAGACAGACAGAGGGAGACAGACAGAGGGAGACAGACAGAGGGAGACAGACAGATGGAGACAGACAGAGACAGACGGAGACAGACAGATAGAGGGAGACAGAGAGAGAGGGAGACAGAGAGAGAGGGAGACAGAGAGGGAGACAGACAGAGGGAGAGGGAGGGAGGGAGAGGGAGGGAGACAGAGAGGGAGACAGACAGGGAGGGAGACAGACAGGGAGAGGGGAGGGAGACAGACAGAGGGAGAGGGAGGGAGGGAGACAGAAGGAGACAGACAGAGGGAGACAGACAGAGGGAGACAGAGAGAGGGAGACAGAGAGAGGGAGACAGATAGAGGGAGACAGATAGAGGGAGACAGAGGGAGACAGACAGAGGGAGGGAGGGAGACAGGGAGGGAGACAGATAGAGGGAGGCAGAGGGAGACAGAGGGCGGGAGTCGGGGGGAGACAGAGGGGGGGAGACAGAGGGAGGGAGAGGGAGACAGACAGAGGGAGACAGAGGGAGACAGAGGGAGACAGAGGGAGACAGACAGAGGGAGACAGACAGAGGGAGACAGAGGGAGACAGACGGAGACAGACAGACAGACGGAGACAGACAGACAGACAGACAGAGAGAGGGAGACAGACAGAGAGAGACAGAGGGAGACAGACAGAGGGAGGGAGGGAGACAGAGGGAGGGAGACAGAGGGAGGGAGACAGAGGGAGGGAGACAGAGGGAGGGAGACAGAGGGAGGGAAAGGGAGGGAGACAGAGACAGAGAGAGAGAGGGAGAGAGCGAGAGGGAGGGAGAGACAGAGACAAACAGAGTGAGTGAGACAGAGGGAGAGAGGGAGGGAGGGAGAGAGAGAGGGAGAGAGATGGAGAGAGAGAGAGAGAGAGAGAGAGAGAGAGAGATAGAGAGAGAGAGAGAGAGAGATGTGTGTATGCCGGGTCTGGTGGCTCAGTGGACGAAGGCGTCCGCTGCAGGGGCCTGTGTTCAACCTCATGGTCATAGTTGATTTTTTTGCTCTAGCCCCGCCTCCCTCCCCCACTGACCCCGCCCCCACCGGTGCGGCCCTCGGCCACAAACCACACTGTAAATTTGGCCCCCGAGAGAAAGTTTGTGAGTACCCATGACCTAGTGGGTCATAAGTCGTAGCCAGCCGTGCTCTTAATCCTATTGTTCCCTGCTATCCTCTGTTTTTGATCCAGCGAGGTCAGCGGGGTCTTAGCGGGGTCTTAGTGCACTCCTTGCTAAGCTGACACGATCCAATGTTAGAGAAGTACCTTTTACCAAAACCATCCAGCCCAACAAGGGAAGTTTAGCTCCAAAGCGCCAGTGCACCAGTGCGCCGCTCATGCAACACTGGTCCTAGCGCCAAGATTCCAGTTCTTAACTCACAGCTGACACTAGTCACTACTCATGAGTCATTGATTAGTTAATTACTTATTCACATATGCCACAATCTCCTGTACTCACAGCCTCTCCTCACCGTCCTCACGGTGTCACGGTGTCACGGGGTCCTTGCTCTGCTGTTTTCTGCTCCTCTACTCCTCTGCTCTTGTCCAATGAATGCAACTTGGGGCTTGCTGCCGCACACAGTATTTTTACGGCCCCTGCCGCGATGAGAAGCCACACGGCCTCGGCCTCTGCCTCTGCTGCGCCAGGTAAATGATCCGGGGATCCCAGGAAGGCAACTTACGGGTCCCGCCGCACAAAAAACAGTTTGCGGCTCCCGCCGCACTGAAAGGCAACTCGTGGCCACTCACGGAGATTCCCGCAGCTCTCAGGAAAGTCGAGCGCGAGCGATCACCAGCGATCACCAGCAGCAACAGCAGCTTCTGGCGTCTGGCTTCTGGCGTCTGACGTCACTCCGGTCACTCCGGTCCGCAAATCACCTATACCAATAATAACATTTTCAGTGTTGTTCTCCACAACCATCTCACTCTCTTCACTTGGCCTTTCAGGCCCAAAGTATTGCATTTGAATGTCATCTATTACAGAACTGACTTCAGAATGAGTACATCTTAATAGCATATCATTTAGTTTTTGAAGCTGAAGAGCGCTGGACTTTTTACAAAATAAAATCTTCTTAGAAGATTCTACATTTTAGTATGGTGCACAGACAGCATCCGTATATGATGGAAAGTACTGTCACAAAACTGTTGTGATAATCAAGCCAATGAATGTCCTTGAAGGTTTGTCACTTCCTAACTCAACACGGATCAGGTCTTTGGAGTACTTTTATTTTTTGTTTCACAGGTCCATTGCTGTATTTGTTTAAGAAGAGTCTAAGTTTGTCAATAGACTGTTATCCACTTTAAAAACTGGATTTTGAGGACGTAGACCTGTTATTTGAAATGAAATTAATCAGATTTAGAGGAGCACGAACAAATGCCCGAAGGCATCAAGGTGCTAAAGAAGGGTTAGTTCAGAACAGAAATACAGTAAAAAAAGCGGAAACCCATCAAGAACCAATGAAATTCACTTAAAGAGTAAAGAACCAAGTTTTCAAGGCTTTTCGAATAAGGGTAGGAGCCTGAAAGGCAGGTGACAGATAACGGGAGAGAAATTCTAGAGCTTGGCTCCAGTGACTGAAAAAGCTCTAACTCCTCGCCTTGGCTTCTGGTATTTAGGAACAACCACACAATATAGGTTTGCAGAGCGGAGATGTCGAGAAGGAATATACCAATGAAACATTTGTCTCATTCCTCTCGGTCCAGTATTGTATAGTGCCTTATGAACAATACACGAAGCTTTAAACATAATACGCTTGTTTATTGGTAGCCAATGGAGCTTCGTTATCCCAGCTTCATTAGTTAGTTCTTCTTCTACATTTCTAGGCACTATTTTTTCTTTTTCAATAGATGTAACATCATTGATTTCATATCACAACCATCTCTGTCAATTGCAAACAGTAACTGATTTTCCTGTAAATAACTTTCCTCATTGAAAAATAGCTCACTACTGGAAGTGTGTTTCCACTCTCCCTAGAAAATAGTGCAAAAGTTTCCGCAGCGGCCTGTGCTGGTAAGAGCGGTGGGGCCGGGGAGGGGATTCGACAGATGACCACAAGGGAAAATTAAATAAATAATTTATTTTCCCTTGTTGTCTTCTGTCGAAACCCCCCCCCCACCTGGCCCCACCGCTCTTACCTGCACGGGCCGCTGCTGAAAAGTTTGTTTTACTAACTTGAACCTTCTGCCGACATTTGCCATAAGGGAATTGACTAGCTTATCTAAACATCTCATTCTCTTCAAAACCAGAACATGGGCTTCTATTGGAATTCTCAAGGGCATATTATCAAGCCCATTATCGCCGCTTTAGCGGCAGTTTTCTGCCGCTAAAGCGGCGATCATTTTAACGCCGTTTCTTGATTATATGCCCCAAAGACTTTATCTACTAGACACTCAACAAACTCTTTCTGCTTTTGCAATGCTCTTCTGCTTTTCACTATCTTTATGCGTCTCATAATATGTGAGACTACTCTTCTTGGGAAGAACTTCTGACGAAGTTCTTTGAATTGCTTGTTCTTAAACCTGTCTGGTTGGTCTTTTCTTTTTCTGACCTTATATTTTTTTGACATATCTTCAATGCTAGTTACACCTGCAGAAGAACGTTTACATGTTGTTATTAATCTTTTTATAAAAGACTGCATGCTCTTACTTGATTTTAATCTTTATTTACCTATGTTTCTTTCCTGTGGATGTGTTTCATGTTTGGAGTCTTACTTGTAGTAGCTTTGCTTTCTCCTCTTGTTTTTCTACTCTTTCGTTAGCATCTTTAATCAACTTCAACACCTACACAGAAAATAAAATACATATAACATTAAACTGTAATTCTCATACAGTTATTACTAAAAAATCAAATTCTTCTATGGTTCAGTTTAGTAGCAAGAGTCTCTGTACTGACACATTTAACAGATTAAAGAGGGTGTTTGGTTCAGCTCTGAAACAGCTTATGTCTACTGACAGTTCTGAAGAATATAAAGGCTGTGTGTAGAAGGATCCATGAAAACACTAGGCCTTGTATTATCACAGTTTAACAGGGCAGAGATTCTGTATGCTTCACTTTGAGGAGAGAGGTGTTTATTTTTTATAACAACATAGCTTCTGTTGAGACATCTTTTCACAGTGAAGGATGGGTGTAAAAGGTTTTTCCTATAAGTGTATCCAGGCTAAATGCTTGCTTTCTTATACCAGCATAGAATCTCTGTTGAGACGTCTATTCAGAGTGAATGATGGGTGTGAAAGGCTTCACTGAGAAAGTCATCCCTCTGTAAGCATGTTTTGTTTGAGTGAATAAGTAGCTAAGTTCAGTACAGTAGGGCCATCCTCTGTAAAAATTTACATAAGAATAGGTACGCCCTGTGCTAATATAGTTCAGCATTCTATACATTCTGCATGGTAGTTTCATGAAACAGTGATGCTATCTCATACTATGCTGTAACAGCAGTCTTGTAACTGAGAGCTCAACAGAGAGCTAATGCTTCCTGTAGAAGACCTAGTACCTTCTATGTTACATGGCTTTATAAACAGAAAGCTATCTAGTGATATCTCTGAACAGAGTAAAAGGTGTGTGGACAAAGCCTCAGACAAACACTAGCACCTATGCTACTATATTTGATGAGAACAGAAGATTTCCTCTCCACAAATAGGTCTGTACAGGTTAAAAGTTGGGTGTAAAAGTCTTTAGTGAATAATCCAGCCCTGTACAAAGGCAGCTCCTGAGAGAACATGGTGTATGAATGGGTTTACAGACAGCAAAGTCTCTACTGATCCTCTGGAGACAGTAAGGGTTAGTGTACAAGGTTTTAGACAAGCACTAGGCCCTCTCCTACCTGACTTAAATTGGGTAGAGTTTGGCTGTGGTAGTGTTTATGAAACAGCTACTCCTTTCTTATACAAGTCCATACAGAGTGAATCATTCACTTTTATACCAGGACACCGTCTCTCCTGACACCCCTCTTCAGGTCGAACAGTGCGTGTGAAGGTCTTTACTAATGAAACCATCTATTTCTACAGACATTTCCTGAGAGGGTAGAGGGTGTTTGGTTCAGGTGAGAAACAGCTGTCTGTGTACTGACATTTCTGGAGAGGATAAGGGATGTATGTAGAAGGATCTATGCAAATACTAAGCCTTGCATTATCACAGCTTAACAGGGCACATGTTCTGTATGGCTGAGTTTGAGGAGAGAGGTGGAACATTTTCTATAAGTGTTTACAGGCTAAATGCTTCTTTCTTTTTTTATAACAAGATAGACTTTCTGTTAAGACATCTATTCACAGTGAAGGGTGGGTGTGAAAGGCTCTGTTAAGACATCTATTCACAGTGAAGGGTGGGTGTGAAAAGCTTTAGTGAAAAAGCCATCCCTCTCTAAAGATGTTTTCAAAGAGTGAATATGGTGTTCAGTTCAGTACAGTAAAACCACCCTCTGTAATAATTTCTCAGAGCAGAATAGGCAGTTTGTGTAGAAGCATGCAGAGAATAAGTATGACTTGTGCTAGTATATTCCAATATGCTATACATTCTGCATGGTACAGGTTCATGAAACAGCGATTCTATATCATACTATCCTGTAAGTGACAGTTCAACCAAAAGCTAATGGTTTGGGTAGAAGACCTTAGAGAGCCAGTACCTGCTGTTACATGACTTTATAAACAGCAAGCTATCTAGTGATATATTTGAACAGACTAAAGGGTGTGTGTACAAGGAAGGCCTCAGACAAACACTAGCCCCTGTGCTACTACATTTTATCAGAGACAATATGGGGGATAGCAAACTTTGATGTAAAATCAGAGGTTTGTAATAGAATTGTATACAGAGTGCTTGGTTCACTTCTGTCAGACATTCCCTCTCTACTAATAAGTCTGTACTACTTATTGTTTGAGTGTAAAAGGCTTTAGTGTGTAATCCTGCCCTTTACACAGCCATCTACTCTGAGAGAACATGGTGTATGAGTGGGTTTACAGCTAGCAAGGTTTCTACTGATACCTTTGAAGAGAGTAAAGAGTTAGTGTAGAAGGTTTTAGACAAACATTAGGCCCTTTCCCATCTGATTTAAACAGAGTAGAGTTTGGCTGTGGTAGTGTTTCATTAAAGAGTATCTGCTTCTTATACAAGTGCATACAGAGTGAATAGTGTAGTTTTATAACAGCACACCATCCCTCCTGACACTCCTCTTCAAGTTAAACAGTAGCTGTGAAGGGCTTTACTAACAACATGGCCTCTTTTCTGAGACCTCTCCACATGTTAAATGCTGGGTGTAAAAGGCTTTGGTTAGAAACCCATTGCTCTACAAAGACCTTTTCTGTAAGTGAACCACATTTATAATTGCTTTAAGAAACAAAACCGTCTTTAATTGCAGCACTGAACACAATACTTTTTTACAAGCCTGGAGATTAGATAAGGTGCATTTTCATCAAATTTAGGCAATATGTCATGCACTTTTATATAGCATGAATGCTACAGTTTAATGTCAATATGCACTCTTCACAAAACACCTCTGTACAGAGTGATACTCGAGTGTTAAACTGTTTAGTAAGGAATTAATTCCTAATACAAACATATTTTCTCTGAGTGAGCCATATCTACGAATCATTCCAATTGGGGCACACTCTCTAGTGTGAAGACACTCTTGTATAAGTCTAAAACCTTTAGTGAGGAAGTAAGCACTCTCCACACACCTTACTTTCAGTAAACATGGTTAATAATGGAGTGTGAAAAAACATTCTCAACAGTAAAAAATCACTACAATGTAAAACTCTATGTAGGTTTATATAATAGAATCACTATGCCCTGTTGTTTCCATTATAACTGGGTACACAATATCTACAGTACATTCTCATACATTACATTTTTATCTTAGTGATCTATAAAGGGTGAATACTTAATTTTTATGACAACATATCCTCTTAATGACACTTCTCTACTGACTCACCTAGGTACTATAACCATCATTGAGAAAGTCCCTACCCTTCAAACACCTTTTATATTAGTGAACACATTATATGAACATGTTTAGGAGACCCACTGTGCAAAATTATTATAGTAAGTACAATAGTTGGTATATATATCAACCATTCCTGAGAGACACCTAAATCTCAAAACAAAAGTATCGTTATAGCCAACTATGAACTCAAAAGTATCTGAAAGATAGAATCAGCTAAGGTTTAATAGCAAGTACTGTTAATTTATATTTGGCATTTTAAATATCCAAATTATTAGTACTCCCATAATGAACAAACATACCAAAACTGGTTTATAAATATATTATATTATTTAAATATTTAGTAACAGACTTCATAGTGACATTATATTTTAAATTACCTGGAAATAAAGCTGTATGTTGAAGATAGCTGAATACATCAAACTCCTTTAATAAACAGTCAAATGAGCTCTGCTGAGCACAAGTCAATGAGATTACACTTCCTTCGCCTCCACAACACCAAGGGCAATCTCAGGTGTCTGAGGTTATGCAACATATATACGTATCTGAACTCTCAAGTCTTGCAGCCAATCACATCATAGCTTTTATTTTATTTTGTAGAGGGAATGTCAACTATTGGTTGACCCTAATAGAACCTCACTCTTGCATTCTTCACAGAACAAATGTATCTCTTTCACAGTGCATGTACTACATTTACTATAATCCCCTTTAATATTATTTTTAAGTGTAGGAAGGTGGAGTATTATGTGGTGATGCTGATTAGGCTTCACCATGCAATACTCTCACAACACCCCAAAGATGGTCCTTGGATTCACAATAATAAATCCTTAGCTCAGTCCTGCTAGAGTGACAAAGAGCGGTCAGCCTTTACTAGAGGAACATGTGTTAAGCATTTCAGAGTACCAACATGGATGATAAGTAATTGACACAACTCGAAAGAAATCTAACACCAATTTATAAAAATAAAGCAGATTTTTATATAATTTTAGACACCAAAATGAAGTGCATCAGATAAGTATAACCGTATTTATGGATTTTAGAAGCAATATTAAATCAGTGCAAAATAGTACTGAAAAACTTTATCATTGCAGTCAATGGGAAAAAGCAATATTGACAATCGGTCACTTGCAGGTCCAGTTGCATGGAACCCAAGGAGGGTAAAGGTGATGTGGGTCCCTGGACCAAGCAACGACAGACAGTTCGATTTTACCTGGCCTCGAGAAGCCCAGGTGCAGAGTTGTCCTGGCTGTCCTTGGTGTTGAAGCAGGAGCCGTGGGAGAGCTGGTTTTATGACTTACACTGTGCTGGTGGGGAACAGGGTGCAAAAAGTTGACCACAAAGCCACTGCTGATGTTGGATGATGGTTGGAGGAAGGTTCTCTCTAGGTGCTGCGTCGCATAAAGGGAGTGGTTGACGGACTGGCGACCAACAAGCGGTATGCACAGCAGAAAGTTATTTCGACATCCGTAGGACTGGGGGAACATGGTAACTGCCTGAAACTTTGTGGAGGTCAGGACTATGTTCCCCACACAATGCACTGGACCATCTACTTTTGGGTGATCCCTTGGAGGGCCCGATGGCCAAAGATTCTTTGGGTCCGGTACGTTGTTTTTACCTGCTGTGTGAAGGGGACTAGTGCCACTAGTCCAGAGGAGTCTTGAGTGGGCTTTGACTCTCAAAGGGGTGCCCTCTGCCTGGGTTAACTGAGATTTGGTCCAGGAAGACTTGCAGTCGTGCAGTTTCAGGAAGCTTGCCACAGGTGCAGAGTATCACGCCTTTGGTTTGTGCAGCTCCTGTTGTCGAAGACCCAGGTCCCTTCTTGTGTCCTTTGTTGCAAGTCAGATCAGAACTGAGGTTCTGGTGTCAGGGGTAGCCCTTAAATTCCAGAATTAGGGGCATTAGCGGTGTGTGTACAAGTGGCCAATGTTCTACTAGCCCCAGTGGCCAATCCACCCCTGAGGTGACCACATGTGTGGGTGTAGGTCACCTTTTCTATGTAAACAAAGAGGGGGACGAAGAGCTATATTTTTAATGAGGTCCTACACCTGTGCTCCTCGCAGACTAATGTACTTCATCACATTGACTGGAGTAGTTCCTCTCTAGGGAAAAAGGTAAGCCCAAGCTCAGTGGAATCATAGACCCGGTCAAAGGGATTCAAGGGGATCCGAATGATCAGATCTTAGTGCCCTCACACACCCGGTTGGGTGCCATGCTTCATCATAGGGCGCTCCTCGTCAGGCCGGCGCTTCAGTGCTTTACTGGCCTGCGGGCTCTTTATTGGAGATCTTTTGATCCGTAATGCCATTCAGATGAGTACAAGTTACAAGTGAGGGGTTATCGCAAAAAATAGGGTGGGGAAAAAGTGAACATCAAGAGAAAAAGAGTCTGAGGGAACCAAGGGGAAATTTATGGGGTAGTGTTCCCTTGACCCAGTAAAAACGATGGAGCTATCCTAAGGTCACAATGTACCCTAATCGCTAGAATGGGCAAAATAAGGTGGGGTCGACATGTTTCACGCCTATGTTGCCAGGAGGGTCAATCAGCATTTCATCAAGACCTAAATCAAATCACTCCTACCCTTTATAATTCTGTGGGCCCTGCTAAAGGTCAAGGGAACCCACTAGAACAACACATACTGCACCTGAATTGATGCAATGGGGCTGATTCCACCTAAAGAGAGAAAACAAAAATGAGAAAGAAGGAGAAGTTATACTTTGCTGTAGGGAGGACGTTACCTCCAGACTTTCATTAATCATAGACCCATTTGTAATTGTGGTCATTAATCCAGCCTGCTCCCTTGTCTAGTGGATCATAGTCTCCTATTTGGAGTTTCAAATAATAAAAACATCATTATCCACACATCTCGGGTAACCCATCTCATTTACCAAATATACTGAATATTGACAACAGTGGTGCAGTAAAGCAAAAGGAAAACATGTCAATTGCTGAAGCAGTAACCATGCGATAGAGGCTTCTTATTAAAGACCTTTCATTTCACGTGGTTAATGACTGACTATATATAGTGGTAGCCTTTATACCTCTAAGAGGGGAGTTGTGTAGTGACAGTATGTTATTCTGGTGAACATCAGAAAGTGTCTGCCTAGAAGTCTTACCTGACAATCCGGATAGAGTTACTCCTTAGGTAAGGCAGAGGTTCCCCGATACCCTAAGGGAGAAACCGGTAGAGGCCAAACAATTCAGATAATATTAAGCTACTATCCTAAAAACATAAGACATAGTGATACAATGAAGGACAGCAGGATAGTGCCATACTAAGAGGGCTCTTTCCCACAGTTTCTTTAGCTTAATTATTAACATTAGCAACCTCTGCTTTATTTCTATTGCTTTATGGTTGCTTTAACCCGTTAATAGCACTTGTACTAATGTAATACACACTCTTTTTTCTCCCTGTGGAAACAAGCTCGCAAGACTCTCACGAGATCGTAGAAAGACCTCATGGCAGGGTAGCTCGGTAAATTACCATGTGACTCTTGCGAGAGTGTCTTGGGATTGTACAAGGCCCCCACAGCAAGCTTCACTTAGAGAAGCTTGTAAATGACTCTTGCAAGAGTCAAGCTGGATCATAGCAAAATGTGAAATTCACTGTGAGAAGTTGGCCTGGTATATGCTGTCCACTAATTAAAGTGGGCCCCTGTACCAGTTCAAATAACCTTTATGGTGATTTAAGAGGTCAAAGATACTCTTAGAAAGCTATTCAAGTGGTAGCTGTGGAGAGCAGCCTTCAGGCTTAGTCTTGAAGGAATGTTAAGCAGCTTGTTTTACCAAAATGCAACCTTATTATATTGGTTAAATGAAAGGAGAAACACACAGTAGTTATAAAAATATGTATTTATTATTATAACACACTCTAAATACCTTACAGTATCTGCTACACGCAGATAGACACAAAGCACACAATACTGTAGCACAGAAACAGTTGTAAGTAGCACTAATACACAGTGGGCACCAGGAGGAGACCAAACCATATACTAAAATAGTGGTATAAGAACCATGACTCGAATCAAGACAGTGTCTAGAGGATGTAGAATCGCTGGGACCCCAAGGAACGACCCAAGGTGAGTAAGTAGGGACCCCACGGAGGACGGGTGTAGTGTGAGAACACGACCGCGTGCTACGTACAATTCAATGGGAGTCGCAGTTGCAGTTTTAGTGTTTAAGGACCTTTCCCAGTGGATTACGAGGAAATCCTTTGGAACATAGAAGGTTGGGAAGCCACCCCACCCGTGGATACCAAAGTACCAGAGTTGCCTATCCCAGGGAAGCCGGGTGCATAGGACTGAAGTGGCGTCGGAAACCACCGTCGTCCTCAAAGGGAGTCTTCAAGGAAATGCCACTGCTGGAAATAAGAAAAGTGTCCGGTGGAACCCACAGGTGGATTCTTGATGGAAGGAACCTGAAAGCAGAGGGGACAGAGTCTGGGTCACTCAGGAGTGACCAGGGGCTCGGTAGATGAATGCCCAACGAGGTCGGGTGCTTCAGGTGTAAAGATGGAGACCTTGACTCTACAGCTGCAGGGACCAGAAGATGTCGAGTACAACCAGGAGCCATATACGAGCTGTCCCACAAAGGATGTTGAGTGCTGAGGGGTCGGTGTCTGGCGGGAGCACCAACAAGCCTTGGCAGCGGCAACCCACAAAGAAGGTCAAAGAAGGTTACGGTCTGGCCCAGCAAGGACCAGGAGACTCACTACAGCAAGGGGAGTCAGGACAAGTCTGGAGCAACCAGAGGAGCTCAAGAAAAGCAGTGTTGTCCCTCAAATGGACCCACAGGTCGAAGGCACAGGAGTCGTGAGGGGACCTCAAGCAGGTTTCACAAAGTAACAGCTTGCAAGGCACAGAGTGCCAGGAGGCCAAAGTCCTTTGTACGAAATGTGCGCAGAGGTTGGGGCTATTGATAGCTCAATGCACTTAGTTGGAAAAAGCCAACAAGCATATGCACTTGCAAAAGTATGCAGTGCACAGGGGTTCAGGTTATGCGGTCCCCACGAGGGATACTGGCCACAAACTTGGTGAGATGGCAGCTCAACCTCAAGGAACATAGGAACCTACCTCCTGTGTTGCTTGAGCCTTCGGAGTCTGCAGGAGCTCAGGATTAGCAAACCGGTCAGTTGTGTTATGGTGCCTGCGAATGCAGGGGAGTGACTTCTTCACCCCAAGGGAGATACTTCAGTTGTCCTTGATGCTCCACAGGTCCTGCACAGAGCTTGTATGGTGCACGGGCACAGACGATGCTTTGGACGGAGAGGGAGACGAAGTTGTGCCCTGTCGAAGTCCAGCGAAGTCCAGAGTGTCCAGACGGTCGAAGATCAGTGGTTTCTGGTTCAGAATCTTGTCCACGTCGAATCTAGGGTCCTACAACCAGGTAAACCCTTTTGTACCCACGGGAGAGGGTTGGATAGATTCAGGGGACCCTCCGAGGGTAGGGTCAGGACAGTGGGGAGGATACTCCCCTGTCCTTTGTCCAGTTTCGCGCCAGAGCAGAAGCTAACGGCTCCCAGGACTGGTTTGAAAAGGACTATGCACAGGGACACCAAGTGTGCCCCACATGCAGACTTTCAGGCACTTTGGAAGTGCACCCACCCAGCCCCAATACACTAAATCCTGTCTGGGAGGTGGTCACACCTCCCTGTGACAGGATGCCTATTGTGCTGCCTTCCTCTGCTCATGCTTGGCTTAGCAGCAGGAGGGCAGAAATATGTCTCTGGTCGGCAGCAACCATTTTGTGCTGTCCGGGTCGAGAAGGCTGGTACCGGGAAGACCAGGGACCCCACGAAGCTTGCTTCTGAAGGGTGGAATCATACCTCCCACACCGGTTACCGGTGTGGAGGTATGATTCCAAGGTGTTTGATACCAAACACGACATGGTTTGTTGCAGCCGTTTTTGAGATAGCATTTTACGCAAGCATATAATGCAGCTCTACCTATATGTCTGGCTGCGTCACGGACAACCCGGGAGAATGGTCTCCGAAGACTGCAGAGGGGCTCTGCTCATGCAGGGGCACCCTCTCACCTAAAACCCAGCACCCTGCCTTCAGGATTGTTAAGGCCTGCTGGAGGGGTGTGTTATAGGTTTTAAGTGTAGTGACCTATAGATATAGTAAACCTATATCTAACGTAAGTGGTGAATTCACCATCTTACACAGGCTGCAATGGCAGGCCTGTAGTTCCATTTTACATGGCCTCTCATGGGTGGCCTCTGGGGTACCTATGCCCTGGGTACATGTGTACCTTATACTAGGGACTGACAAAGGGTACCTCAGTATCCAATCTGGAGTGTACCTAAGTACATGGCATAACCAATTTAGGGAGAAAGCAGATAGACTGGGGTTCTGATTAGCAGGATCCCAGTCAGACTAGTCAAAAACAGTGTAACATCAAGCAAAAAGTGGGGGTAACATAAGAAGCAGATCCTACTTTCCTACATTCACTCAATAGAAAAGCTCCTCCTGTTTAACAAGTAACTGTGCACCATGGAAACAGCAGTTGGTCACAACCTAACCTATGTTTCTAACTGCCAAAAATCTACCAATTACATTTATATTTTTGCCACCCACCCATTTTTTCTCTTCTCTTGTAAGTCCATATTCCTCCTAAAGCTTACTCATACTGCTGAGCACTCCTCTGGTGACTGACATCTCCATACTGCACTATGGTTCACCTCAGGATTTTGGTACACAGCTTCATCCACTGGGCTAGAGAATATGCCATTAATTGTGGTACTGACAAGAATCTTCGATTTCCAAACTTGGACATCACTTGCATTGGCCATAGAGGTAGAAAGTGGCATCAATTGTTACCAATGGTTGAGAGCATTTTGGATTGTGCGCACCCAGACCTGATGACAGTGCACTGTGGTGGCAATGACTTAGCACAATCACAGGGGTTACGCTTGAAATCCAAATGAAGGAGACCTTTTCACGATTGATGTCTCTCTTTCCTCACACTACCTTTGTATATTCAAATATATGTATAAAGGCAAAAACTGCAATAGTCAAAAGAGTTTTGTCCTAAGATTGAGAAATCCCAGAAGCATGTCAATAAATCAGTTTCTGCATTTCTTCGTGACCATGGCATGGGCTCTATATATCATAACAATATTAGTTTTGATATGTCATGTCAAGTGACAATATAGGTGAGATGGAGTGCACTTGACTGCAGAAGGGAAGAGGATCTTCCTTAATAACATCAAGGAATGCATCCAGTTCTATGTGTAACTGAACACTACACACTATAAACACAAAGTCTCTTGTCAGAGCCACCCTACTGCTACATTATGTGATTCTTTCATGTTATAATATCCTTTCTTTTTTAATGATACTGGTACCCACAAAGCTCTTGCGAGAACGGGAGCACCCAAGTGCCTGCCTTCACCCATATATTTCTCTGACTCTTGCGAGCTCAAACACTTAGCATATATCTCATGGATTACAGTCCTGCATTCTTGGGAGTGGGAGGTACAGTGTGCAAACACACAAGACTCTCTGCTGAGAGCTCTCTCTTCAGACAGATTTTCTCTACCCCTCCCTACTTTTTTTTATGATCCTCTGAGAGTCTTGCTCGATTATATATTTTTTGGGGGGGATAGAATTTACACTCTTTGATTACAGTACATATACCTTTTAGTTCCCACTACAAAGGTATGGACAGAAAGTGGCCTTTCCAGTCAGAGCATTCTAGGATTTAACAGTTGCATATAGTAGGGTGTAATGAGAGACTGGCCTTTCCACTGACACCTCTCCTCAGGGTGACCACTATGCATAGTAGTGGGTGGAAGAGACTGCCCTCTTTGCTGAGACTTCTCTTTCAAGTGATGGGTAACAATAGTAGGGTGTGTGAAAGGACTAGCCTCTCCGCCGAGAGCACTTTCTTGGATGATGGGTGTGTGTAGTAGGGTGAGCAGAGGTATTCGCCTCTCCTCTCAGACCTGTCAGTCAGATGAGAAATATGCATAGTAAGATGTGGAGAGGGAATGGCCTCTCTTTTTAAACCTCTCTGTCAGATGACAAGTGTGCATAGTAAGGTGTGTGATGGGACTGGCCTCTCCACTAAGACCTCTCTTTCTCAGATGAAGGGTGTACATAATAGGGTGAGGGGAGAGAGTAACCTCTCCACTGAGACCTCTCTCTGGGCTGATAGGTGTGCATAGTAGGATGTATGAATGAACTGGTCTCTCCGCTGAGAGCTCTTTGTTAGGTGACAAGTATGCATAGTAGGATGTGGAGAGGGACTGGCCTCTCTTTTCAAACCTCTCCGTCAGATGAGAAATGTGCATAATAAGGTGTATAAAGGGACTGGCCACTCTGCTGAGACCTCTCTCTCAGGTGAAGGGTGTGCTTAATAGGCTGAAGGGAGAGACCAAGCTCTCCACTGAGTCCTCTCTCCGAACTGATATGTGTGCGTAGTAAGATGTGTTGAGCGACTGGTCTTTCAGCTGAGAGCTCTCTGTTAGATGACAAGTATGCATAGTAGGATCCGGAGAGGTAATAGCCTCTTGTTTGAGAGCTCTCTGTCAGATGACAAATGTGCATACTAGGGTGTGTGAAAAGACTGGGCTCTCCCCTAAGCCCTCTCACTGTAATGATGGGTGCGTAATAGGGTGAGGAGAGAGTAGCCTCTCCGCTGAGACCTCTCTCTGGGCTCACAAGTGTGCATAGTAGGGTAGGGTGTATAAAGGGACTGGTATTTCTGGTGACACCTCTATGTAGGATGATGGGTGTGCATAGTAGGATTTGGGGAGGAACTGGTTTCTCTGCTAAGACCTCTCTCTGTAATGATGGGTGAGCACAGTAGGGAGTTGGGAGGGACTGAGCTCTACTTTCAGACCTATCTCTCAGATGACACGTGTGCATAGTAGATGGCGGGAAGGGACTGGCCTCTCCTTTCAGACCTCTTTCTCAGATGACGGGTGTGCATAGTAGGGTGTGGAGAGGAATTGGCCTCTCCTTTCAGACCTCTTTCTCCGATGACAGATGTGCACAGTAGGGTGCGGGAAGGGACTGCCCTCTTCTTTCAGACCTGTCTCTCAGATGATGGGTGTGCATGGTAGCATGTGTGGAGGGACTGGCCTCCTTGCTGAGACCTCTCTCTGTAATGATGGGTGTGCGTAGTAGGGTATGGGGAAGGACTGGGCTCTCCTTTCAGACCTCTCTCTCAGATGACAGGTGTGCGTAATTTGGTGCGGGGAGGAACTAGCCTCTCCTTTCAGACCTCTATCTCAGATGATGGATGCGCATAGTGGGGTGTGGGAAGAGCCTTAACTCTAATCACAACTTTTCCCAATCCAATGGGCATAATTAATAGACTCTGATAAACACCATTTCCAGTAAAACTCCTTCCTACAGTAACAAGTGTGCATACCAGAGTGTATTCAAACATTACCTACTCCTTCCTAATCTTCACGATCCCATGAGAGTCTTGAGAGATAGTAACTTTTTTTTTTTAGAGAAGTAACCTTCTACTCATCACAGTACTTATCCGTTACACACTTCTTCTAAAAAATAAGGAGCACAATATGCATTCCTACTGATAGCATGTATTGAGAACTCATCTACTTGTTTTTACTATTCACGATCCTGCAAAATTGTGAAAATTAGTTAAAAACAATATACATTCATTTTCTTCACAGTAGTTACCACTTAGGCACTTCCTCTCTAAATCTAGGGGAACACCCCTCTTGTATAGCTTTTTAAATTTTTTAGCACTGAGACCGCTCTTCTGGAGGTCTCTGAATATATCAAAGCAAACCTTGATCTAAATTCCCCGGTTATGGTAATGCTATTTGATCTTTCTGCGGCGTTGGATACTGTCTTTCATGCTCTTTTGCTTGAGAGGCTTGAACTGATGGGCATTACAGACCACGCCCTGTTATGGTTTAAATCTCTCATTAGCAACTGCACTCCCGGCCGTTTTTATTTCTCCTTTCACCTCTGCAGCAAAACCCTTGGATTGAGGAGTTCCGCATGGTTCGGCTCTTAGCCCTATCCTTTTTAATATTTATATGTCACCTTTGGCTAATATTGTGGAGTCCTGGGAGTCAGACTAGTATCCTATACGGTTGACACACAACTTCTCTTGGCCTCTCATGAAAATGTTCCTTCCTCTTTGAGTTCTTTTTAAGTCCTGCCTCAAATCTGCTATGGGCTGGATGAGCACCAGTTTTTAAAATTAAACTCAGATAAAACTGAGATTCTTTTCTTTGGTACTAAATCTATCCCTGATTCCAACCTCTGGTGGCCATCAGAGATGGCCGTGCCCCACCCCTCCCCGGTGGTAAGGAAACTTGGGGTCAAATTTGATTCTAAGCTCACTTTTGAGCCTCAGATTAAAGCATTGTCCAGCTCTTGTTTCCTGACCATAAGATCCTTGAGACATATGCTGCACCTCAATCCTATGGAACACTGAAAAACAATAGCTCATGCCTTGATCACCTCTAAACTGGATTATTCTAGCAGTTTGTAACTCAGGCTTACAACCTTTTATCATTCAGTGTATCCAAATTATTCAGAATTAGTCTGATCTTTAAAATCGCTCCCTGTGTTTCCATATCAAGTCATTTGCACCGGCTTCATTGGCTTCCGATCAACAGAAGGATCCAGTTCAAGGCCCTCACTCTTGCCTTTACGATCTTCAACCAAAAGGGACCTCTTTATCTTAGCCGTCACTTTAATTTGTCTTCCCAGGTCTGCTCACTGCACTCTAGCAACCTCATACTGTTTCAAACTCCCCATATATATATAGGCCCAGAAGAGGAGGCTGATCCTTTGCCTATGTTATGGCTAGGCTGTGGAATGCACTGCCTCTTGCTTTGAGAAGTAGACCTTCCGAAATGGTTTTTGGAAAAGGACCTAAAACGCTTCTCTTTGATTCTGCTATAATTATTTCTTAACCTGGGTCTTCTTATTCTGACGTTGTGGGCAATCTTTTTCCATAAGTGCCGGGATGCCTTTTAAGGTAGCCGTGTTCTTTAGAAATGTAAAAACAATAAAAACAAACTTCATCTCCACAACATCTCCAATTTTTTACAGTAATCGGTAATGGTGGTCATTTCATTTCTAAAATTCCATTAGCGAGCCAATCAAAGTGCTCACTGGACACACGGGAACATCTTGCTCCCATGAGAGTATGAAATTTCAGTGGAAAAACGGGCCTCTTGACCAATCACAGGGCTCCATTCTTGAATTTGCACACTCAAGGCATGCCTTCGAGACTCT
Organism: Calotriton arnoldi; assembly: GCA_963921515.1. NCBI lineage: Eukaryota > Metazoa > Chordata > Amphibia > Caudata > Salamandridae > Calotriton > Calotriton arnoldi. The sequence continues at coordinate 1,612,250 of CAWUFW010003362.1, forward strand.
TGCGAGACCAACTGCCAAAATACACAATTATTTTTTACCCTTAATACCTAAAAAACTGTTGAATGGATTTACACCAAATCACAAAACGCACAATCTGCAGTCCAAGTTCTAGCATCCTATTGAATTTGGTGCAATTCCGTTCAGCAGTTTTTGCTGTAGACTTGTCTAAAGAAGTCTATGGAAAATTAGATTTTACGTTGTGGGGTATCCTTTTTTCTCGCCTCCCACTGGATGGATCACCTCAAAACTTTCCAAGAAGGAGTTGAGGTGGATGAACTTTTTTTTTCTTTTGGAAAATTTTGCAAAGGGGGGCCACGGTTATTAGCAAACAAAAAAAAACCCCGTCTATGGAAAATCAGACCTAACTATAACTACCTAGTGGTGACCGCCACTAGGTAATATATTGAATTGAATTGAAATTAAATTTGTAAAGCGCAGCTAATGCCCGAAGGCGTCTTGGCACTGTGGACAGACTGAGAACAGGAGAACATTAGTACAGATAGTGATCAGATGAGTTCCTTCAGGTGGTCTGTGTGAAAAGCCACGTTTTCAGACCTTTCCTGAAGCTCATCAAGGAGGGTGCTGTTTTTAGGGTAATAGGTAACGTATTCCACAGCATTGCTGCTGATCTAAAAAGGCTCCTACCTCCCCAAGTGGCCTTCTTGAAGGGGTGGTTGCCATGTTCCTGGCCGTTCCTGACCGTAAGGTTCTATTGGGGACATACCATTTTAGTTTGTTCCTAAATTGTGTTGGTCCTTGATTATGTAGTGATTTAAATGCCAGGCAGAGGACTTTAAATTTACATCTCTGCCTGACTGGAAGCCAATGTAATTTTTTTATGGCTTCTCTCGCCGATACATTTTTGGGAATTTTTAAAATTAGCCGTGCTGCCGCGTTTTGTACTATCTGCAGCCTGTTAATTAGGCCTGAATTAATGGTAAGATAGAGACTGTTACAATAATCCAGACGAGAGAGGACCAACGCCAGAGTCACTGTTTTTAGAAGTTCTTCTGGTATATATTTCTTAATCTTGTTGATTAGTCTTATTGCACAAAAGGAGATAGATGTGACTTTACTGACTTGGTCCTTGAATTTGAGTTCCTTATCAATGATAATGCCCAAATCTTTAGTTTTTTGGAGGGTACGGGCAGCACATCCAGTACTGGGGGCCACCAGTCAGGTGTCCAGAGGGAGGGTTTATTACCAAAAATGATAACCTCCGTCTTGGACGCATTCAACTTCAAACAGTTGCCGTCCATCCAGTCACTCACATTCTTCATACAGATCTTAAAAGCCTCACCCGGGTACTTTCCTCCATTTGTTAAAGACACCACAATCTGCGTGTCATCGGCATAGGAAGCTAGGACGAATCCTGCTTCCTTTATTATCAAGGCTAACGGCGCAACATATAAATTAAAAAGCGTGGGGCTCAGGGCGGAGCCCTGAGGAACTCCACAAGGTAAAGAGAACTGTTTGGATGTTGCTGACCCCATTGCTACATTTAATTGCCGATTAGTTAGGAATGATTTTAAGAGTTTAAGTGCGGTACCTTTTATGCCCGCTTCCTGCAGACGGTCAGCCAGAATCTCATGGCTGACCGTAACAAAGGCCGCCGAGAGGTCTAGCAGTACCAGCGCGGCTGTTCCTCCTCCGTCTAGGATTACACGGATATCTTCTGTGGCTGTGATTAAGGCCGACTCAGTGCTGTGATGCTTCCTGAAGCCGTGTTGTGTTTCAACCAGTAATGAATTAGACTCGATATGTTCGGTAATTTGCTTGTTCATTGCTTTTTCAGTGCATTTGGCAGCAAAAGGGAGCCTTGCAATAGGGCGATAGTTACCAGGTTCTGAGCTATCGAGATTATCTTTTTTTAAAAGGGGGAGAATGGAAGTGCGTTTCCATTGAGTGGGAAAAATACCGCTGGCGAATACTGACTTAATGATAAGGCCCAGATATGCTGCCAGTTGTGAGGGTATCTGGTGCATTATGTTAGGTGGGCAGGGGTCGTAAGGAGAGCCTGACTTAATTGATAAAATGAGGTCTATTAATTGGTCATCAGAAGGATTCCTGAAATCGAGGAAGTTGGTTAAATCTTTCTTAAGACTAAGTGTATGCTTACTCTGAGAGTTAATACTAGCAAATTTATCATAGATGTTAGTCACCTTCTTTTGAAAGGAGTTTGCTAGTAAGTTACAGAAATCCTGATTTGATTCCATATGATTGACCTTGTTAGGTTTGACCAGCTTATTAATAACCGAAAATAGGGTTTTATTAGTATCACATGCGTTTTTTATGTGTTTAGTAAAATAATCTGTCTTGGCTTTTATAATGTCTTTCTTATGTTGAGCGAGTTTAACTTTATAAGCGATTTTCTCCTCTGCCACATAATTTCTTCTCCATCTTTGTTCCTGTCTACGACATTCCTGTCTGGACAATCTCAAGTTCTCGTTGTACCAAGGTTGGGACAATTTTCTTTTTATTGCTATGTTGGAGATGGGAGTTATTGTATCCAATACCGTATTAAGCCAGTGAGAGAGAGTTTCGATGTTATGTTCTGCTGCTGCATCCTGCTCCAGTTGGCAAGGAGTAGCGGCAATCGCCTTATCAAGTGCATCTGGCTGGATTTTATGCCAGGCTCTACTGGTAGTAAATTGTACAGTTGGTCTGTCTTGTACTGATGTCATGGCCATCATTGACCAGTTGACCACCCAGTGGTCAGACCAGGTCAATGGAAGGGATGGGGATACCACAAGATTCTCCCAGTTGGAAAATATACCATCTAGCAGGTGGCCAGCTTTGTGTGTCTGACCTTTGTTAACTAGAGGCAGTCCAAATGAGTCCATTAGATCAATAAGTTTTAATGAATTTGGATCTTCTATATTCTCCAAGTGGATATGTATTGCACAAAACAGAAAAAATTGTAATAATGCAATTAAAAACATTAAATAAATTACCAAACACATAAAATAAAATAATAAAAAGACACATTTACAAAAAATGTTATAAAAATGTACATACAATTTTTTTTAAACAAATATTATAACATTTAAATTATAGACAAGTATTAAAATATATATATTTAGCCAATATTAGGAAATGTATTGAAGTTTGGTAATATTAGATATACTATTCCCACTCCAGTTTATGCAACAGTATAGAAATTGTAGGATTTCGGACAGGTTAAATATATTATTACCACTCCAAACAGCTCAACAGTAGGGAAAGCATTGGACTTCGAAGGGTTAAAATTTACTATTCCCACTCCAGTCTGTACAACAGTAGGGAAAGTGTTGGACTTCGGAGGGGTAAGATTCACTATTTCCACTCCCTCCAGTCGGTGCAACAGTAGGGAAAGCACTGGACTTCGGAGAGGTTAAATTTACTATTCCCACTCCAGTCTGTGCAACAGTAGGGAAAGCATTAGACTTCGGATGGGTAAGATTTACTTTTCCCACTCCAGTCTGTGCAACAGTAGAGAAAACATTGGACTTCGGAGGGATTAAATTTACTATTACCGGTCCAGTCTGTGCAACAGTAGGGAAAGCGTTTGTCTTCGGAGGGGTTAAGTTTACTATTCTCACTCCAGTCAGTGCAACAGTAGGGAAAGCATTGCACTTCGGAGGGTAAGATTTACTATTCCCACTTCAGTCTAAGCAACAGTAGGTAAGCTACTTCACTTCAAACACATTACATAAATGAAGAATCCTATTAATTTTGAATAAAATATAAAACTCTAAATATATATTAATTAACATAAAATATATATAAAATTAAAAAAATAAACAATTATTTAATTTACAAAATTCATCTAAAATGTAATAATTAATTTTCAATTAAAAAATAATGCTTATTTAGTTATTACTTAATTCACTTTCAAACCTATACCCCCACAAATCTAGCAATTCATACCTAAAATATAATGAAAATAAATAAGTATAACACAATTTACATAATTCATAAACAATTACATAATTAATTAGCAATTAATAGTTAACTGCTAATTCATTATTACTTGATGAACTTCCCACAGTACAGCCCTACAAACCTAGCACACCACACCTAAAATATATCTAAAATATATCATTATACAATTTACATAAATATGAATCAATTAAATATTTAACTATACATTAATAATTATTATTATTTAATTAACTTCCCACCATATGCGCCAACAAACCTATCAATCTGCATCTAAAATATAACTCAAATATATCAATATTACATAGAGTACATATTTAAAAATTAATTAAATAATTAATAATACATTATTAATTAATTGTTAATTATTAGTTAATTAACTTCCCACCCTATACCCCTACAAACCCAGCAGCACGCACCTAAAATATAACTAAAATATATGATTATTACAGTTTACATATTTCATAATCATTTATCTAACTAATGATACATTTATTGTTAATTAATTATTACCTAGTTAACTTCCCAGTCTACCCCTTCAAACATAGCAACCCGCACCTAAAATGTAAGTGTAATAAATCAATATTATATAATATACATAATGAACATCAATCACCTACTTACTTAAAATTATTACTTAACGTCCCACCCTAGGCCCCCTACAAGCCCCACACATCACTATAAATTACTAATAAAAATTAAATTCTAAATTCTAAATTACGTAAAATTATAAACTATAAATTTAAAAATTAACAACAATTATACACACAATACTAATATAAAATTAATGTATAAACTAAAACACATTTATTTAATATGTAAACTAAAACACATTAAATTAATTAAAAACGATATTCTTTACAACAATATTATTGAAAACAATATTTACAACAACGATATTCTTAGCAGCAATATTTTGTACCTGGAAAAATGATATTCTTGACAATGATATTTCTGCATCATGATATTTTTACATCACAATATTTGTTTTTCGATATTTCTGTCTCCCGATATTTACAACTCAATATTTTGTCTACATTCCAAACCTTTGAATATCCCCAACATGGCAGTACTCAAATTAAAGACTTAAAGACTACATTTTCTTACTAAATGGTTTCCAGTGGCATATGGTGCTCTACATGAACTCTGTTCGGTGTTGTCTTGGGTACTTGAAACTTTCTCACCCTGAACCTGATTCATATACTTTAACAAGATACAGTTTATAAATGACCACTCCTGAAAGTGATCAACTTTTGTATAACCTCTAATGAGCACTAAGTCATGAAGAGGTTCTGCCATCAGAAAGAATCTCATTCTTCCTTTGATTTTAAATACATCTATTTTATTTAATATTGAGAATTGGAACATAAGCATGATGTTTATATTCTTATTTAAAACAATTACTACTTTTGGTAAACACTTGTCGAAAGAGGCATGAAATAATGTTCCAAATCACTGAAACTATAAAGTCAATTACGATGGAGAGACGACAAAGGTAAAATTCATGCACCATGTGAAACATATTGGATACAGAAATTAGACAACTTGCAGTCGCATACAGTTGATGACCATATTGATGATAGAAAAAAGTTATAAAGAAAATTACAATCAAATGGAAAGAAGAACTAAAAAAGGCTCCACAGTTAAAACATGTGGATAGTAACAATGCCACATTTAAGTTCTGTTGGAAGACGTGGTAATGGCAAAGAACGTCACTGTGAGTAACAAAAGAGACGGATTCCACTACAGAAATACATGGGATAAAGTACTCCATGTGTTCCATTTAAATGATATTGCAAGTCACCAAGGAGTTTCCGAGACCATATAGAGAAATGAGGCCGAAAGTCGAGTTCCTATATAAAAACAAAAACTCCAAGGTGACTTCAATATCCTTTTAATGAATGGAAGAGGGTATTTCATTCCTCATTATACATTCTCACACCATCACCCTTTCCACAAACCACTTAAATTCTAAATGCCTTACTCTTTCACATTATAGAGACAGTGTGGCTGTATCCATGAAGAATAGAAAGAGAAACTATAGTGCAAAATTAAACACACCAAAAAGCTTTTAGCAATTTGATGTAAAATATATTAGAAGCAGTTTAATGCATGGCTGAATAAAAAAATCTGTTGTAGCTCACAAATCACATGTATTCAAAAATATGCCCATTCTGCTGATCAGTGCTTAATACAAGAATACATTTCATAAAGAAAAGATAGTTCTCGTTTTAATTGTTTAAACTGCAGCTTTAACAATGATCCTTGATCGGCCTTTCACCTTGGGTGCTGGCAACAGGCATTATGACCTCACAACTCATCTGTAGTAACGTATTACAGTTGAGCAGCTACCTCATAGTCACAAGTCACCTTTAATCAGGAGATTAGAGACATACATTTATACAGGGATTGCAGGCTTCCATGTATTATACAGAGGTTAATTTCTACAATAGAATGCATGCCTTTAATTTATTTGATTTGAATAATAGGTGTTATTGTGTCAGCGTTACGTTTTATTAACGTTTGGATGCATTAGTTTGAAAATTCAATGATATTTCCGAGCACTTGAATGCTCCAAATTAAGTCATTGTTTTGAAAACGAACATTGGCTGTATTCTTGAGTGACAAATTAAATAGTATAACAATAGAAGAGAAAGACCTGGGGTAAATTACAGGAAATGCTGGCTAAGCTCAGAGTGCACCGCAATGCAACAGTTATCCCATCATTCTCATAAGCTAGCTGCATACACAAACATGAAGAGCAGAAGCCCACAAATTAGTATGTTTAAAATTCTAACAAAACATATTAAGTGTCCAATATAGAGCTATTTTGTATCTTAATGGTCAATTTACTCTATGTAATTACATCGACCATAGAGGCAGCTTATCAATTTCTCCATGGTGATAGCTAACTCCAACATTTGTTTTGTGGTCGAAATGCCACTATCGCAAGGCTATAATTCAAAAGTAAAACACCAGATTACCATACTATTCACAAACCTATATTTCACAATTATAATCAAGCCATCTAGTCCTCAATTCCCCTTTGACTCTAAGGCAAAATATATTCCTTCCTTTACTATGATAAGTATAATATCAGCGCACATTAGAAATGTAATTCACAATTAAAATTGGATCCAATATTACCATATGATTATATTATAGACAAAAGCTTAAACTTCTAATCAGCACGCATTGCTCCCTCCTTTAGCATACAATTGGTGCACCAAGTAAATAACATTCATACGTGTTATTATTCATGTGTCTATGCTTATAATTCCTTTTTCAAGTACGAAACAATGATACCATTTTTTGAAATATCTGTCACAGTCATGAATTAAAAATTTCTCAACAATATTGTTGATATAGTTGATTTATATCAAGACTTAGGGCCTTTCAAGCAATGCAGCACAGCAACCAAATATGCTGTGTTGTGTTGCGAAAAAGGAGAGAGCAGAACAGCTCTGTTTTTCTGTCTTGCTGCGCAGGCACATTTTAGGCTTCTACCAACGCCCTTAACCTTGCACCATAGTGCAAGGATGTGTGCATAACATCAAGCTTAGGTTTTGCACTGGAAGGGTACCCTTCTAGTACAAAATACTATGCTTAGCCATATGTTTAACACTTTCCCTGTTTGTATGTGTGCTGTACAGTGCAGCACATGTGCAAAGTTGGAAAATTATGGACAAATAAAAACATTTCTCTAAGTTTAAACTAGTCTCAAAAAGGCAATTATTTTTTGGCACAAAGCGCTTTCTGCAAATGCTAATAAATAGGGCTTTGCATCAAAATACATTGTGGTTGTTTGAGAATGCTAATATACCACTCATAGCATGCCCCCTTGTTAGTGCCAAGTTACCCAAATCAGCGTATAGCACTACTTTGCATTACTTTAGGACTGCTTTCCAGCACAAAACAAGTTTCACGTTGAAAGGTATATCCCAATTCTATATTTACGCCAGTTTGCATCACTTTTGTGATGCAAACCCAGTGCAAAGTTCTATTGAATCTGCCTGTTAAGGTGTTATTTAGAGCTTGGCAGATGAGCAGCATCTGCCAAAAATTGTCAGATGTCCCATCTGCCTTATTTATAGCATATACTTGAGTATACTCTTAAAATACCAATGTGCGCACTCTAGTATCAACATGGTGTACCCCAAACTCTAAAATGCCCTCTTAGCATCTCAAGTTTACAAATTTAAATTATTCAATATGAACATACCACAATCCTCTATCAATTTTCACTCCTCCACTTATTATAAATTTATAGCTTTCCCACCCTTCACTCGTTTTATCTAGTTGTGCATAGATTGCAATCTTGCAATTTTTAAAACAACAGATATATTAATTGGTAATTGAGCAGTGATGTCATCAATAATGCCACATAACATGTCATGAGTGATGTAATATGTGAGGTCATAAGCAGTGCATGGCAGGACACAAGTTATAGTTAGATCACTGAATTATTACTATCAAATTTCAGTGATTTCTTGGATTTATAAATGTTTGTTTTTAACACATTTCAATACCTATCTATACCATACCTTTAATCTTTGTTTTTTTTCTGTGAATTTCTGGGTTTTCTTAATGAAAGGGAAAATCACCTTACCATACCTAACTACAATGTCTCCCCTCTGGCCTTCCTTCCATTCTCCCTCTGAGTATCCCTGTTCCCTCCCGCTTCACCTTCATGATTAGCTTGTTGCCCCTGCCTATGCCGCCTTGCTCTTCATGATCAGCTTACTACTCTCGCCCCCTTCTTGTCTGCCCAATGTTTTCTTTGTTCTTGCCGCTGCGCTCTCCCTCCTGCCCTTTGCGGTCCGTTGTGTTGCCCCTGCACAGAACAGCCTGCCCTCTGTGGTCAGCATGCTGTCCCTTCCCCCTGCCCTACATTCTCCGTGTGGGTGTCTCTGCCCCCTCTCTCCTACCCTCTGTGGTCCATTGTCCTTCACCTGCCTATCATGGCCTGCCCTCCATGTTCAGATTGCTGCCCCTGCTTTTCTCTCCCTGGCCCTTCATTCTTCATCTGCATGCTCCTGCCCCCTCCTGCTGCTCTGCGTGGTCATCTTGCTGCCCCTGAATCAGGCCCTGTTTTTCTGGCCTCCATTTTCTGTGTGCATGCCCCTGCCTCCTCCTGCCACCTCAACCCTGCTCTTTATAATCAGCTTGCTGCCCCTGCCCCTAACCCTCCCACCTGCCCTCCGTTCTCTGTCTGCATGCTCTGACCTCCTCCCCCTGCCCTCCAATGTCCATTGTGCTGCCCTGCCCATGCTGGTCAACTCTCCATGGTCAGCTTGCCACCTGTGCTTTTCCCCCATCCCCTATCCTCTGTACTCCATGTGCATGCTCCTGCCCCCCATGCCCACCTTGACTCGCTGTGCTTCCCCTGCTGGCCTTCCCTCTGTTGTCAACTTGCTGCCCCTGCCTCCCTCCCCTGCCTTCTGTTGTAGCGTCACTTGCCCCATCAACTTTATAGGTTTTATTTCTCAATCTTTACCCTGCCAGATTAATACCACTCTCTTGGCCCTCCGATGGATCTTGCTTAGTGCCGAGAGGGGTTGGATATAAAAGGTCCCAACAGTCATCCAATGAGGGCCTGGAATTGGATAACTGAACTATAGACTAGAAATCAGACTCATCTAAATTACCTTCAAAACAATACTATATAGATAAAAGATTTTCACGGCAAGCCCAACTCTCCTGAAGAAATGTAGGCGAGCCAGAATCATACACACTAAGGGGCCGATTACGATCTCGCTCGGAACAGCTCCTGACGGCATCCGTCAGGAGCGAGTCCGAGTCGTAAGCGCGATTTCTGGACGACTCGTACCGCTGTACGAGCGAGCAAGTACGATGCGAATATAGCCTTGTGCTCCGAGCGACTCGTACCCGTCAGCGAGGCCCTCCGGACGACTCCGACATGGCCGACGCTCTCTGCGCAATGGGGCCGATTTCCGAACGACCAAGTACAATGCGCGCATCGAGCAGCCGGATCGAGTCGGAACCTCCGACTCGAGACAGCGTTGGGAAGCAGACTTTGGGGGGCCGTAGCGGGCCCCCTTCACCCGTAGCTTTAAGACTCGGTCACTGGCGGGGACCCAAGGGTCCCCCTACACATGCATGCACAGGGCGGCCGGCACTAAGGCGTCCCCGCAACACGGGCGCCCTTTTCCGCGACCTACCTTTATTCTCTATGGGAGCCTATGTACGCTATGTACAACAGGCTCCCATAGACTTCATTGGGACTCCGAGCGACCCGAGTCCGTCAGCGCTCAATTGCATCGTACTCGTTTGCTCGGAGCCTCGGAGCGCAAGTTGCTCGGAAAGCTCTACGGGACCGAGTCGGCCGTAGGGCTTTCCGAGCGAGATCGTAATTGGCCCCTAAGAGTTCAATCAAAGCTATACAGAATAACAGCATTAGTATTTAGTGTTCAGAGATCTCTCTAATATGATCTCCTCTAGTCATTAGTCCCAAATTAAGAATGCACACTCAATTAAAGAGAGACAATCATGATATGTTATGACGATTTAGTTTATTTGATCAGAATTTAAGGTAAACTAGTGCATCAATAAATCAGATATAAAGACAGTTTAGTCAGATTCTAATAAGTCATTGAAATAGGATACCAAATGTCAAAAGTTCAGGAAGGGATATGAAACATGTCAGATCAAGCAATCTCCCAGAAAGGAAGAGACCACTCAGAATACACAGCGTATGTGTCAGTTCGTAAAGGAAGCCAGGTGTGTCCACATTGGACAAATCAAGATCTGCCAAGGAAAGTTCCGCAAAGGAATAGCCAAGAGCTCACCCGTCACCCACGCCAGCCAGGCATGATCTCAGGTTCCAACCAACTGTCCGTTAATTTGAGCAATATTATATTCTTGTAGTTCCAGGGGTGACACCTCCTGGAATCACCTCATCTGGTCAGACCATTCAGTCCATTGGTCAGTTCGTATAGGGTGAGTGTCAGGCGACATAAAGAAGACACAGGATGCAGAGAAATAGGTGGAACTATTACGAAGTCTTTAAGTAATCCAATACGTGAAACATTGGAACAATGTTCTTTTAGCAAGAGCACATAAGTGAGTTCAAGAGGACAGTTTCCCAGGCAGCTGGTTAGTATTGCATCAATATAATGTACCAAAGTATCTCCTACAGTATGTGAGAAATTGGCCTGGCATATGCTGTCCACTAATTATAGTGGGCACCTTGCACCAGTCCAAACAACCCCTTATTGGAGATAGGTTAAAGACAACCTTATTGAAAGCTATCCTAGTGGTAGCTATGGAGATAGGTTAAAGACAACCTTATTGAAAGCTATCCTAGTGGTAGCTATGGAGAGCAGCCTTCAGGCTAAGTCTTGAAGGAATGTAAAGCAGCTTGTTTTACCAGTCTATAATCTCTTGAGTGACCAAATGAAAGAGCACCACACCAGGTATATATTCAAAATATATGTATTTATTGCTAAACACACCCCTCTAGTCTCTTTATGAGGCTAGAGTTCGAAGTACACAAGTTATAAGTTATTTAAACACAGTAATAGCACAAATACACGTTTGGGCCCTAGGGGCGTACCAAACCATATACCAATAAAGTGGTATAAGAACCACGACTGAACTAGACACTAGGCCTAGAGCCTCTAGAAGTGCTTGGACCACAAGGAACCACCCAAGGTAGTGACACAGGGGACCCACGGGGGACGCGTGCAGTGTAAATACACAACCGCGATAAGCCGTTAACTTCTATGGAGAAAGTCGCGATCAGGAAATTAAAGAAAAGGGACACTTAAAGGAGGACTTGGAGCAAACCCTTTAAGAACTAGGTCGTTCTAGAGTCTCTACCCACGGGAGCACCGGAGTACTCGTGTTACCTCACCCAGGGAAGCCGGGTGCATAGGTGCCTTTCGGGGTCGGGTTTCGTCGTCGATTTCAATGTCGATCTGCTGCAAAGTGCTGCTGGCGACCAAGTGGAAAGTGTCCGGGTGGATCCAAGAGTGGATTGGAGATCTGAAGAACCTGAAAGCAGAGGGGACAGAGTCTGGGTCACTAGCCAGTGACCAGGAAGGCGATGAGCGGATGCCCACCGATGTCGAGTGCTTCAGGTAGGTTGACAGTCATCTTGACTCTTCAGCCACGAGGTCCAGGAGGCGTTGTTGGCAACCAGGAGCAGGATTCGGGCTGGTACACAATGTCTGTCGAGTGCTGAGGTGTCGGCGACCGGATTGGACCCAACAAGCCTTGGCAACGGCAAGTCTCGATGAAAGTGAAGAATGACGATGATGCAGACCAGCAAGGTCTGAGGAACTCACCCAGCAAAGGTAAGTGAGGGCAAGCCTGGAGCAACCAGGGAGCCCAAGAAGAAAAGGATTGGCCTTTGTGAAGGGCTACTAGCCAACGGGCTAGCGACCATGAAGGAGCCTCGAGACGTCGCACGTGGAGCTGGCTCACAGGACACTCGTGGAGTGGAGGCCAGTGATCTTCGGTACAGTTGGTACTGGAGGCTAGGGCTACTCGGAGCCCAAAGCACGACTTCGTGGGAGACCCAGAAGAGGATGCACTAGCAAATTCGTGCGGTGTCCAGGGGTCATGGTTCCACGTTACCCATGACAGCTACGGGCCTCAGCTTTCCTGAGGACTCAGGGCAGCCTCGGGGAAGTCTGGAAATCCACCTCTGGTGATGCAAAGACTTCGGCGTCTGACGGGAGCTTAGGCGATGCAGACTGGACAATTGCTTCTTTGGTGCCTGCCAAGCAGGGGAGTCACTCCTTGACCCCAAGGGAGATTCTTCTGTCCTCTAGTCTTGAGTAGAGCGTCGAAGGTCCAGGATTCTGTTTCAGAGTTTCGTCCAGGGATAATCTAAAGTCCTAAGGACTGGGTTCCTATACTTATACTAAGTTTAGGGGTTGGACTACTCTGTGGCCCCACCTATGGGTGGGTCAGGGCAGAGGGGTGGCTACACCCCTTTCCCTTTGTCCAGTTTGCGCCAAAGCAGGGGCTGCAAGCCCCTGATCCGGTATGAACTGGGGTATGCACAGGGACACCAAGTGTGCCCCCAGTGCAGGACTTCAAAGCACCCGAAAGTGCTCCCGCCCAGCCCCAATACACATTATCCTGTCTGGGGAGGTGGTCACACCTCCCTGGGACAGGAATCCTATTGTCCAGGCCTCCCTGCCGGAGTTTCGTCCAGCAGCAGGAGGCCAGACTCGTGTCTGTGGCAGCAGCATCCATTTTGTGATGCCAGGGCTTTAGAAAGAAGTTACCGGCCAGGCCAGGGTTAACATGTCTCTCCCTCTAGAAGGGTGGAATGCTACCCCCGCCGCCAGAATTGGCGGGGGGTAGTATTCCAAGATGTTTGACACCAAACACGACATGTTTAGGTGCAGCCATTCCAAAGTTAGCATTTAACGCGAGGTTATAATGCGCTTAAGAGTATATGGTCAGGCTGCACTACAAACAGCATCAGAGAAGGGTCTCCGAACGCTGCAGAGGGGCCCTGCTCATGCAGGGGCACCCTCTCACATAGGAACCACACACTCTGCCTTCAGGATTGATAAGGCCTGCCATAGGAGTGACTTATAGGTTTATATGTGTGTATGTATTTAGTGATATAGGTAACCTATATCACAGTAAGGGGTGCATGCACCACCTTACCCAGGCTGCAGTAGCAGACCTGTGGTGTCAGTTTGGATGGCCTTCCAGGGGTGGCATAATACATGCTGCAGCCCCTGGTAAGCCTCTGAGGTACCTATGCCCTTGGTACATAGTATACCATATACTAGGGACTTATAAGGGCACTCCAGATTCCAATCAGTGATGTGCCTAAGGCACATGGAAACCATTTTAGAGAGGAAGCAGCTAGGCTGGGGTTTTGATTAGCAGGGCCCCAGCCAGACTAAGGTCGAAAAACAGTGAAGCATCAGCAAAAAGTGGGGGTACCCATGTGAAGCAGATCCTACTCTCCTACACAACCCCCCCCAAACGTAGGGACATTAAACTAACCTTGCCCAGTTAAGTCTTCATGTTCTAAGTGGAAGTACCTAGAGAGTCCATCTGCATTGGCATGGTTACTCCCAGGTCTATGTTCCACTGTGAAGTCCATCCCCTCTAGGGAAATGGACCACCTAAGCAGTTTGGGGTTTTCACCCTTCATTTGTTTTAGCCATAAGAGGGGCTTATGGTCTGTCTGAACAAGGAAGTGGGTACCAAACAAGTATGGCCTCAACTTCTTCAGAGCCCAGACCACAGCAAAGGCCTCCCTCTCAATGGCTGACCAACGTTTCTCTCTAGGGGTCAGCCTTCTGCTAATGAAAGCTACTGGCTGATCCTGACCTTCTTCATTCAATTGTGACAGTACAGCCCCTACCCCAATTCAGATGCATCAGTTTGAACAATGAACTTCTTGGAGTAATCAGGACTCTGTAGAATGGGAGCAGTGCACATGGCCTGCTTCAGGTCATCAAATGCCTTTTGACAGCTAACTGTCCACTGAACCTTTTTGGGCATTTTCTTAGAAGTTAAGTCATTCAGGGGTGTCACTATTGATCCATACCCCTTGACAAATCTCCTATAGTACCCAGTCAGGCCTAAGAAGGCTCTCACCTGAGTCTGGGTAGTTGGAGCAGTCCAGTCCATGTTAGTCTGGATCTTGCTCTGCAAAGGTTGAACCTGGCCTCCACCCACAAGGTGACCCAGGTACACAACCTGACTCTGCCCTATCTGGCACTTAGTGGCCTTGATAGTCAGGCCTGCCTTTTGCAGGGCCTGTAAAACATTCCTGAGGTGGACCAGGTGATCCTCCCAGGTGGAGCTAAAGACAGCAATATCATCTAGATATGCTGCACTATAGGCTTCCAGACCTGTGAGAACTGTATTCACCAACCTCTGGAAAGTGGCAGGTGCATTCTTCAGACCAAAGGGCATCACCACAAATTGATAATGCCCACTAGGGGTTGAGAATGCTGTTTTGGGCTTTGCAGTATCAGCTAGTCTGATCTGCCAGTAGCCAGCTGTCAAGTCAAATGTGCTGAGATATTTGGCTGAGGCCAAAGTATCTATGAGCTCATCTGCCCTTGGTATTGGATGGGCATCAGTCCTAGTGACTGCATTGAGACCCCTGTAGTCCACACAAAACCTCATCTCTCTTTTTCCACCACTGGTGTGAGGTTTTGGCACAAGGACCACTGGACTAGCCCAAGGGCTATCTGAGGGTTCAATAACTCCCAACTCCAACATTTTCTGGACTTCAGTCCTGATACAGTCCCTGACATGGTCAGGTTGCCTATAAATCTTATTTTTAATAGGCAGACTGTCCCCAGTGTCCACTTCATGAGTGCACCAGGTGGTCTGACTGGGTGTCAGTGAAAACATGTGTCTAAACTGATTGAGCACCTGTCTACAATCAGTTTGTTGCTGGGTAGTGAGGCTGCCTGCCAAGGCTACACCATCAACTGACCCATCGTCAGGGTTCTGTGAGAGCAGGTCAGGGAGTGGGTCACTCTCTTCCTCCTGCCCTTCATCAGTAGCCATGAGCAAGCCCATGTCTGCCCTGTCCACATATGGTTTTAACCTGTTGACATGGAGAACCCTGTGGGGACTCCTGGGTGTTCCTAGGTCTACTAAGTAGGTAACCTCACCCTTCTGCTCAACAATAGTGTGGGGTCCACTCCATTTGTCTTGGAGAGCTGCTGGGGCCACTGGCTCCAACACCCACACCTTCTGTCCTGGCTGGTAAACAGTCAGAACAGCCTTTTGGTCATGCCAGGCCTTTTGAAGTTCCTGGCTAGCCTCAAGGTTTTTAGTTGCCTTTTTCATATACTCAGCCATCCGGGAGCGGAGACCAAGTACATAGTCCACTATGTCTTGCTTTGGGGGCTTGAGAGGTAACTCTCATCCTTCCTTCACCAAGCACAGTGGACCCCTGACAGGGTGGCCAAACAAAAGTTCAAAAGGGCTGTAACCAACCCCTTCTGAGGCACCTCCCTATATGCAAATAAAAGGCAGGGCAAGAGTATGTCCCATCTTCGCCTAAGCTTTTCTGGGAGCCCTTTAATCATGCCCTTCAAGGTTTTGTTGAATCTCTCAACTAAACCATTGCATTGTGGGTGATAGGGTGTGGTGAACTTGTAAGTCACTCCACACTCCTTCCACATTGCTTTTAAGTACCCAGACATAAAGTTTGCACCCCTGTCTGATACTACCTCCTTAGGAAAGCCCACTCTTGAGAAAATTCCCAGGAGGGCCCTTGCCACCACAGGTGCTGTAGTGGTCCTAAGGGGTATAGCTTCTGGGTACCTGGTGGCATGATAAACTACCACCAGGATAAACCTGTGCCCAGATGCTGTTTGGGGATCCATGGGACCAACAATGTCAATCTCCACCCTTTCAAAGGGCACCCCACCACAGGTAGTGGTATCAGGGGGGCCTTTGTAGTGCCACCTGCCTTGCCACTGGCCTGGCAGGTTACACAGGAGCGACAAAACTCCTTGGTGTCTTCAGACATGTGGGGCCAGTGAAAGTGAGGGATAATTCTGTCCCAAGTCTTGTTCTGGCCCAGGTGACCTGCCAAGGGAATATCATGGGCTAGGGTCAATAGGAAGCCCCTGAACTTTAGAGGTATAACCAACCTCCTGGTAGCACCAGGCTTGGGGTCTCTACACTCTGAGTACAGGAGTCCATCATCCCAATACACTGTATGGGGACCACTAGCTTTCCCAGCAGCCTCAGCAGCAGCTTGCTGTCTGAGGGGTTCAAGAGAGGGGCAGCTCTGCTGCTCCTGGCTCAGATCTGCCCTGGAAGGTCCCCCTGTCCCCAAGAACTCAACCTGGTCAGGTTCAAGCTCCTCTGGGACAGTTCCTTCCTCAGGACTGAGATCATCCCCCTCAAGGGACTGATCTTCCTTCTGAGCCAAGGGGGAAGGCACTGCCTTTACCCTACTACTCCTCCTCTTGGAAGGCACTTGGTCCATTATTCCAGAATCCAAGGCCTGTTCAGTGCTAGACATTTTGGCTTGTGACCTGGTCACAGCAAACACATCTGCAGGGATCCCCAGCATTTCTGCATGGGTCCTGAGCTCCACTTCTGCCCAAGCTGAAGTTTCTAAGTCATTGCCAAGCAAGCATTCGACTGGTAGGTTTGCACTCACCACAACCTTCTTAAGGCCAGTTACCCCTCCCCAGGAGAAGTTAACAACTGCCAGAGTATGGTCTGTTCTGACGTTGCTAGCATTGGTCACTTGGTACATCTCACCAAGTATAACTTGCCCAGGATTCACAAGGTCTTGTGTCACCATGGTGACACTTGCCCCTGTGTCCCTAAATGCCAAAGCCTCTCGTCCATTGATTAAAGGCTGTTGTCTGTACTTGCCCAGATTACTGGGACTCACAGAGGAGGTCACATCCATGCCTCCATCACAGACTAACACAGCCTGAGTGAGTTCTCTGACTAGGTCAGAGCCCAACTCAATACCCAGGGTGAACCCTACTAAACCCTTGGCTGGAGCACTCCCACCAACTGTAACTGTACTAGGGGGAACAGGTGCCTTAGGGGCATTGGTGGGTGCTGGACTTGAGTCTTTGGACTTGGTGCAATCACTGGTCCAGTGGGTCTTTTGCTTACAGACCTTGCACCATGGTTTTCTTTGGCCTTTCCCTTTTGTAGACTGTGAATCCCCACCTGAAGAAGATTTTTGGGGGCCTTGTGAAGACTTTTGATCTTTACCCTTCTCCCCACCCTTTTCAGAGTTCTTAGCATCTTGCTTCTTAGGGTCACCACCTTGGTTCTGTACCTTCTGCCTCACCCTGGTTCTGACCCATTTGTCTGCCTTCTTTCCCAATTCTTGGGGAGAGGTCAGATCAGAGTCCACCAGGTACTGATGCAACAGCTGATTTTGACAGTTATTAAGAATCTGCTCCCTCATTATCAGATTGTACAATCCTGTGAAGTCACATACCTTACTGCCCATCAACCAGCCTTCCAGAGCCTTAGCAGAACAATCCACATAGTCTACCCAGTCTTGAGTCTGTGCTTTTGGGTATCTCTGAACTTCAACCTGTATTGTTCAGTTGTTAGGCCAAACCCATCAATAAGAGCACTCTTCAAGACCTTGTAATTATCAGCATCCTCCTCTTACAGTGAGGAGTTTGTCTCTACCTTTGTCTGCAAAGGAGAGCCACAAGATTGCTGCCCACTGCTCCTGAGGGACCTTATGTTCTTTACAGGCCCTCTCTAGAGCAGTTATCCATTTGTGGATGTCATCCCCACTCTGGTAGGGAGGGACAATCTTGCTCAGGTTCCTATGGTCATTAGACCTTTCCCTATCTCTAGGGACATGGCTGCCACCATGGGACTCTAGTCCCAACTTTCTTCTTTCTTTGTAGAGATCTAGGGACTCCCTGTCTATAGCCAGTTGCTGTTTTCTGAGTTCAAGCTGAGCTTCCTCATATTGAACCAGCCTTTTTCTTCTCTCATGAGAGGATTCCCTCCTATGAGAGGAGATAGAGGTCCCTATTGAGGTGCCAGAGTGGTTAGACTCCTGAGAAGGAGACCTAGACCTTCTGGGCACACTCATAATCCTTCCTGGGGGACAAAGTGGGGATCATTCTGATCTTCCTCTTCATCTTCCACAGGAGGGATTGGGTTATCCAGGTCAGGGTCATTGTCACCCTCCTGGTCAGTTCCAGAGGAGGGGCTGGGGGTACTGCTACCCCTGGCCCCATCCTCATCTTCTGCCCCACCCTCTGCTCCTACCCCTTCAGTCCCTAAGGGCCTGCTGAGATCATAAGCCTCCAACATCTCTCTAAGATGTTGGGTGGTGGGACTTTGTCCTGTCTTCAGTTTCCTCAAGTTACATAATGCTCTCAATTCCAAGAATGGGAGTGTATCATACTTGGAGGGGAGAAGCCCATGGGCTTCTGGCAAGGACTCACTGGGTCCTGGCTTTGAAGACATCACTAGTGAGGTGTGGTGTATGCACTACCTACTCTAGTGTGGCCTACTAAACTCTCTTGAGTTGTAGAAAGGGTGTGCTATCCCTTAACACACAACTCTAAGTTCAGTAGAACTTACTGTATTCTAAGCTTAAATTATATGTACCTTAGGTACCTTTAGTGGTTTTCAGTTGATCAATTCAATTGAGATTATCTGGTAAAACAATAGCAAGCTGGAATCCCACACGCTGCACACCAATGTGAGAAGTTGGCCTGGCATATGCTGTCCACTAATTATAGTGGGCACCTTGCACCAGTCCAAACAACCCCTTATTGGAGATAGGTTAAAGACAACCTTATTGAAAGCTATCCTAGTGGTAGCTATGGAGATAGGTTAAAGACAACCTTATTGAAAGCTATCCTAGTGGTAGCTATGGAGAGCAGCCTTCAGGCTAAGTCTTGAAGGAATGTAAAGCAGCTTGTTTTACCAGTCTATAATCTCTTGAGTGACCAAATGAAAGAGCACCACACCAGGTATATATTCAAAATATATGTATTTATTGCTAAATACACCCCTCTAGTCTCTTTATGAGGCTAGAGTTCGAAGTACACAAGTTATAAGTTATTTAAACACAGTAATAGCACAAATACACGTTTGGGCCCTAGGGGCGTACCAAACCATATACCAATAAAGTGGTATAAGAACCACGACTGAACTAGACACTAGGCCTAGAGCCTCTAGAAGTGCTTGGACCACAAGGAACCACCCAAGGTAGTGACACAGGGGACCCACGGGGGACGCGTGCAGTGTAAATACACAACCGCGATACGCCGTTAACTTCTATGGAGAAAGTCGCGATCAGGAAATTAAAGAAAAGGGACACTTAAAGGAGGACTTGGAGCAAACCCTTTGAGAACTAGGTCGTTCTAGAGTCTCTACCCACGGGAGCACCGGAGTACTCATGTTACCTCACCCAGGGAAGCCGGGTGCATAGGTGCCTTTCGGGGTCGGGTTTCGTCGTCGATTTGAATGGTGATCTGCTGCAAAGTGCTGCTGGCGACCAAGTGGAAAGTGTCCGGGTGGATCCAAGAGTGGATCGGAGATCTGAAGAACCTGAAAGCAGAGGGGACAGAGTCTGGGTCACTAGCCAGTGACCAGGAAGGCGATGAGCGGATGCCCACCGATGTCGAGTGCTTCAGGTAGGTTGACAGTCGTCTTGACTCTTCAGCCACGAGGTCCAGGAGGCGTTGTCGGCAACCAGGAGCAGGATTCGGGCTGGTACACGATGTCTATCGAGTGCTGAGGTGTCGGTGACCGGATTGAACCCAACAAGCCTTGGCAACGGCAAGTCTTGATGAAAGTGAAGAATGATGATGCAGACCAGCAAGGTCTGAGGAACTCACCCAGCAAGGGTAAGTGAGGGCAATCCTGGAGCAACCAGGGAGCCCAAGAAGAAAAGGATTGGCCTTCGTGAAGGGCTACTAGCCAACGGGCTAGCGATCGCGAAGGAGCCTCGAGACGTCGCACGTGGAGCTGGCTCACAGGACACTCGTGGAGTGGAGGCCAGTGATCTTTGGTGCAGTTGGTGCTGGAGGCTAGGGCTACTCGGAGCCCAAAGCACGACTTCATGGGAGACCCAGAAGAGGATGCACTAGCAAATGCGTGCAGTGTTCAGGGGTCACGGTTCCACGTTACCCACGACAGCTACGGGCCTCAGCTTTGCTGGGGACTCAGGGCAGCCTCGGGGAAGTCTGGAAATCCACCTCTGGTGATGCAAAGACTTCGGCGTCCGACAGGAGCTTAGGCGATGCAGACCGGACAATTGCTTCTTTGGTGCCTGCCAAGCAGGGAGTCACTCCTTGACCCCAAGGGAGATTCTTCTGTCCTCTAGTCTTGAGTAGAGCGTCGAAGGTCCAGGATTCTGTTTCAGAGTTTTGTCCAGGGATAATCTAAAGTCCTAAGGACTGGGTTCCTATACTTATACTAAGTTTAGGGGTTGGACTACTCTGTGGCCCCACCTATGGGTGGGTCAGGGCAGAGGGGTGGCTACACCCCTTTCCCTTTGTCCAGTTCGCGCCAAAGCAGGGGCTGCAAGCCCCTGATCCGGTTTGAACTGGGGTATGCACAGGGACACCAAGTGTGCCCCCAGTGCAGGACTTCAAAGCACCCGAAAGTGCTCCCGCCCAGCCCCAATACACATTATCCTGTCTGGGGAGGTGGTCACACCTCCCTGGGACAGGAAACCTATTGTCCAGGCCTCCCCTGCCGGAGTTTCGTCCAGCAGCAGGAGGCCAGACTCGTGTCTGTGGCAGCAGCATCCATTTTGTGATGCCAGGGCTTTAGAAAGAAGTTACCGGCCAGGCCAGGGTTAACATGTCTCTCCCTCTAGAAGGGTGGAATGCTACCCCCGCTGCCAGAATTGGCGGGGGTAGTATTCCAAGATGTTTGACACCAAGCACGACATGTTTAGGTGCAGCCATTCCAAAGTTAGCATTTAACGCAAGGTTATAATGCGCTTAAGAGTATATGGTCAGGCTGCACTACAAACAGCATCAGAGAAGGGTCTCCAAATGCTGCAGAGGGGCCCTGCTCATGCAGGGGCACCCTCTCACATAGGAACCACGTACTCTGCCTTCAGGATTGATAAGGCCTGCCATAGGAGTGACTTATAGGTTTATATGTGTGTATGTATTTAGTGATATAGGTAACCTATATCACAGTAAGAGGTGCATGCACCACCTTACCCAGGCTGCAGTAGCAGACCTGTGGTGTCAGTTTGGATGGCCTTCCAGGGGTGGCATAATACATGCTGCAGCCCCTGGTAGGCCTCTGAGGTACCTATGCCCTTGGTACATAGTATACCATATACTAGGGACTTATAAGGGCACTCCAGATTCCAATCAGTGATGTGCCTAAGGCACATGGAAACCATTTTAGAGAGGAAGCAGCTAGGCTGGGGTTCTGATTAGCAGGGCCCCAGCCAGACTAAGGTCGAAAAACAGTGAAGCATCAGCAAAAAGTGGGGGTACCCATGTGAAGCAGATCCTACTCTCCTGCACAGTACATGAGAACTCAGGAAAGAAAACACTGTTTCACATTATTTGTTATATCAAGGGATTTTCTCACAAGCAATAGATTAAGCGAGTCAAGAAACTTCCTAAATGCAGTTTGGCCTACATTAAATCGAGCTAATATAACTTGAAATATATAGAATTATTAAGCATACATTCATAAGAAATATAAAGACATTATGATTCTAGTATAACTCTGATGCACTTGAAATCATGTAGTATGGTTACAAACAATATGTGTCAGTATGACAGACTTCTACTTTTTCGAATGTACTAACGTGTAAATACATTTAAAATGTTAATGAATTTAATTTGTTCTGAGTGCACTTCATTAGTACATGTATGAAATACAATCGTTGAAAGTTTCATGAAAGCATCAGTAATTTGGAATCTGTGGCACCTTCTTTTCTTTTGTCATTTTGGTGCACACGTTTACACATAAAAGATAAATTTATTTTGACTTCGCCATCATATTCAGGTTAAATCTTGATGATTAACTAGTTATACACATATATGAATGATAAAATATAATTAAAAATAAACTCCATAATGTGAGAGTTCACCATTTACACATTTTCTAGCACACGTTAATGAATTATAGTTCTTTGTCCTTTGGAAAAATCTCAATCTATATTAATTATACGAGTAATATCATCTACGCTTCTCTTTTTCTGCATGCTTTTACGATGCAGTAACTATATTCTTTTGTTTTTGTAATCTTTCCTATAATGTGTAGTTGGTGCACGTTTATTAATTTTCTCTCAGAAAGTGTCATAATCGGTTTTCTCGTGTCTCTAAAGTTCGAATGTTATTTCCTCTGCAACAATTCCCCCTTTGATGGTGAATCAAGCCATCACACTCCTCCCTTTATCCCATCTGATGTCACTTTATAGTTCTGTTGCTCTCATTAATTTTAATCTAGACTGCTCTAAAGCTTTCATTGCATCATAATAACCGCATTGTCTATCTTCCAATTCTATCTCATCTCTCTTTCTCTTTACTACCGTGTCTCTTTCTTTGTGTTTTTGCATCTGTAGAATTTGATAGCAATAATTAGTACTACTATGCAAGCAGCAATTGTTAGTACATGCCAGAAAATTGGTCCCACTAATCGACTTCCCAAGTTAGTAATCCATCTTCCCATTGCCAATTGATTCCCACACACCATCAGCTTTTAACCCATTCAAACCTTTTTCTAGATGCGTAATGTTAGTAATGTATCCTTTCAAATCCTTACTTTTATCAGTGATATAGGTACAACATTCTTGAACCTTCAGCATTTGACAGACTCTGCCTTCTTTTGCAAAGGGGACGTCTAATTCAAGTCGGTTTTGAAGCAACATAGATCTCATAGCAATCATTTCAGAATCTATGACTAAGAACCCTCCCGCAGTGTCAGTTGACAGTCTGTCAACTACAGTAGAGAGTTGCCGAACTTTGTGAGAATTTAGTATCACCCTAGCTGACAGAATTATTGCGCTAAATATAGTTCCTATGATTTCAGCAGCACTAGCACCCTTTTTTAGTCGATTATGTTTTGCTTTATTGGTTTCATCAGCTTGATCCACATGATACTTTTTGGAAAATTATTCCCATGTAACAAGATCCATACCATTTTTTAGGTAGCCTGTAATAGGCCTTTTTCCCACAAATGTAGTAAATCCCCGGAAACACAGGGGGGCATATTATCAAGGACGGCGTTAAAATTATCGCCGCTTTAGCGGCAGAAAACTGCCGCTAAAGCGGCGATAATGGGCTTGATAATATGCCCTTGAGAATTCCAATAGAAGCCCATGTTGACACCAGAACATGGGCTTCTATTGGAATTCTCAAGGGCATATTATCAAGCCCATTATCGCAGCTTTAGCGGCAGTTTTCTGCCGCTAAAGCGGTGATAATTTTAACGCCGTTTCTTGATAATATGCCCCAGGATCTATACCTCTCAGATACAGTCCCCAACCACCTAAAAGTTGGAAAGTGTGGTCGCATTCGCTGGAACCAACAAAGTTGTTACTGTATTCAGTTCTGTTCCACAATTTACATAGCTTTCCTCTATGTTGCCAATCTAACGCAATTGCAACTGCTATCTATTTAAGCTTGGGTGCCCATGGTGGAATTTTCGTGTGATTACATCTTTACCCATGATATCTCTACGTCTATCTTCAACCTAGTCTATGAATTTCTTTTCTACTTTATGTCAGAGGCATGTTAGATTGTGTTGGTGTGCATATGCAATATCTAAGCTTTGAGTGGGTTTGAAAATTTCTCCCATCATTTCAGCAGTCCAAGTATCAGGCACAGGATTTAAGTGTATTCTAATAGGCACTTTAGAAAAGACTAGGGGGCTCATTATGATGGCGGGCGGACATTAGTCTGCCCGCCATCATAGCGGTGATGGGACCGCCCGCCAGACGTGCGGCAGTCCCACCAGCCCAATTAGGATGCGCCCGCCACTATGGCGGGCGCATCCTGGCCTCTTAACATTGCGGGAGGTGCTGCTGGCTGCAGCACCGTTCGCAATGCCAAAATGCCTTGATGTGCATTCCCATGCACAACGTGGCAGGCACTACGCAGTGCCTGCCACCTTGTGCATAGGAATGTAGGGGGCTACCCCCCAGTGCACCTGCACCCTCCCCCCACACTGAGGGGGCCCACAACGGGCCCCCAAAACCAATCCCCGCCAGCCTTTTGGAAAGGCCTCTTCCAGGGCACATCCTAATATGGCGGGCGGTGCTTGCTAGGCACCGCCACCATATTAGTGGCCCTGCTCTGCCCGCCAGGCAATCGCTGCGATTGCCACCGGCGGAAAAGCGGCGGACGGACTTTGCGTTTGCCGCGATACCCACCGCCATCCTAATATGGCGGTGGGTAAATCTCATTGTGATGGCGGAACGATCGCCACCGCCGGGCGTTCCGCCATTGTAATGAGCCCCTAGGTCATGATTAGAATAGTAATATTGAAATTGTCCCTCGCAATAAAACAAGCTAGTTAATACAGTGCAAGAAATTCCATATGTAGCAGGCAAGTGATGGTAAGTCACTCCTCTGAAACAGAGGTAGGTAACTGTAAGCATTACATAACAATTAATGGAATTCATAGTTCCTACATATTCATAAAAGAGTTTAATAAAACCATTCAATGAGAAATCACTAGCAGACTGGTCTCAATGCAAAGTCTTCTCTGCTAACATTCTTAGTCCCTTGCATTGTTTTCTAATGGAGATTTAGGAACTGAAGTAGGTTTAGTATTTTCTAAATGCACATGATGTGGCAAGTTTAGAATTATGAGAAATACGACAAGAATTATAGAAAATGCAGCAAATATACATGCTCATACACGTTTGCGTTTCAACTATACCGGATTTGGATCCATGACTTCTAGTTCCAAGTAAAACTTTATTCGATTGCTGTTTCATACAATCATAAAAGCACATAAAACACACAATTCATTACACAGCGAAAATTAAAAATATAAAATGTGCAATTAATTATAAAATTCATTCAGTTAAATCAGTATCCCTTAACTCATTGTAGACTACATGGTTATATTTCAATGCATTTCCTGTGACTAAGTGCTTTCTTTAAAAACATTGCTACCAAGAACTGTAATACAGTAAACGCAGGGCGACATTGTCTGATCCCCAAAGATTTTAAAATTGGAACAATCCACATTTTCCTTAATTCAGTATAAAATCTACAGAATAAAACAACGTGTATGATGGATTGTTCTGAATGATTATCACAGGGACACAATTGCATTTCTTGTGCCCAGTCATTCATTTTTGGGAAACTTACAAGTTTATGGAAGATCCCAAGTTTGAATCTGGTCAATAAAAACCTGTCATAGCTACCAGGTACCATTATTAAATAAGGTTGCATACTAAAAGTTGTTAAAATCAATTGATTGTACCGCACAGTGGGCTTTGTGATCTCTGCCGATATTCTGAGTGTATCTAGTAGCAAGAGGCCCTCTTTTTTAGCTCTTTTCTCGTGATCATCAACATAGTATTAGGCTCGGTAAAATATTCTAAATGGCCTAGATCACGCATAAAATCTCGGACATACCTTAACCAAGGGATAGTTAAAGCCCCTTCCAATTTTAAACTGTCCAATAAAATGTCCTGATTAAGCATAGTTTTTATTGATGTCCCGATCCTATGCCATAAAAGGATAGGCTCCATTTTTATGAGGTCAGCAATGTATGGTAAACCCAACTCAGAATGGCAGACATACGATGATATACTGCTCGGTACTGCCAAGATATATCGTAAATACGCGTTGTCCACTATTTGTAAGGGGTACACATCAGCAAAACCCCAGACCCCTGCCCCATACATGGCCGTAGAGGTACATTTTGCCTTATAGATCTGAATGAGCTCTCCCGGCGGCCTCCTACCCAACTTTCTTGAGAAATTAGCAGGGGCGGCTGTGGTCTTTAAAAACGCTAATTTTTTTGCTAGCACTGCTTGGGCCCATAGGTCATTCTGATCGAAAAGTATACTGAGATATGAAAATCTCTTAGTAAACGCTATCTTCTGCTCATCTATATACATATCCCTGCACTTATGACTGCCAAGACCACACCTCATTATAAAGGTTTTCGAGGTGTTCACCCTAAGGCCAAGGTTGCGCATAAAGGCTGAAAAGCTGTTTAAAACCTTTTGCAGTCCTACTTGAGTGCGTGACATCAGAACTGTGTCATCCGCATATAGAAGAGCAGGTGTTGAGCGTCCAGCTATTTGGGGGAGGTCTTGGCAGTCTTTAATCAGTGCTTCGGCCAGGCCGTTAATGTAAAGGTTAAAAAGAAAGGGGGCTAGCACACAACCTTTCCTAACCCCCCTCCTTATTGGAAACGGGGCAGAGCACTCACCGTTAATACCATACCGCACTCTCGCCTTTGCGTCACTGTATATCCGTCTGAGAAAGTGGATAGTTTGTATTTCCACTCCCATACCCTTGAGAATCTCCCAGAGCTTGCTGTGCCTAACACAGTCAAAGGCTGCGGTGAGATCCACGAAAGCTAAAAACAGCCTACCCTTCTTCACCTGTGTGTACTTCCCTATAATAATAGTTAAATTTAAGCTCTGTTCAACGGTCCCTAGGCCCTCACGGAAACCGTATTGGATGTCAGATAAAACCTTGTTGTCCTCGGCCCAATCTTGTAGACGTTCTAGGATAATTCGACCAACCACTTTTATCAAAGAGTCCAACAATGAAATTGGCCTATAACAGCCAGGGTTCTGGCAATCCCCCCTTTTAAAAATTGTCACTATGATCGATTCCGCCCAAGTTGTTAAGAAAGGGGAAACACAGCTTGCAGTGGTTACCTGGGTTATAAGCGGGCCCCATAGTGTCACATTTGACTTATATAAGTCTACAGGGACCCCATCCGGCCCAGGAGCCTTACCACCTAAGCTTGCGGAAATAGCCCGGTTTACTTCATCCAGCGTGAACTGGAGATCAGTATAATGGGTCATAGGTGCCAGAGCAACATCCCCATGCTGTTGAATATCTGGCGCATCAGCTCTCCCCTCGCCATTATACACCATGGAGAAATGCTCGATCCATTGTTCTTCTGTTATGGCTATTTCAATTGTCGGACCGCCTCCAGGAGTGAAATAGGGAGCTTTCACTGCTTTCCAAAAAGCTGAACTATCTTTCGATAAGGAGGCCTCATGCAGGGATACCCACGCTTCATTTCTCATGGATGCTTTTCGTTCCTTAAGTGCTAACCTATACGCCCCTCTAGCCTGTCTGACATTGCTTGGGTTTCTTGAAGTCTTGTGTAATTCATGCTTTAAGTTGGCATATGCTCGTGTGCACTTCCAGTCAAACCACCCCTGTCGTTTCCCTTTTTTGCGGTTCTGTACGAATAATGCCTCCCTTATGGCTCCCGATATTTTTTGAAATGAGGATAAAACACTATCAGGTCTAGCTATTTCACTCAGACAGACTTCAAAAGCTGATTTACACTTAATTACCACTTGTCTAGTGATTTCTAGGGGGTCCACCATCGACCAGCGCAGAGAGTAACCATTTGTCCTATTAAGTGTTAAATTTTGTGAGACCTGATCAGTTTCATCCCATTTACCAGATGGTCTTTTCGGCAATAAGACAGAAATACTTAATGGAAAGTGGTCACTCAGTGAGTTGTCATGTGTGGAAAATGATTGAAGTCTACTTGCATGACTATTTGACAGCAATATGTAGTCTATAGTGGTGTGGAAACCTCTACCATTAAAGGTATGGCTCATCGGAGCAGGCATAACACATAACTCATTTGCAAACCCCAAGTCAAGGCCAAACAACACTTCGTTATACAGTTCCCCCAATTTTAAGTGTCGAAAATGAGTATTACTAGTCCCGTCTTCGTTTATAAATCCACATTGTTTACCATCAACATTTGGGCATAAAGCACAGTTAAAATCCCCTCCCAGAATTAAAAATATGTCCTTGGCGTTGTCATTGTACAATAATTTCAAATCATTACCCAGTTTTTTCACAAATACCCCAATTTGGTCCGGGGAATATTATTGTAAAAATTTATCAACGCAATACAGTGCTTCCTATCCACATGGATTTTGATCAGTTGATAATAAATCTCTTCTGTATACATCTCTATTTCTTTTACATTCAACCTGTTGGAAATGTAAGTGCAAAGCCCTCCCTTTGCCCTTCCACAAACCACCTCAACGGCTGGGGTGTGAAAGGTTTTAAATCCATTAATATGCATTATGTCCTTTACCCAGGTTTCCTGTAAGCACATTATATACAAATTTAGTATAAAGTCTCACAATATAGTGTTAGTCAGCTTAGACCGTAAACCTGAAATGTTCCAGAAAACAAGGTTACAGGAGACACTATCGATGTTACCTGAAGGCCTTATTAATGCAATATTACTAGGAGATGATTTGCAGTTGTTAACTGGTAACTGATTTGAGCTTGTGGATTCAATGAGTTTAGGGCACGCATTCAGATTCAGATTACTTGTACTCAATAACTCTACTCTCCGCTCAGTGAGAGCCGGTGATAAAGGGTAGCTATTTATTTCTTTTTGCGCGTAGTCGAAAGTGGTTTTCTTTTTGGGTAATTTACCGGTTCTATAACCGCTAGAGTGAAGCTTGTGGGTAGGGTAGGCGTCTCTAGGATGAGTTAGTCAGTCTATATCTTCTAAGGTGTTAAAAGTATCAAAACGGTTACTGACTGGGACCCTATACCTATACTGCATGTTACCTAGATGGATCTCCTCCACAGGTTTGTTCCAAAAGGCCTTTGGTGGTTGGTAAAAATACCCTAATGGTAAAATATTAATTCCCTGGGCCATAATGGACTGGTTGCCAGCCCTGCCAAGGATGGACTGCACCAGATTCGGGGACCTAAAGGTTAAAACCACACAATCACCAGCTAGAAGCTTCTTTGATTTGCCGACCCATCCTATTCTTCTAGCCATTTTAAATTCTGAGAAGAGAATATTGGTTAGACCAGTTCTAGTGCTCAATAGGTGTAATGACTTATTCCTCAGGGTTGTCCAGTGTTCAGGGGCTTGGAGAGGTAGGGGGGGGACATTTGCCAGCACAATCGTATAAGGGGTTACTTCTGGCGGAAGATGCAGGGTCTGATTTGGGTTTGTAATGTGTCTCGGGTTAGACCTTCGAGGGTTCTGTGTGTTAATGTCTCTCCCTGCGTCACCCAACGTAGGTATCCCTATGGTAGTTGAGGCCCCATTAAAGGTATTAGCAACCTGTGTACGTGTAGTACTTGGACCTACTATGCTATGCAAATGCCCTATATATTCTGAAGATGAGGATACTGCAAATTGTTGGGGGGGTCCAGCTAGGGCTGACGCTTCGGGAATGCTGCCGTGAGTACTTGTGTAGTGTATTTGTCCACTTTCAGGATTAGTTACAGTTTGACTTACCCCAATTCCCGGCCCCCGATTTAGCAGATTACCAGAACCTCTACCAGGGTATGTGTCCTGGTGGACCGGGCAACTATTTATAACCAGCCCCTCCAATTTAGTGAATCTGTCTTCAATTTGAGATAGTTTCTGTGACAGTGGATCAATTAAAACAGATACCATAGTCTCAAGCCTTTTCCAAAAGTCCTCCTCGTTCGACCTTGAAGGTAGTCTGGTGGTTTTATTAGTCTTCAACGATAAACTGGGCCCCTGTTCACAGTCTCTGTCAACAATTATAGTTTCACTTCTTGTTACCTTTGGGGATTTTTGTTTTTGTTTTTGTTTCTGAGGACCCCGACCTTTTCTCTTTTTTGGTGGCGGCTCACTATTACTGTCTCATCTTGTTTTGGCCTTCTGACCCCTAGTAGTTATATTTGGCCTGCTTGCTAGCTCAGGGGGTGTAGTAATTTCAAGATCTGACCCCGTATGTTGTAACTGTATTGCTTGAGGGGGAGGATCTTGAGAATTATTATGCGAAGGGTGCCCTGCGAGTACGGGCCATTTCTGGGAAGTCTGAGGCTCCAGCGAGAGCCGGCGCTCTGTTAACTCAATCTCGTGAATTAGGGCTGACTTGGCCCTCAGAAGAAAAGCGTCAAGTGTCCCCACGACTCCCTGGCCCCGCTGGTCATTGACGGTCTTACGTTTGTTCATTTTGGCAGCCCCTAGTAATGATGGTAATAAAAATGAATTGCACAGTACCTCATACAATAGTGCTCATTTGGCCCAGGGTCCAGATGTTAAGGGGTGGCCCAGCCCGGCCTCCTCCGGTCTCGGACGGGCGCTGATGGGCCTGCCCTTGGCCCGGGCTTTGCCTGGGCACGCCCGCGCGCGTACCGCGCTGTGGGAGCCCGCGCCCGGTTTTAAGGCGCCTCCTGGCGCTGGGCAATGATGCTGGCGGCTGCAAGGAGTCCTGGGACTTATGGTGCCCCCTCCGGTCCTGCAAGGCAAAGAAAGAGTGGCAGGCAGGCAGAAGGCTGAGAGAGCGTCCCGCGCTGCGGGAGCACACGCCCGGTTTTAAGGCGCCTCCTGGCGCTGGGCAATGATGCTGGCGGCTGCAAGGAGTCCTGGGACTTGTGGTGCCCCCTCCGGTCCCGCAAGGCAAAGAAAGAGTGGCAGGCAGGCAGAAGGCTGAGAGCACGTCCCGCGCTGCGGGAGCCCGCACCCGGTTTTAAGGCGCCTCCTGGCACTGGGCAATGATGCTGGCGGCTGCAAGGAGTCCTGAGACTTGTAGTGCCCCCTCCGGTCCCGCAAGGCAAAGAAAGAGTGGCAGGCAGGCAGAAGGCTGAGAGCGCGTCCCGCGCCCGGTTTTAAGGCGCCTCCTGGCGCTGGGCAATGATGCTGGCGGCTGCAAGGAGTCCGGGACTTGTGCTGCCCCCTCCGGTCCCGCAAGGCAAAGAAAGAGTGGCAGGCAGGCAGAAGGCTGAGAGCGCGTCCCGCGCTGCGGGAGCCCGCGCCCGGTTTTAAGGCGCCTCCTGGTGCTGGGCAATGATGCTAGCGGCTGCAAGGAGTCCTGGGACTTGTAGTGCCCCCTCCGGTCCGGCAAGGCAAAGAAAGAGTGGCAGGCAGGCAGAAGGCTGAGAGCGCGTGACTTCTATAAAACCAGACCTCAAGACTTTGTTAAAATTTGGATTAGATGTCAGTAGTGTTGCAGCAGAAATGAAAGTTAGGAGCTTGCTTCAGTTGAGTTAATTTCTTTTGATCACAGCGCACATCCACTTATAACTTTTGCTATTTCAGTTCATGTATTGTATAAATGCTTGTATTCCTGCCTCCTTTGTATTGGTTTAAATTTTATTTCTTTTGTTGCAAAGTTCAGTTTGAGCACAACAGTCTCTCAGGGCGGTTCATAGGTGCTTGGATTGTTAAGCAAAAAGGCATGAAACGCTTTTTCCCCAATCGTTTGATACTAAGTAAGTCCACTCTGCTGCTGTGTATGTGCAACCTGATATCTTTGCTCTTTTGGATCTTCTCACTGACTGCCCCTCATCACCACTGTCGCTTTGTTCGGACTGACTAGAGGCTTCTGTGATGGTGTGTGGTACATGGTATTCAGTTAGAATGTGTCTCAATCTATCTGTTCTTTTCGGCCAACGGTCTCCATTTACCACTCGCGTTTCAGCTGCACTGTTCCCTTCGCTTAGGTCAGTATCTCGCCTAGTCAGCTCTTCTTCTCGTTACCCTTCTGTACCCACTAGAGCTGACTCTCTCGGACCCTTTTCAGCACCAGTGCTAAGAATCCCAGTAGCTCGAGCCCCCTCTACAGTTTGGCTAACCTGAAACAGCTGTCTCACTGTAACCACTGCACATCCAAAACAGGCACTGTCTCTTCAAGGGGATATGGGACTCGGCGCGTGTAGGCAGCGTGTACCCAGTTTGGAAGACCCCCACATTTAACAGCAGTTGGGGTTACCAGAATTACTTGGAATGGCCCACCTCGCCAACGAGGTTCCAGGCATGACTTGTGTACGTGTTTCTTCACCAGGATCCAGTCTCCGGGACTGAGGTCGTGGCACTGCTCCTGTTGAGGCGAAGTTGCAGCTTCCCCAACCTGCTGGGATACAGAACGTACCACGTGAGCCAGTCCTTTACAATAATCGAGCACCAAATCATCTGTAATATTCACCAGTCTAGTCGCGGGAACTGCAGGCTGTCTCATAGCCCTACCCATAATAATTTCATGGGGTGACAGTCCTGTTCTTCTGTCTGGAGTACTCCTCAAACTCATCAACACAAGAAGCAAAGCATCAGGCCATTTCAGAGATGTTGAAGTGCACACTTTTGCCAACCTGGACTTTAATGTCCCATTCACTTGCTCCATTATGCCTGAGGCTTCTGGACGGTAAGCGCAATGTAGCTCTTTATCAATATGTAATGCTGCACATAACATCTTTAGGACCTTATTATTAAAATGCGTCCCTCGGTCTAATTCCAAAGAAGTCAGAAATCCAAAACGCGGTATAAGTTCCCTTAGCAGCAGTTTGGCCACTGTCAAGCTGTTATTCCTTCGTGTGGTGTAAGCTTCCACCCACCGTGAGAAAATACACACAATTACAAGAATGTATCTCAGACCATTACAAGGAGGTATCTCAATAAAATCGAGTTGCATCCTATTAACCTCCTAACACTACCTGCCTGGGTTTCCATAATAGCGCAGAGATACCCCTTTGGGGGTGATTCAGGCATTTTACAAATCTAAATCTAAAGGGTACTCCAGATCTTCCTACATGACACATTACAACTGGTGTTCCTTTGCCTACATTTTGTTGTTGATATACTATGCACCAATGACACATTGCCTCTGTTACAGCTCTGAATCGAGGATTGAACCATGCCTGGCAAAGGAGACGCATCATAGCATCCCTTCCAACGTGTGTAGGACCATGATAGAGGCATGCCATAGGTGGCAGCAAACTATCTGGTAGTACTGGTCTCCCATCAGTGTATACCCAGACCTCATCTTCTTGTCTTTTGGTACAACCTGCTCTTACCCATCCCTGTCTCTCTACTTCTGGTACGTGATTCTGCAATGCCTTCACTTCCTCCCAGGTATCTACTGTTGACAATAATAGTCTAAACTCAGCGACATCAGAGTTCTCTTGAAGGGGATCTCCATTGAAAGCATAATAATTTAGAGCGCAATAGCGCACAGTCTCATCCGCATAGCGGTTGCTGACTGTGACAAAATTATTGCCCTGCCGATGGGCACAGCACTTCACCAGGGCAAATTGGGCAGGCAGTTGCAATGACAGCAGAAGGTTCCTCATGCTTTCCCCGTTTTGAATGGGGGATCCTGACGATGTCCTGAACCCACGCTGTGACCACAACTGCCCGAAGTCATGTATGATGCAAAATCCGTACTGACTATCAATGAAGATGGTAACTCTCAATTTGTCAGATAAATTGCATGCTTGCGACAAGGCTACCAACTCGGCAACTTGTGCAGAGTATACACCCTGCAACCAAGAAGCTTTAATCACACCTGCAATTGTACATACAGCATACGCAGTTTTCAGATTTCCCTCTGCATCACGCAAACAGGATCCATCCACAAAGAGCACACAATCAGATTCAGGCAATGGAGTATATAGTATGTCCGGCCTGGGCTTTGTGCACAACTCAGTCAATCCAGACAATCCTGATCTGCTTCATCAACCACAATTTAATTTCTAGGCAAAGCATCAAAGTTGCAGGATTCAGACTTGTACATCTGATCAGAGTTATGTTTTCCTCTCCCAAAATAACCTGCTCGTACTTTGTGAGATGGCTGCTAGTGAGATGTTGCGTTCGAGTATGAATTAGCAAGATCTCGACAGAATGCGGAACATGTATTCTCAACGGATGTCCCATCACAATGCTCTCACTCTGTTCCAAGCTCACAAATGTTGCAGCAACAGCTTTAAGGCTTCCAGGCAAGACAGCAGCTACAGGATAAAGAGTAGCTGAAAAGTATGCCACAGGTCTACGCGCAGTGCCATGCATTTGAGCTAGCACTGACAATGCGCAACCTTCGCGCTCACTGCAAAACAGAATGAAACTTTTGTTGTAGTCGGGCATTCCCAAAGCTGGAGCTCGACAAAGACTCTCTCACAGTTCAGTAAAAGAGCGCATGCATTCTTCATCCCAGGGCACTGGGTCTGACACATCTTTGTGGGTAAGCCTTTGAAGAGGCTTTGCTGTCAAAGAGAAATTGGGAATCCATTGTCAACAATAGCCAACCATTCCCAGAAACATACAGACTTCTTTTTGTGTACTCGGCTGATTTATTTTCAGAATCGCGGTTATCCTGTCTTGCGACACCTTTCTGACTCCTTTCTCAATGTGATGTCCTAGATATAGAACATCCCTCTTGCAGAACTGCAATTTGGTTGGTGACACTTTATGCTCATTCTCTGCCAAATGATTTGATAATGCAATGGTATCGCATACGCAAGCCTCCTGTGTACTTGACGCTACCAGCAGGTCATCAATATACTGAATGAGGACAGAGTGATTAGGCTTCACTAATGACTCCAGATTCTTTTTCAAGAGCTGGCTAAAAATTGAGGGGCTTTCCGTATACCCTTGAGGGACTCGGCACCATGCAAAGACACGCTTGCCGAACTGGAAAGCAAATAAAAATTGGCTGTCCTCATGCAATGGAATAGAAAAGAAGGCTTGACACAAATCAATGACACAAAATCATTCAGCTCTGCATGGAATCTGGCAAAGGATCACAGCTGGATTCGGTACAACAGGACAGCATGGAACCACAATCTGGTTAACCAGACGCAAGTCCTGAACTATCCGATACTTTCCATTGGATTTCTGCAAACCCATGATAGGAGAGTTACATGGACTCCCCATGATTTCCTTTAGAATTTCCTGCTCAATCAGTGATTTAATTAATGGTGTACTCCCTGCAATTGTTTCTGGACTCAGAATGTACTGAGGAATTCGAGGAAATTCAGCATTGGGCTTCACAGTAATCCATACTGGAGCCACTTCTTTTATCAGACCAATGTCTTTTCCCGTAAAATTCCAAACTTCCAGTGACACAGTATCTCTCAATTCTAGGGGCAAATCATCACTTGTCAACAAAGGAAACAGTCCTTTTGCTTCAGAATTTTGTTTGGCCAATTTAAACACAATGTCCTTATCATTTGTATGGAATTTAATTTCCTTTGGCGTACAATAAATTGAGCCAATGAGCTTGCACAGCAAGTCTCGTCCCAATAAATTTACTGGGCTTGAATCGCACACCACAAATTTGTGCAAATCCTAAAAAGACCCAATTTGAACTGGGTTAGACATTATTCAATTTGAAACTCCTACAACTTGGATTCTTTCTTCCGAGAGGGGTAGGTTTGGAGCTTCTGCTGTTCTCACATTGGACCGGGTAGCACCAGTGTCAACAAGGAATGAGATTGGACTCCCATTTACCTTGCCATCCCCATACTGACCACTGGTCTACCTCTAAGAATGGGCCAAGCACACATTTCTCCTCCCCCCTCAGGCACTGTCATTGGGACATGTCTGAATCTGTATCGTCAATCTGAATCAAATATTGTTGGGCTACATTCTAATTTGAATGTGCTTGAGCATTTTTATGAAATCCTTTGTTTGAATTGTATTTCTGAACCTGACCATTCATTTGAGGCATCGGGGCTTGGGACATATTTGGATTCTGATTTCTTTGTCTCTGATTTTGTTGACCCTGTACCATGTTACCTCCTTGTGATTGTGAATTCCCAACCTGTTGACCCTGTCCATTCACCTGATTAAGAGGATTGAATTGACACTGGTGCTTCCAATGCCCAAATCTGCAGTAAACGTGACATGGTTTAGTCTTTTTGATCAACTCAATTGAAACACCTCGCCATCTACCTTGGGTTGCATACCCTGTTGCTGTCCTCCGTTTACTCCTCACATCCCAGAATGTGACTGATAATCTCCCTATTGTGAAGTCACCACCAACACCACTGTACGCTTTCTTTGCAGCTTTCATGTGAGCTATCATCAGCTTCTCCTTCAGTTTCTTATGCTTAGACTCAAGCTTGTCTCCACAAAACTTGGCATATCAGAGAATTTAGTCTATGGGCTTGCTTTGCCAGTAAATCAAATGTTGCTGTATCATGTTGCTGATTTCAGGTCTCAATCCATATACAAACTG
Organism: Calotriton arnoldi; assembly: GCA_963921515.1. Classification (NCBI taxonomy): domain Eukaryota; kingdom Metazoa; phylum Chordata; class Amphibia; order Caudata; family Salamandridae; genus Calotriton; species Calotriton arnoldi. Next base: position 1,648,773 of record CAWUFW010003362.1, read on the forward strand.
GTAGACAAAATGTCCCATATCCTTCTCTTACACACTTTCCATTCCACTGAATTGTTTAAATGCCTGCAACAACCATTCATAATAGGCATGCACTATTTCTTTCAACTCCTGTCAATCTTCACCACTCGATTTCTTTAGGAGAGATGTTTCCTTTTAAATAGGTAATGGCTTGATTGTAGTTTTTCATTACCTAAGGTGATGGTGCACCTGTACGTGGATATCTAGCTGGTTCAGTTTCAGGCCAATCTATAGCGATTTTACATTCTGCCCACGAATCACCTGGAACTACAATGTTAGACGGAGTATCCAAATCCTTTAAACAGAACCTTCGAAACCTTCACAAATCTCTCAACTAGCTTGTACCATTCAACTGGATTTTCTCTGAATCTCGGGAATTCATTTGTTAAGGACAGTATATCTGGTCTTGTGCATGGAACATGTACATACCCTCCTCCAGGTACCTCTCTCATAGGAAGCATCTTTACTCCCTCACCTCCATTATCTTCAAAGACTGAGAACCTTGGCTTTTGGATTTCCGTTGCTTCTTTCTTATTAGCCCATCTACCTTCCCACTTTTCCGATTCTCCCCATTTCCAACTGTAGTCAACAACTCTTTGATCTGTAATCTCATTCCCGAAGGTCTCATATTCTCAATGTCTCTGTCACTGAAACCTAACTTATATGATTTCTGTAGTGCCTTTGGTTTTTGTATGTCCACCCTATACTTCTGCGCCCGTTCAGACAGTTTCTCATGTGTATTTCGAACACATCTGGTAATGTCTTTACATACAACAGTAGTTTGTTGTCCTGATAAGTAGCTATCCTAGCGGGGCTTATAGTTCCCATTATCAATTCCTCTAGTTCTACCTTGAGTTTTCTTACATCTAAAGTCTTATCCCTACTAGTTTTTGAAGCAATGGTTTCTTGTACCCCTGCACTCCTATCATATAAAGAAAGAACTATTTATTTGATCCAATCGTCAAGTTCCCTAGGTGTAGGGCCTATCTGTCTTTCTGGGCTATTCCCAAGCAAATCTTCACTTCGTCCTTCTGCACCTGTTACTGGAGTGGACGGTAAAAGAGGCACATCAGAATCTAGTGATCCTAACTGAAGAATTCTTCATGCTATGTTTTGGGATCCCCGTCTTGGGGTTTTCAGGCCATTTCCAGATTTCCCACCTAATGTGGTTTGTTGAGCTGAATCTGTATTTGAACCTGCATTGGTTCTACTAGGAGCATTAATTGAAGTCAGAATTAATTGCACTTGATTTGTCTGACCTGATCTCGGGTCTGTCGGTGTAGGAACTGAACCACTTATCCCAGTAGGGACAGCCAAAGTATGTGTATTTTGTCCCCTACTTCCAGATTGGTATAACAGAACTACTGGACCTATTGTCACAGGGACAGTCAAAGCATCCAGAGCATTTAGCACAGTCTGATTATTTGTTTCAGGTCTTCCCGCAGTATTGTTTACAAGTAGGAAAGGACTGTGCGAATTTGGGCTTATCGGCATGGGAGGTGCATTTGGAGTTTCCCCTCCATAAGAGTTTGCTATACTCTGAGAATGTTCCTCATTATAGGGCGGTGGACAATTTAATAATAATTCATTTAAGAATTCATCATCAATTTCCTTCTCACTTTCATCAGTCTGTGTCATTGTCTGGGAATCTTCAATGTGTTTTTTCTTTTCCTTATACTTCTTTCCTTCTTCTGTCTCTGCTACCAGTACAGGATACATGCGAGTTCCCTCAGCTATATCTGTTCTCCAAGCTTTCTGTTGTGCATCCCATCTAGCCTCAACATATCGATTTAAAGTGTTTTTATATCTTCCCTGCAGTTTTTGTTTCTCCTTCTGATGAGCTATATGTTCTCATTCACTAAGGGCTTCGAAATGCATGGGTCTTGGAGGTGGTTTGATTTCATATAAATGCCTTGGTAAGTTACCAAGAATTTGAGTGTTAAATGTTCCATACTGTGGAAAAGCTAAAGGTCCATCCTTCTCAGTGTATTTCATCCAGTTCTCAAGCAATGTGCATGTGTGAAATTCTCTCTCCTGTGTGATGTATAAAGCTGGTGTGCCCTTGTGTGGTATCAGTACCCCTTCTCTAGTGGGCATGGGCACATCTCCGTGCATCAAACTCTTACAATTTTTCAAAATCTTCATTTTTCCCAAATTTTAATATTGTCCTTCACAAATGATATACTCCATAAATTCTGATATTCACTTCAACCAGCCAATACCAGCGCAACACTCTAGGACGTTGTCAACCTATCCCAGCACGGCGTTGCACCAACTGACCTATACCAGCGTGGCACCCTGTGATGTCACCTCACTCCTTGCAGCAACTATCCCTCCTTCACAATCCTCCATGCGCGTTCTCTCCTAGGCAATATTCACAAAAATACAAGCATTTTCAACAATCCCATCTGCTCCATTAAAAGGAAGGATAGATTTCACTCACTCAAAAGATTCAATAATCACACCAATCTACCTCTATTGAACATGCTCTCTAAGTGAAATCTGGACCAGCGCGACCTCACTCTAATCGTTACAATTGTTCCCTGTGAACTGAGAACAATGGTAATGATAGTAGTTCCTCAGCCTCACAATAGAAAGTTCCCTTCACTTCATGGTACTGCTGACAACGTCTCACGCACAGCACCTTCAAAACCACAGCAGACAGTTTTACTCAGTATATGCCACACCGAGACCACCCTTAGGTGTATATCCCAGGATCTTAGGCCACTTCGGACCCGATAAGAACTTCAACTTTACTGCACAAAGCGCTTCACTCAAACATAACTCTAAACACATTACCGCAATCTAAGCTTAAGCAATAGCAATGCGCAACCTTGTTAATACTCACACCGCTGTTTCGTTGTCATCGTCGTACTCCTCCAATACTGGCACTTGGTCACCTTCAACTGAACATAGAACTTTGGATTCCGTCTAATTTTAGTCACGGTCTTAATAGGAGTCTCAGTAGAAATCCCCCATATATCCTAACTTCATTGGACAGAAAACCATCCGACACGCTACTAGAATTTGTTGTAGCATTTCTAGGCCCATCAACTTTATAGGTTTTATTTCTCAATCTTTCCCCTGCCAGATTTATACAACTCTCTTGGCCCTCCGATGGATCTTGCTTAGTTCCGGGAGGGGCTGGATATAAAGGGTCCCAACAGTCATCCAATGAGGACCAGGAATCGGATAACTGAACTACAGACTAGAAATCAGACTCATGTAGATTACCCTCAAAACAATACTATAGAGATAAAAGATTATCAAGGCAAGCCCAAATCTCCTGAAGAAATGTAGGTGTGCCAAAATCATACACACTAAGGGGCCGATTACGATGCGGCCCGTAAAGGCTCCGACCGACGGTCGGAGTCTACCGGGCCGCATGGTAATCGTCCGCTCGGTTTACTTTCCAACCGCTGCATTACAATGCTGGCGGATGGAAACTGAACCGGCTAGTCATTCTGGCTGGCTTCCGACGGGCCAGCCGGAACTGACTCGTCAGCCCAAAGGGCAGGCCTTTCCACCCTTGGAATTACGATGCACAGTTTCCGGCATGGTTTCCATGCCGGCCTGTCCGACATGGAAACCATGTCGGAGAGCGTGTTTGTGGGTCCCCAGCAGGGCCCCCTTGGGTGCGCGGCCTCTGGTTGGGGGCCGAGAGGGCACCCCTGTTGATCTCTGCAACCCGTGGCAACAAGGTGCCTGCCATGGGGTGCAGGGATGAATAACACCTCCCATTTCCCTATGGGAGCATGTATTACGTCCAGTTTACGGCCGTAATGCATGCTCTCATAGGGAAATGCAGGAATGCGACCGAACAGTGTTCAGTCACATCCTAATGAGGCAGTCGGGACCGCGGACCAGAGGTCAGTCGGTCCCAGGACAGAGACGGTGTTGGGCGTACTTAAGTCCGCCGGACAGCGTAATTAGCCCCTAAGAGCTCAGTCAAAGCTATACAGAATAACTGCATTAGTATTTGATGTTCCGAGATCTCTCTAATATGATCTCCTCTAGTCATTAGTCCCAAATTAGAATACATACTCAATTAAAGAGAGATAATCATGATAGTTGAGCCGTTATGACGATTTAGTTTAGTTTATCAGAATTTAAGGTAAGCAAGTGCATCAATAAATCAGATATAAAGAAAGTTAAGTCATAATCTAATAAGGCATTGAAATGGGATACCAAATCTCTATAGTTCAGGAAGGGACTTGAAACATGTCAGTTCAAGCAGTCTCCCAGAAAGGAAACAAACACTCAGCGCACACAGTGTATGCATCAGTCCGTAAAGGAAGCCAGGTGTGTCCACATCGGGCAAATCAAGATTTGCAGAGGAAAGTTCTGCAAAGGAATAGCCAAAAGCTCATCCGTCACACCCACACCAGCCAGGCAAGATCTCAGGTTCCAACCAACTGACCGTTAATCTAAGCAATATTAGATTCTTGGAGTTCCGGGGGTGACACCTCCTGGAATCACCTCATCTGGTCAGACCACTCAGTCCCTTGGTCAGATAGTATGGGATGAGTGTCAGGCTACATAAAGAAGACACAAAATGCAGAGAAATAGGTGAGACTATTACGCAGTCCTTAAGTAATCCAATATGTGGAACGTTGGAATAATGCTTCTTTAGCAAGAGGACATAAACGAGTTCAAGAGGACAGTTTTCCAGGCAGCTGGTTAGGATTGTATCAATATAATGTAGCAAAGTATCTTGTACAATACATGGGAACTCAGGAAAGAAAACACTGTTTCTTATTTGCTTTATTGAGGAATTCTGTCACGAGCAATAGATTCAGAGAGTTAAGAAACTTCACATATGCAGTTTGGCCTACATTAAATCGAGCTAATATAACGTGAAATATATAAAGTTATTAAGCATACATTCCTAAGAAATATAAAGACATTATGATTCTATGATTTCTTTTGAATTAGCCATCATATTCAGGTTAAATCTCGATGATTACCTAGTTTTCATTAGTTATACATACATATGAATGATAATGAAATATAATTAGAGATGAACTCCATAACGTGAAAGTTCACCATTTACAAATTCTCTAGCACAAGTTAATGAATTATAGTTCTTTGTCCACTGGAAAAATCACAATCTATGTTAATTATACAAGTATTATCATCCAAGCTACTCTTTTTCTGCATGCTTTTATGATGCAGTAACTAAATTCTTTTGTTTTTGTCATCTTTTCTATAATGTGCAGTTGGTGCACGTTTATTAATTTTCTGTCAGAAAGTGTCATAACCGGTCTTCTCGGGTCTCTAAAGCTTGAATGTAATTTCCTCTCCAACACCTCCATTCTCCATGTGCATGCCTCTACTCCATCCCTCCTGCCCTCCATGGTCTATTGTGCTGCAACTGCAAATGCTGGCCTGCCCTCCATGCTCAGCTTGCTGCCTCTGTCTCTGCCCCCTGTCCTCCTTTGTCTGTGTGTGTGTCCCTGCACCCTCCCCCTGCTCTGCGCAGTCTGTAGTGCTGCCACTGCTCCTACCACCGACTTAGACTCATTTGAGCTTTTTAGAGCACTAATCTTAATTTATATTATAAATGTAACCCCCTCATTTTGTTCATTTCTAAATTAAATACTTTAGGTTTTACAGTTTTGAATCCATCAAGATGGCTTTATGTTTGCCACACTTCTGTCATAAATATAGAGTGTTAGTGCTCTAGTTGTTCAGTAGAACTTTTGGCAAGCTGCAGTAGAACACTAGGGAGTTTACTGACATGGATGAGAAATGCATTTGAAAACTCATAGAAAATGTGTCCTCGTTTTAGCTTACTAGAGCACTAACCGTGATTTCTATGCCAAAAGTAACCCCCTCAATTTGTTCATTTCTATATGAAATGTTTTGCGTTTTACAGCTTTGAATCCAACAAGATGGCTTCAAGAGTACAAAACTTCTATCATAAATACAGAATGTTAGCAGTCTAGTTAATTAGAACACTGTAGGAAGCTGCAGTAGAACGCCACAGAATAAACTGACAGGCTGCTGTTGGAAGTACATGTCTTACTCAGAATATCAGACTTTATTCTCGTATTGGCTGAGGAGGACAGTGTAAATTTATAGAAAATGTTCTCTCATTTTAACTCATGGTGCACCCTTACTCTTTCTGAGAACACCATGAGAGAAAACTGATTTCTCTCAAACATGGTTCATCAAATTCCAGCAGAGGATCAGCCTTTTTCACTGGGTAAAATGACCTTAGAACACCTCCTAAAATCAGTATGGTACCATCCACAACTGTTCTATATTGTGACTAAAATCTGTTTTCACCCTCTGTATGTGCTCCTTTTATTACCCTCAAAACCTGCCATTACAATGCATTTCAGTAGGGACAATGACCCCGAGTACTGTAATGGCTGCCACAACATCTAGTCCATGTTGTAGCCAGCCACATGCACCTTGGGGTCAAGGTGTGCACAGCCTGACTGGTGCTCAATTTGTAAAAGAATAAGTGCTGCGGCTCAAAGTTTTGCTCAGAAGCCTGTGGCCAGCCCTATTGAAGGGTGGGGTGATGAATATCAAGGCTACTGTAGTGTCTTGTAAATATGATTAGCGGGACCCTTCTGATGCCTGATGGACTCCGTAGGAGAATGATGTAATTGTTTGGGTGCGTCTGGGTGTGGTTAATAAAGTGCATGATGCAGTGAGTACAGTTAACGGTTGCACTCTGAAGAATAAAGACGTGCACTACAGAGCTCCGTGTGTGGCGTGGTCATTTCATGGTACCGGGCTGGGGTGGATGCTACAACTGGCGAGGAAATAAGGGATCTGTAACCCAAAGAAATGAGAGTGCTCTCCCTGAGAGATTGCCAAGGTCCAGCAGACTGCTCGTGCGTGCCACGTGCGCCTTAGTCAAAGTTAAGCAGTCGATGGTTGGGGTATGTGGAGTCAAAGCGCCACTCCAGCCAGTGCAAGGCGAAGAAGAAGGCCCCATGGAAAGTTCAGTCACAGTCAGCCCAGAACCTGCTGGTAAGGCCGAAAGAAGAGCTACTGCACTGCAACATAACACAGAGCCAGTATGCATACAGTATGATAGTGCTAAAGGCAGGTGACAACTAGGTCCAGAGAGGCACACAAGGCCATGATAGCCAGATGCAAACGCGCACCAAGAGCAGAATCATCCAGGTGCCAAGAAACGCTAAAGGCAGTGAAAACCATGTACGATGCAGAAGGTTGAGTATGGTGACGACCAGGCACAGGAGACTTAACAGTTACTCACCGTCAAAGATGATAAAGAGGCCACCTGACATCAGATCGGCCGCGATGACACTGATGCAAGCACGCGACTGGGGCTTAGAGATGGTATGAATGGAGCAGGTCCAAGCAGGCAGCAGACGTTGCCAGAGTGAGCCCTGCTCTCGACAGCAGGAAGTTCCACAGGTGGTTGTGATGCCGCCATATTCTTGAAACCTCCGCTCCCATTCGATACTGCCAAAAAGCAGAATATTGGCACAAGATGAACTGCCTGGATTGAAAAATTTGAGAATTTCATTGATGTGCTAGAAGAAACAAATGACAAAAAAATCATCAAATACTTAAAGAATCTTGCAGGTGACGGTGTAAAAGAAGCGATAAAGAAAATACCACAAGCTAATGAAACATCTTACCATCAGATTACGGCAGCATTAGCAATCAAGTTCAAACCAATGCCGAACGTTGACTCTGAAAGGTACATCTTCAAGGAAGCCAGACAGCAAGCTGGAGAAACGAAGGATGAGTTCCCTCATCAAGCATTGCAAGTTCAATGAATTCAATGATGCAAAAGCTATCTGTCTCAGAGTCCTCAATGATTGCCTTTCTGACGCGTTCAGACAATGTATGCTGCGTGAAACACTCAGTCTGGATAAAGTGGTCATGGCTGCGAGAGCAGAAGAACATGCTGATCGGCAAGCTGCTGATATGGAAGCTGGAGTAGCCCAGAGTGAATCAGCATTGAACATGAAAAGTGAGCAGAGACACAAGGTTGAAGGCTATAAAGTGATGTCTCTGTGGAAAAAGAAAATGTGTTTCTGATGTGGAGTCTCCTTTCTGCACCAAGGTAAATGTCCCACCATTGGACAAACATGCAAAGGCAGCGGGAAAGAGAACCATTTTGTAATGGTTTGCAAAGCAAAAGAGAAAACAACTATGTCACATCGAGCAGAGAAAATGGATGCCAGAAAGTTCCAGAAACCCTCTAGCCATGCCCACAAGACCAAGTGGCGACACCAATTGAGGCAAATGGAAACTAAACGGGGTCGATCATCATCGAATTCATCTTCCAATGGTTCTTCAATGTTATTGTCGAGCGACAGTGAAGAAGATGGCTGTGCGATGATGATATTGACTGGTGAAAGACGTGAGCACATGGGTTTGGCTTCATGCAGAGAAGAGTTTAAGTCCAAGTGAGAACTTCATGTGAAACAGCCACATTCCTTTGGACATTGCCCCAAGATCACACTAAAGGTGAATGGTTGTTCCATACCTTTTATAATCGACAGTGGTGCATCGATATACATCATGCCGGCAGAGAAATACAATTTCCTGTCGCCAGTGCCCTGTCTCACACCTTCGAACACAAAGGTATACACGTGGGCTGCCTCTACACCATTGCAAAGTCAAAGATCATTTGTTGCAACATGCGACACAAGAACACGAAAGTACAAGCACTGATTCATGGTCCTCAAAGTACTTCGTCAAGTGCATGTTTACTCAGTTTCAGTACTGCTGCTGACATGGGTCTGATTTCCATTAACTATAACGTAAATGCACATGCAGACATAGTAAGTCAGTTCCCGTCATTGTTTCATGGACTAGGAATGCTTAAGGTCATGAAGGTGCAACTTCACATCAATGAGGACATTCGTCCTGTTGCTCAACGACATAGTCGAATTGCTTTTCACTTGCATGAAGCTGTTGAGAAAGAACTGGAAATGCTGTTAAAGCATGATATCATTGAACGCTTTACTGGTCCGACGCCCTGGGTTTCACCCATAGTGGTAGTGCCCAAAAAGGACAGTGGAGGTGCCATGCGCATCTGTGTCGACATGCGTCAAGCTAACAAGGTAATTGAGTGAGAACGACATCCAGGTCCACACATTGCAGACATGATTACACAGCTAAATGGTGCCGAAGTCTTTTCTCGCCTTGATCTGAGCAAGGGGTATCTTCAACTTGTACTAGAGGAAAAAACAGGTACATTGCCACCTTTTTGACCCAAATTGGTTTGTTCAGATGTAAAAGACTACATTTTGGGGTGTCGTCAGCTGCAGAACCTTTTCAGGATGTCATTCTTGCATGATACAGCCTGTCACGCATGCTTTTAATTATAGTGATGATATACTGGTATTTGGGGCCACTCGAAAGGAACATGACCAAGCCCTTACACAAGTATGCTGCTTGCTGGCTGACCCCGGACTCACTTTGAACTCAGAAAAGTGTGAGTTTCACAAAACAAAACTCAAATTTTTTGGGCATATTTTTTCTGAAAAGGGGATGACTCCATATCCTGCTAAAGTAAAAGACTTGTCGTCCACTACTTCATCACAAGATGTGACCATGCTGCGATTCTTCCTTGGCATGGCCCATTACTGTTGCAGGAACATTTGTTAAATTTTCCACAGTCAGTGCCCCTTTGGGAGACTTGACAAAAAAGAACGCTGTGTTCAAGTGGTCACGTGAATGTGATCGAAGCTTTAAGAAAATCAAACATGCAATTGAGAACGCTATAATAATGGCCTATTTTGATTCAAAACTTCATACTGAGATTGTAGTAGATGTCAGCCCAATGGGATTGGGTGCGATCCTTGCCCAGCACAGTGGACACTCCAACACGCAAAGGCACATTTTGACTTATGTGAGCAGGAGTCTGTCGCAGACCAAACGTGCTTACTCTGAACCTGAGAATGAAAGTCTAACAGTAATGTGGGCTTGTGAACACTTCCATGTCTTTCTATACGGAAAGCACTTCACCCTTGTCATTGACCACCAGGCGTTGCTCACCATTTTTGGGAATCCGAAGGCCAAGATGCCCCCTCGCATTGAGAGATGAGGGTTGTGATTGCAAGACTATGATTACACTATTTCATGCATAGGCCAGGGAAAGATCAAAATCCTTCTGACTACTTTTCATGAGTGCCAGTGCAGTGTCACAGTACAACGTCTAAAGCGGCTGAGGCCTATGTTAACTTAATAGTCATGTCAAGCATGCCTGCAGCTCTTTCAGTGGAACAAATTCTTGCTGCTACAAATACAGATTGAGATCTGTGTTTTCTCGGAGACATTATTGCACAGCAATCCTGAAAGAAACGCACTAGACCTCTTACAGATGACTTTGAATACCAACAGTTAAAAAATGTGAGCGAGGAACTCTGTCACCCAAGAAGGCATTATATTAAGAGGGTCTAGAATTATCATTCCAGAGAGTCTGCGACAACAAGTCATTGAACTAGTCCATGAGGGTCATCATGACATTGTCAGTACCAATTGAGCTCTTTGAGACCGCGTGTGGTTTCCTTGTCTTGATGAAAGAGATCGTAGTCAAGAAGGGATCCCCTTTGGGCAGCTTAGTACACCAAGGCAAAAACACTCATGCGAACAAATATATCACCAGGACATAACACCACCACCATCAAAGGCTTAGTGCTCACAATTATAAAAATATTTTATTAAAATTAACCAAACATATGGTCAAATACAGTAAATTACCATACAGTGTTTAAATAAGTTAAAAACATTCTGACATTTATTACACAAAATTAATTATAGGGAGAACCTGCAAGAAAAATTTCTTGAAGGTTCTCCCTATAATTAATTTTGTGTAATAAATGTCAGAATGTTTTTAACTTATTTAAACACTGTATGATAATTTACTGTATTTGACCATATGTTTGGTTAATTTTAATAAAATATTTTTATAATTGTGAGCACTTGGCCTTTGATGGTGGTGGTGTTATGTCCTGGTGATATATTTGTTTGCATGAGTGTTTTTGCCTTGGTGTACTAAGCTGCCCAAAGGGGATCCCTTCTTGACTACGGTCCATTTGGTGCCCTACTCCTTTGGTGTTAAAGGGGCCCCTCTCATTGTTTTTGTGTTTTGATGAAAGAGATGAAAGAGAATTAAAGGCCTGTCATTTGTGCAACTGCTTGTCTCCCAAAACAACGCAGCATCCATTAGTTATGTCTGACCTCCCAAAGCAGTTTTGGGAGAGGATTGCAGTTAATTTCTTTGGACCCATTAAAAATGGAAATCATCTAATAGTTGTTATTGATGAGTACTCACGATTTCCTCTTGTGGAAGACTTGTCGTCAACCACACATGACAAAGTCATTGGGATATTAAATGACATTTTTGCAACAATTGGTGACCCCTCCACTCTAACATCCGACAATGGCCAACTGTTCAACAGCTGAGAGGTTAAAGATAGATTTTCCCCCTAACATGAATGTTAAACATCAGAAAAGTACCCCTCTCTCGTCACAGGCCAATGGTGTTGTTGAATGCCTAAGAGAGTAGCTCAGCGCGCTGCGCTAAAAAGGAAGTGATCTCAAATCGGCTTTATGTTCAGCCCTTCGTGCTTACAGATCAACTCCCCATTCCACTACAGGAGAGAGCCATGCCACCTTGATGTTTGAAAAAGCCATGGGAATGAAATTGTCACAATGGACCACTCATAGGTCGACAGATGCAGACAAGATCCGTACAACGGATTCCTTGCACAAGTCCAGAATGATGACTTATGCTGATAAATGCCAATGTGCTCGGGACACAGTTTTCAAGGAAGGAGACCAAGTCCTGGTCAAGCAAAAATAGAAATGCAAGTCTGATGCTCCGTCTGACGCTGAACCCATGAGGGTTTTGACGAGGACATATGGTAACTGCTCAACGTCGTGGAAAGTCCATCACAAGAGATTTGCCACACTTCAAGCACCTACCTCGATGTACGTTGGCTTCATCAAACTCACACGACTAGGTCTGGAAGACTAGTTCAAGCACCTTGACGACTCATTGAAGAACTATGATGTATGTATGTAATATTTGTACTCTTTATTTCACAGAGGGGGAGATGTAGTGTCTTGTAAATAGCAATAGCGGGACCCTGATGCACTGCTTAGGAGAATGACGTAATCATTTGGGTGTGTCTGTGTGTGGTTAATAAAATTCATGATGCAGTGCGTTCGGTTAATGGTTGCACTCTGAAGAATAAAGACGTGCACTGCAGAGCTCCGTGTGTGGGTAGTCATTTGCATGCTTTTGGGCTGGGGGGACGCTACTACATTGTCTTAGATCCACCCGATGCGTCTTTAATCCTCCTCCAGTCATTCTTGGTCTCTTCACTTCACCCTTGTAGGTTCTTTCTCATCCCAGCTTGCTCCCTTTATCACTGTTTTTCTGTCTTTCTTTTCCTCTTTCTTGCCCCCTTCTGTGTTTGTCTCTCTCTTGCTCTGGATTGAACTGTGCTGAGGAATAAGTGCTGTCTCCAAAAATGAGTTCCGATGTGCCCCACCTGCATCTGCCGGATCAAATCACGCGCTGTTGCATCCCACTGCACCAAAGCCACAAAGTAGTCGAAGTGTTTTGAATCATAAGACCCAGGCTATACTGATCAACAGACAGCAATACACCCGAGTAGAATGAAGCAAACGACAATGTCTTTCTGCACACACGTACATGTACATAATACTACTCACAGATCGATAAGAGGATGTAGCTGTCCAATATAATCCATCACTAAACAATGCACAGTACAATCCACTCTCACCCGCAATTAGCCAACATGACTCACCGCTACACAAAGCATAACAAACCCAAATAGACTGTGGCCAGGCATCTTTTCTTTCATCTCTCACCAGACCCCAACCTGTCCTACTGAGCCTGCAGGATGGACAGAGTTCATTAAGACACCGAGGGGCATATTATCAAGAACGGCGTTAAAATTATCGCCGCTATAGCGGCAGAAAACTGCCGCTAAAGCGGCGATAATGGGCTTGATAATATGCCCTTGAGAATTCCAATAGAAGCCCATGTTGACACCAGAACATCAAGCCCATTATCGCCGCTTTAGCGGCAGTTTTCTGCCGCTAAAGCGGCGATAATTTTAACGCCGTTTCTTGATAATATGGCCCCAAGTACACATCCGCGGCCTAGAACAGTATGCACAACGCATTCAATAAACCACTCGTCCTCTCCAGTGGCGTAACAAAAGCCCCCGCGGTGTGAGGGGGCCCCGAGCTCCGCGGGCCCCCTTAGGCACTGTCGGCCCCTGTCCAGAGAGCTTCGGACTGGGTCCGGAGCGTGTGGGGCCACCTGCATGTAGGTTTAATACATTTGAGTAACTGGAGAGACGTGATTTGCACAACTTTACTAATGGGGTTGCTTTTAGTAGCTTCCAGACAAACGGGAAATGTCCATTTGGTTTATATAGTGGTAAACAATCGAGTTTAACTTATTTCTAAGAAAGGTCAATAGTGTCAGATAATGAAAGGGGAGGAGACAGCAGCGAGTTCCACCAGATCACACAATTTGTTAAAGTAGGGAAGCTGGGATTTGGAACCCATATCCCCTTTGACAGAAGTCACCAACAGACTTGTAAAGCTAATTGAACTTTCGAATGCATTCTACGCCAATTAAAGTTCACTTCACAGCCAGTGTCCTCGGCGTTAGTTTTGGCACAACAAAAAACAAAAAAAACAAATTGAATGGGTTTTTAAGGTCATCGCTTGCTCCAATACAGATGGCGATTACGAAAACCACTTATCTTTGCTAATGATCTTCACTGAACGAGTTTAAACATTAATTTTCACCACCTAAAAAGGGCCACCTTTGCACCAACCTTCTCAGACCAGGATCAGGATGGCAGACTTTGGAGAGGTCTTGAAAGCTGCTGGCGAATTTGGGCGCTTTCAGAAGCAGATAGTCGGGACGCTGTGCGTCCCATATGGTCTCATTGCCCTTCCCATATTTGGACAGGTGTTCATGGGAATCTCCGTGCCTCACCACTGCAATACCAGCTGGATCCTCGCCATTAACCCAAACCTGACCACCGACCAGCAGCTGAACCTCACCATTCCCAGAGACGCGCGCGGATCTTATGAGGAATGCTCCATGTACACCCCTGTGGACTGGGATATTGACTCCATCCTCAAGTACGGCCTTAACACCACTCAAAGGTGCCAACATGGATGGGTTTATGACACAACTGAACATAAATCAACACTGATCACTGAGGTTTGTGGTGCTTGAGTATATACACTGTCTTTATGATTTTATAAATGAGCACGTGTACTAGGGTTATACGAATATATTGACTGCTGCCACCTTTCTACTTGTATCTTAAAACCTGTATTGTTTATCGTTCGAATTTATTTAAGCTCTTGCTTACGCCTCAGCAACTTTGTATTACATATGGCCAACCAGCACTCGGCAGTCTGCTCTGTGTCTATTCCAACCGCACATATATACATGATGTTAAGGTAGAAGTTATATGGTATTGCTCCCCCTCATCAACACTCGCACCTCGTATGACTAAAGTACAAGATTGACTCTGCAACCCTTACCCCCCCCTATATAAGTTTTTCCTTTTACTTGATTTACGTATTTATTTATTTGTCTAATTACCTTTTACTTATGTATATGTTTTTTACTTAGATGCTTATTCATGTTTTTTCTCTTTAAAATCAATAAAAAGTTTTGAAATAAAAAAAAAAAAATAAAAAAAAAAAAAGAGCAAGTGTGCTGCATGGTATATGTGTTGTGGGGTATAGGCCAGAGAAGGAAGGGTTCAAGATCAACCAAATAGCGTCTCTCCAGTGGTGTACTGTAAAATGATGGAGCTCTCTGCAGACTGTGAAGGGGGCCCGGAGTCTCCCATATCTCACAGACATTAATCTGCCTTAGGCAAAATGGGGCCATATGAAGCGTTTGGGGCCCTGTAAGGGCCGTGCCCCCCCCCCCCCCACTCAGGGGCATGCGTTACACCCCTGCGTCTCTCTACCTGACTGTTCCTATACCCCTGTCAATAACTGCTTAGAAACAGGTCGACAAGTCTTTGAAGGCAAAATCGTAGATCTTTTTTTAGTGGCACTCTCATCTAAAGGTATCCAAAGTGCCCAAAAATAGTTAAATGTACAGAGTCCTCCTGACAGTAGAAGAGGGCTTTCGGCCCTGGGTTCATTTTTCGGGCACTCTTCCTGGTGGATGCAGTGTTTAGTTCTTCTCCTCACTTGTCCACCAACAATTCCCAGAGCCTGTACAACTGCGTCTTAAATATTCTGCTTGTAATACGTGAAAAACTGGCGAAAACCTTCTTAGAGTCCAGTTGTGCCACTACTACATTCCTGTAATAGAGAAAAACGATACAGCTACTGTACTAACCTATTACTGTTGAGTTGTGTCGTCACACCGCCGCTGCGAAACCAGCAGACAGTGGGAAAGGCAAATCACTGAGCAAGATTAAACAGCTGCTAAACCAACAAGCATTGGCAAAGCCAACAGGTCTCACCTATGTAAGAGCTTTTGACTTTGCCAATGTGTTTTAGCCATGTTGTACACCAGCGTGGCTGCTGTTCATCATGGCTAAAGGTTAGTGACCTAGAGGGGCGTGGAGTGGCATGGAGTGGAATGGCGATGAGTGGAGTAGAATGCTGTAGAGTGGAGGGGCATAGAGTGGAGTCGCGTAGAGTTCGGTGGCATAAAATTCAGTGGTGTAAAATGCAGCGTTGTAGAAGGCAGTGGTGTAGATTAGAGTGTTGCATAGTAGAGTGCAGTGGTGCAGAGTACAGTGGTGCAGAATATAGTGACGTAGAGTACAGTGGCATAGAATGCAGTGGTACAGAGTAGAGTAGAGTAGAGTGGCACAGAGTGCAGTAGCGTAGAGTGGTGCAAAGTGGTGCAGAGTAGAATATAGTGCCATAGAGTGCAGTGGCATAGAGTGGAGTGCTGCAGAGTGCTATGGCATAGAGTGGAGTGCTGCAGAGTGCTCTGGCATAGAGTGGAGTGATGCAGAGTAGAGTGTCATAGAGTGCAGTGACGCAGAGAGCACTGGTATTGAATGCAGTTGTGCAGAGTAGAGTGGCGTAGAGTTCAGTGGCAGAGAGTGCAGTGTTGCAGAGTAGAATGTCATAGAGTACAGTGGTATAGAGTGGCGTAGAGTGCATTGGCATAGGAGTGCATTGGTATAGAGAGCAGTAGCATAGAGAGTAGTGGCGTAGAGTTCAGTGTGCAGAGTAGAGTGCAGTGGTATAGAGTGGAGTTGCGCAGAGTGGAGTAGAGTGGTGTAGAGTGCAATGGCATAGATTGTTTCAGAGTATATTGAAGTGGTGTAGAGTGGCGTGGTGCAGGGTGGAGTGCAGTGGCGTTGAGTGGCGAATAGTAAAGTGGTGAAGAGTGCAGTGGTGCAGAGTAGATTAGAGTTGCATAGAGTGGATTGGCATAGAGTGCAGGGGCATAGAGTTGAGTGTTACAGAGTAAAGTGCATGGGCGTAGTGTGTTTTGGCTTAGAGTGCAATGGCGTAGAATGCAGTGTTGCAGAGTGGTCGAGCGTGGAGTGTCATAGAATGGAGATGTGCAGAGTAGATTTGAGTGGTCTAGACTGTAGTGATGTAGAGTGCAGTGGCAAAGAGTGCAGTGGCTAAGAGTGCATTAGCATAGAGTATAGTGGTGCAGAGTAGAGTAGAGAGGCATAGAGTTAAGTGGCTCAGAGTACAGTGGCATAGAGTAGAGTGCAGTAGTGCAAAGTGCAGGGTGTTGAGTGGTGCAGCATAGAGTAGAGTGCAGTAGTGCAGAGTGCAGTGGCGTGGAGTGGTGCAGAGTAGAGTGCTGTAGAGTGGAGAATGCATAGTGTGGTAGCACACTGCCATTAGAGACAACACATTTTCAATTGATATGACCATTACATTTGTACAGACATACAGTTCAACTAATAAAACTATATAGTGCACACATGATGATGTGTGGAAATGGAATCACCTAGTGTACTAATTTGTGGTAATCATATTATAGTATTTACTTCCAACACACTTCAGAATTAACAAAAAATATGCTTCATATGGCATTCCTAATTCTGATATATTCTAAAATACTTGCGTAGTTGATTTAAAAGTTGTTGTTTGCTAGAAAAAAAACCTTTCCTACCCCCAGTATCCTGCAAGATTGTAACATAAATCCTCTCCCTGTGAAGTCTGAGAAAGAAAAGTAAACACCAATCTTCCTCAGAAGATAGAGCCTGACATTTGGCCTCTGTCTTTGAATGCACAGCAAATGTGACAAGATAAGAACAGGATATACAGGACTGTTTACAGAAAGGCGCACTCGTGGAAGAATACAAGGGGACTTGGTGTGAAAAGGCTTTGCTCCTTGGGAGGGATGATCTCACCCTGGACAGCCTAAAACAAATAAAGCCAGCAAATAGAATGCCAGAAAATGGGAGTTACAAACCACAAAGTCAATGGTCAGCATCGGGTGGAATGAATTCCCAGGGAAGCTTTCTGAATGTCCCCAAGATGTCTTTAGCAAACAAGACAGCTGTTCTATCTGGTACGCTTCGACCTAAAAAGTAAAGGGGAAATAGTTCTTCAGTACCCTTTTTACTGACATTTTTCACTCTGTGGACTCACTTTCCTTTCATTAGCCAAGAAAGAGAAGCTCATAGCCGTATATGTTTTGTTTTTACTGCACTGCAGGTTAGTACACAATTTACCCCAACAGCTGTTTTTAAAAGTGACTAAGATTCAACTGCTTAACAGGTGTATCTGCAACCGTTTACAAACTACATATCAGCGTGTTCACAGTATTAAATCCATTTTATTCTATACTGTATGCACCACGAGATAGATTCCATAAGACACAAAAAACACAAGGGGGTCGTGCAATTTAGCAGGTGGACTGCCAGGTCAGCGGAAGCTCCAGGCTATGTTCCCTTGGCACAGCCCCATGTTTTCAGTGCGTCTGTCAGTGCAGTGGATTCACTGAAGACAGAGCAGTTTGCTTCAGTGCTTAGATGGCCAAATTCTATGTGAAGAACGCTTCAAGGCAGTTATCTGTTAGTCCAGCTGAGAAATGTCTGTCGGGAATGCAAATGGATAAAAAGATATGGATGAATAAAGTCATGTAATTTTGATGTATGGTATGTTGTGCAATTTGTTTTAGCGAGTTGGCGATCAAGTGTGGATTTGGTGCTGAATTCTCTTGACAATTTCCTGTTTGTTGATGTGGATAATGATCATGGATGGTGTGCTGGGATGTCGCAGGAGTTTCTGGTTAAGACTGTGGAGGTGACTGTCGAGCTGGACATGGAAAAGATGGAAGACTCTGTGAAGGTTTTGGTTTTCCTGGGTATCGATCTGGATCTGTGGCTGATGGAGAGCAAGTTACCCCTGGACAAAGTGAGAAGATGAGTTGATTGAATGGAGAGATGAAATGTTTGAAGACTTGTGAATTGCTGAAGGCTGAAAGGTTTTGGAGAGTTGAGAGAGATTCTGACTGGTTGAACTTGAGAATGTATTAGGTTGGTTGAGGAGTTGAGAAGTTGGCAGATTGAACTCGACTCAAATGCACCCGGTGCAGTTTTTTGATGTGCACTAGAACGGAGCTTTATGTGCTCAGCTGTGGCAGGAAGAGTGGATGAGGCAGTGGCATAGCATAGAGTCTCTGGAATTTTTTCTTATTTCGGTGGCTTTGGAGACTTGGGATGTACTGTTCCCTATTTGCAGTTGTGTTTAGAATTGAAAATTAGATGTCTGTGCATCTGACAAATAGGTAGTCTGCACAGGATAAGTTGCTGAGTAAGCTGTTGAGAGATAGTGTTTTGTATTAGCTCCAGAAATCATTAACGAAATAGCTAATGCACAGCGTTATTTGCACTGGGCAAGGATCTGATATATGGCACTGGAGTCGGAAGATTTACCCACTGCATGCTCCAGTATCTGTGGAAGATTGGGTGTTGACTATCGCATGTTTTCTGGAGGTTTCACTGGTTGCATCAACACTGGGTAGCTTCAGAACTGCTTCAGGCAAACTTGTGTTGTGGGAGCTTGTTGTAAGCAGGGTGCCATTGACAATAGTTTACTGAAGACAAACTATATGGAAAGATATGGTTTTAACTTCACAGGCAAAGGATTCGTGTCATCCATCTATACAATTGTTGGATTTGCATTTCTTTTGTGGATATGAGCTACCAGCCTGTTGTGGTGACTTGCGAAGAGAATGTTGAAAGATTGAGCAAGGTTGAGAGGAAGGGGAAATATAGGTGGCTGTCGGTCCCCAGTTTGGTGCTACAGGCAGACAGAGTCTTCAGGGATAAACCGAGGTGGTTGAGGATGTTTGCCTCTGGTGTCTTGGGGTCTATCCTGCCATGGCTCTGCAATCTGTGCTAAGTACACCCTTTCCATACTTGGGCTTCTCAGGGAAGCAGTCTTGGGGAAAGAACCCTGAACTCAACAGTCAGCCAACAGACACAATATATACTGAAGAGTATAGTGATTGTCTTAGAAAAGAGATACACTTTAAAGGCACAAGAAAATGAAATATTACACATAGAAATGGGCTCTGTTACAGGGTTCCCCAAAGCTAACTTCCAAAACCAACTGATGTTCCTAGCTCAGGAGCTGTAGTTTTCTCCCTGCTTCAGTGATCTAGTGTCATGGTGGTAGTTCCCTCCTGTCTACAGGAACTTAATGATGAAGTGAAACTGAGCAAGAACATTTAAGGGGGGGAGTGCACCTCCTGGTTTTTGCAGGTGATTACCCAATAAAGGAGTTGTAGGTCCGTTCAGTTTGTGTTGCTGTGGAGTTTGTAGTGGTGCTTCCTTTTTACAAGGTGTTGTGGTGCAAGACACAGTGGGGCATATACTCAAGCCCCCATCGCCACCACAACGTCACTTTCAGTGATATTGTTGTGGCGATAGGGGCTTAGCCCTATTCACAAGCCAGCATTAAGCCACGTTAAGTGGCTTAACGCGTCTTAACGCTGCCTTGTGAATAGGGCCCCCTTCACGCTGTTTTTAGCGTGAAGGGGGCGTGCAGTGGGTGTTGCGGTGGGCGTTCCACTGCAACACCCATTGAGTTTGACGCTACCTCCTATTCACAAGGGCAGCGTAAATAGGAGGTAGAGCCAAACTTAAGACCAGGAAAAATCTGGTCTTAAGGTGGCGAAATGAGGAGAAATGCTTTATTTCTCCTCGTTTCTGCTTTTTCCATGTGTGCTGCCTTGTGCAGCACACATGGAAAAAGCAAAATGCCATGGTTTGTTTATGTACAGGAAGGTATCCCTTCCTGTACATAAACAAACCTTTTTTTAAAATGCCGTTTTGTGACTTGAAGCAGCACACATGTAAGTTACAAACTGGCATTTAAGGTTTGTTTATGTGCAGGAAGGGACACTTTCCTGTACATAAACAAACCTCCCTGCTTGCAGACACCCTTGCACTGGTGCAAGGGTGCCTGCGTTGGCGCTAAGTTGTGAAACTTAGCGCCATCGCAGGGGGAAACGCGAGGCTGCACCATATCCTTGAGAATAGGGTGCAGCCTCGCGTTTCCGAAGTGGCGGAGTGAGGCGTTAAGCCAAGAAGGCTAATGCCTCTCTCCGCCAGTTCCTTGAGAATATGGCCCAGTATGTCAAAAACAACTTTGTGTTTAAACAATCTACGTGGAGCATGGCTTAACACTTTGATCATTGTGATGTCCTATTTTCAAGCACAAGGCAGTGTCTCAGGCAATGGGAGCAGGGTCTCACTGGCAGCCTTGCTTGCCTCTTTGATCATGTTGTTGAAGATACGGTAGGGCAGGCCCAAGTCCTTCTACAGCAATTGTGATCTCCTCGTTGCTGGAGACGTCTTAGGCTAAGCCAGCAGTGGCGTTTGGATTCGCAGCTCATCAGCACCAGAAGGCTGACTCTTTGGGTCACAGCAGAGATGTCAGACAGCGCGCTGATACTAGGAGTTTTTGTCACTTCACACAGTTTGCCAGATAAACCACGAAGGGAGGTTGGTGACTCCTTACAGCTTAGATGGGTGCCGGACATACTCCCAAACATACATTGACTTCTACTGGGTTTCCCATTCACCAGGAACACGGATGGGCTTTACTTCCAGGACAGTCTCTTCTCCTGCAAGGACAGGGGCATTACACAGTTGACAGTATTTCTAGATACAAAACGTTCCCTAGCTCCATCTATTTTTTGGGAAAACATATTTGTATTTATTGTTTTACTTTGGAAATAACATCCCACAATAACACCAACAATACCATATATTCCAGTTCTTGTTATGCCATATTCATGAATAATCCGTTGTGTCAGGAGTTATTGGACAGACTAGTTAGAAATCAATCTAAGAAAAATGAAAGCCATTTATTGTCACAGTTATGACTGTTTTGCAATACATCACTTTTTCCTGTGGTGGAAGGAGAGATGCATCAACAGAAAGCATAGCATTCATACATTATAACTAATAAGCTAAAACCTAGACCAAAATTTCTACTTCGATACCATAGTTTATAAATTGAGTTGATCTGACAGAGCAGTATACCCAAGGATTGTAAACGCCGAAAACAAGGAAGAGTGGGGTGAGCCAGTGATTGGCCATTACTGGAGCGGAAATCAGTTTAAATAAAACTCTGGTTTACCATTACAAGCACACAGGGCTGATCCTCGCTCGGTGTAGCAGCCTAACAGGTCAATGGACCGTGGCTGTTGTAGTTGAGAAGATCAAGAGCAAATCATCAAATAAATATTCATCACAAATTCTATCTAAGTTCAGTCAATAATGAGAATCTTTAAAGATTTTAAGGGTTTTATTATTTCAAGTTTAGTAAATCGTCTTTATTCTGAATCATAAGTTTTATTCATATTAGTTTGAAATAATCAAACATTTACAGAATTGACCAAGAAATAATGGTTAATTCAGTAAAAATACAATGCATTAAGTGTGTTCCATAAAGGAAGAAATCCCTATTCCAAGAATGGGGTGAAAGGTGTCAGTAGGCACACATAAAGAGTTAAAATTAGAAAGAGAGTGAGATCAAGCGTAAAGCTCAAAATATATCCAAAATGTCATCAATCGATCAAAGCAGAACTTCCCATAAAGAGAGAATCACGAAACTCAGGAAAGTCTCAAAGCAATAAGGAATAAGCAAAGGAAATGTGCAGTAACAGTAGCAATTGTAATCAATAGGATGGCACGAGAGTCGGGGAATGGCATAGCATAGAGAGTCTGGTGTAGAATGGGGTGGAAATTTGCGAGGGTAGTGAGTGGCATGGAAAGATTAGCCTACTCTAGGAATACGCACTATTATAAATAGTCAAAACTTAATGTTGCAGTTAAAGTTGCATCTTCTCCTTCTCTCGTCCAACCATCTTTCAGGGTTCATCCTGAGAACAGGTCCACCCCTCTTCTTCTCATGTGAACACAATCGTGTACAGACAGTAATCTTCGAGTGTGCAACTTTGTTGGGTTAGTCCAAACTACACATGAGGCTTCTTCATTCTAAACATCCTTTCTCACTTTTGGGACTACATTTCTAACTTTTTAATGAAGAAAATGATATGTTAGCTAACAATGGGCTACGTAAAAATTGAAACATTTGCAGTAACAAAAGAACATTATTTACATGACTTAATCCTTTGGGAATAAAATAAGTATGTTAAAAGTGGTTAAGTTCAATTTATGTGCTGCATTCTATGTGATTATTCTTCATAATTCTACTAAATATTAAAATCCTAACAAGCATTTTAAACTCTTAATTGTATAAGAAGAAACATTTTGCAGAGCTATGTGAAACAAACATGATCATGGAAAGGTCAATAATTAAACATTTAATGAGTGCATCAGCACATTTTAATCAAACTACTTTCTAAGCAATGGTGCTTTAAACAGTTTTGAGGCCTAGTACATGCAAGTGTGGCTAGTTACTACATTTTGCACATTTTAAAATGCATTTTGTTCATTTAAGTCTGCAGATTAATATTACACGTACATTTGAACTATTATTTTGCGTTTTGCTAAAAACACCTTTTTACCATCAACATGCTTAACTAATAACCAATATGTTTAGCGTGATTGCGAGAGGGCTAGGATGAGGCAAAGCAACCTAGGGGAGATCCTTTTCATTTTAATTCTGTACTTTCGCCACTTACCTTCCTAAAATCCGAAAGGATCTCATCCCAGACTCTTGCAAAATCAGGATTCCTCAAGCCTCTCTTGGCCCCATGTGCAGAAGAGTACCCTCATATCCTGCCCAGTTTAGTACCTTGTGCTGCCACTTGCTGATAGGTGGAGCTTCACCCCACTTCCAATTCATAGCTATCTGATGTTTGGCTTGAGTGAAGGCTAGATCGATAAATCTACTAGTCAAGATAGTACAGAGCACACTGTAAAAGTCGAAGAACATCCACAACCAGATATGGGTTTCCTAGTATTTAATACCAGTCTCAATGTGAACACAGTATTGCAAAAAGTCTTACAATGTCCACAGGAAATGCAACTGTGATTGCACTAGAAGAGGTAAATGAATAGAGCCAATACTGTGGTATTGTCGCTGTATGCTGTTGGCAGTTTCACCAATAGTATTTGACAATACAATAAGAGGATGTTTATACAGTTTGAAGATTTCTCACAGAAGATGCACAGCAGGCAAAACATTGAGACGGTGCTTGTGCACGTATAGGATTTCTTGAAAAGGAAAGACCTTTTCAAGGCTTAAGTCCTTAATTGTGCCAGTCAAGGTGAAGGCAATTCATACTGTGAAAGCGTATGCTGTGTAGACAAAATTCTCAGATGAAAGAGGAATGCATGTTCAGTTTGTGACACTAAATATCATAAAAGGGAGACGACAGCAGATTTGCAGTAACAAGGTCACGTTCATGCTTGGTCCTAGCAGATACACCGTTCTTAAACTATCTGCTGGGACAAAGCACAGACGTCTACACAGCATACACTTTCACAGCATAAATTGTCTTTGGCTTGACTGGCACAATTGAGGACTTAAGCCCTGAAAACGTTGCTTGGACGAAACACGTTTTGGCTGTGTTTCCTTGTCAAGAAGCCCTATACTTGCACTAGCATCTTCTCAATGTTTTGTCTGGCTGTGCATCTTCTGTAAGAAGTCTTCAATCTGTATAAACACCCTTTTATTCTATTGCTAAATGCGATTGGTGAAACTGTCAACAGAATATGGTGACAATACCACAGTATTGGTCCTATTCAAATACCTCATTTAGTGCAATCATAGTTGGATTTCCTGAGGACATTGTAAGACTTTTTTCAATACTGTGTTCATATTGAGACTGGTATTAAATACAGAAAACCCATATCCGATTGTGGATGTTTTTCTACTTTTACGGTGTGCTCTGGACTATCTTGATATTGCATTGGGTGTGGTGTTTAACTACTTTTTTTTAAGGATTCTTGGGACATAGTTTCCTCAGCATTACTGAATATGGGCATGGTTGAGGGCCTACATTTTTGTATCAAGACTAGCCCCACAACCTCGTTCTCAGGGCTGTTGGTCTATAGGCCTCCAGATTGCTTACCCACCATACATATGGATCTATGCAACTATATTGCACAGAAATCCCTCCTATTTGCCAATTATACTGTTTTAGGGGACTTCAATCTTCATGTAAATGATCCCACTTGTGCGCAGGGCATGCAGATGGTCTCATCATTGGAAGGCGCAAATCTGCTTCAACTTGTTAAATTCCCTACCCACAAAGCAGGGCATACTCTTGACCTGATATTCTCTAATATCTCGTCTATGAAAACTGAAGTGCCAATCCAGGTGGTTTGGTCGGATCATTTTCTTATTTCTTTTATTTTCAATCTGGCAAAACCTGATATGCCTGAGAGTGCCAGATACTATCTAAAAAGAAATTGGAAGAAACTGACAGCTGAATGCTTAAGTCCAAATCTGTTAGCCAGCCGCCCACCTTTATCTTTAGACCTTAATGTTAATACGATGGCTCTTCATAACTGGATTGCTGACGCAGTAGAAGCTACGGCACCAGACAGAATGACCAAATCCATGAGGAAATCGCCCTCTGCTCCATGGTTCTCTGAGGATCTTAGGGCTATGAAAAGCAAGTGTAAGCGCTTGGAACGGCAGTGGAGGGTGGATTATGATGCCTCTGTCAAAATGACATATAAAAAATCTTTGAAGGGATTGCACAAATCCATGAAAGAGGCCAGGAGAGATTATATTGCCAAGAGTATTGATAACTCCGATAGACCGGACAAGGCTGTCTTTAAGGTGGTTAACTCTTTTCTCAAACCCCGTGAACTACTAATTGACGTCCGACCCTCCCTGGCACTCTGTGAGACAATCTCTACCTTTTCGATGGAAAAATAAGCAAGGTCTACAACTCTTTTTCTGCCACGATGGCTATGGTTAAATCTGATGTGGTAGCCAGGACAGTACCCCTGCCTCTCCTTTCTGAATTTAATCCTATTTCTCAGAAGGAAGTATTGTCTGCAATACAGAGTTGTAAGTCAGGCTCGCCGGACGATCCATGCCCTCCTAAACTATGGAAAGAGTTGGCAGACTCCACCTGCGAAGTAATGTCCATAATATGGAACAATTCACTCTCTTTGGGCATCTTCCCTGATTTATGGAAGCACGCCACTTTACTTCCACTTAAGAAAAATCCAGTGTGGACTCTGGGGACTTGAACAACTACAGACCTATCTCTCTGCTGGCAGCCCCTGCAAAAATGCTGGAAAAGGTAGTACAGCGGCAATTGGCCAATTTTATCGAGAGCCACAATATCCTGCACGACACCCAATCCGGTTTTCGAGCTGGGTTTAGCACAGAGACAGCTCTACTAGAGGTAGCAGACTCAATTAGAATGGCATTGGACTCAGGGGCATCAGCTATGCTGGTGCTCCTGGATCTTTCAGCTGCATTCGACACCGTTGACCATTCTATACTGATTCAACGGCTTTTTGACAGTGGGGTGAATGGCACAGCCCTGGCTTGGTTGAAGTCCTTCCTCCACTTACGGACGCAAAGGGTGGCTCTACAACCATATCAGTCCACCCGAAAGCATTTATGGTGTGGGGTCCCACAGGGATCGGCCCTAAGCCCACTGCTGTTCAATATATATCTGGCCCCTTTATTTACTCTGATAGCCAACTGGGGAGTTAAGGCAATTTCTTATGCCGATGACACCCAGTTGGTTTTCCCTTTAAAGATCAATCTGAAGATTCTTTTAAGAACTTTAAAGGCTGCTTAAAAGATATTGCAAGCTGGATGAATAATAATAAACTTAAATTGAATGCAGATAAAACTGAAGTTCTGTTCTTCGGCAAAATCCAGCCTCCGGCGGCTGACCTGTGGTGGCCTGTGGAAATGGGCTTGCCACCTGCGCCAGTGGAATGCGTTAAAAATGTGGGTGTAAAATGGCAGGCTGACCTATCTTTCTCTGCCCAAATTCAGCAGGTTACTTCTGCTTGCTTTAGCAGAAGGAGAAATTTGCGTAAGTTATACACCTGCTGCCTGAGAGCTGCCGTCGGACCGTAGTCCACGCCACAGTAACTGCCCGCCTGGAATACGCGAATGGCCTCTATATTGGCTTACCGGCTTACCTTGTCAGGAAACTCCAAATGGTCCAAAATGCGGCTGCGAGATTAATCAAACGTGTTCCTTTTCGGCAACACATCTCTCCGCATATTCGAGAATTACATTGGCTTCCGGTAGCCAACAGAATTAAATTCAAGACCTTGACCCTTGCCTTTCGGGCCTTCCATGGTACGTGTCCTTCGTATCTAAAACAGAGACTGGGTGTTTACACGCAGACACGTGCTCTGATATCTAACACCCAGAAATTACTTTGCACTCCACGTGTGAAGAAATCCCGACTGGGTGGCAGATCTTTCATGTTGAGGGCGTCCAAATTATGGAATTCTCTTCCAAATTCCTTGCGTCAGATCTCGTCTGAGTCACTATTCAAGAAGGCAGTTAAAACATGGCTTTTAACCTGGCTTAATCTTTTGTTGTCTTGATCGCTGCTTGCACGCGCGTGTTACTTGTCACTTTAGCGCCGGGACACCTCCTTGGAGGTACCTGTTCGCGCTCAACAAATGTCGGTATTATTATTATTATTATTATCCTTTGGGTAGCAAGGATATGGTCCAATGTAACACCCATGTTTGTACAGTTTTATACTACCAAATAGTGTGATTTGTGAGTAACGCCTTACTTGTCATAGGATGTGCGGTTAGTGCAATTCACTGCTACAAAGTGTAAAGTTAAATCTACTAGTCACCTTCTTCTCATTTGGGTGTAGAAATGCATCCAACAGGCACACCTCAACAGTACAGTTGATATTCCTGCCTGTAGCTTGAATAATCAACAGTGCCATCTGTGCTCAGTATACCTTCATTTGCGGGCAGTCCCATGTCATATGGTAGAAATTTGCATTGGGCACCCTACATCTAGGGCACTCTGCCCCAGCATTAGGAAAATATTTATTGAGGTGCCCCTTCCTGCACAAAAACAATCATCCCCTCAGCGAAGGCACCCTTGCAAAATGACGCAAGGGTGTTTGTGCTGGCGCACGCTTGCTGTTTGTGCACCAGCACAGGGGATAAGGACAGGAATGCGCCGCATCATGTAGATATGGTGCATTCCTGCCCTTTTATTTTGATGCACGGCAGCGCAGCAGGAAGGCTTGCTGTGTTGCCGTGCGCCAAAATATTGTAATGAGGCCCTCAGTTTTAAACTTCAACAGGGATTCTTTCGACTGCTGCAATAGCGCTCTATAAATTTGTGTCATCGCTTTAAATTTGCGAGGGATGGATCATTTCATGGAGCAGGTGGTTCCTCGTTATTAGCCTTCCAGCTCTTATGGACCACTGAGCGTAATGCAGCAAACAGTAAGAAGTGGTTACCAGGGAGTCAATGGAAGTCACACAGGGCCTCAACTGTTTGTGCCTTCCCCTCCTCAAAGAGATCACCCACTCTGGTGGCCCTCGCCTCCTCCCAGATGTTGAGTCCATCCCAATAACCTCTAATTTTCAAACTGCAAAGACCCTGTATGGGAAGGCCTGTGGGTATGGGATACGGGTGTTGGTTCTTTGTAGGCATCTTCCCCAGCTAGAATAAATTGCTGTCAATCCCCATGACCAAACACGCTCCCTACGTGTGTTTCTCTAGAGAGCACCCGTGAAGTTGTCAAGATAGGGTGCATTGCTGTCGGTTAACGCTCTCCCTTCTACTGTTATATATCAAAAGCGCTGTCCATTGCAGCTGCACTGCAAAATAATTCATATTCCAGGGCAGAAAGTCCCCCTTCCCCATTCTGGATTTTAATTGTGAGAGTTTCAAAATAATAAAGGAGGCTTGGCAGGACCACCATTTTAAAAATAGCTACCTATTCCCCTTCTGAGAGAGGTAGGGAATTCCAAAAAGGAATCCCTGCTCAGATCGATGCCGACATGCGCTCTATATATTACCATCCACCAGGTCAACAACTGACCTATAGCTCGGCGCCCCTAAAATACCGAAACATGTTTTTTTCCAATTTTATTTTATGATTGTTGGGTGGGAGGACATCTGCCTTCGAATTTGGGTGCATCAGGAATATGCTACATTTTTTCCAGTTCATTCTAAGGCCAGTTTTGTAATCAGTGTTGGCTTTAGGACAGTGTCACCGCACAAGGAGCCAAGCTCAGGGGGCAACATTTGCGCAAGCTATTGTGAGTCTCAACAGCATGTGTTTTCACAGTGTATGAGCAAATAGCCCCTGATGTGCCCTGTCGTGAGTGCTGTACTTAATTTGTGCCACACTCAGACACCTATTTTTCTTCACCAACTCTCTTTGTTCTTCCATGAGGCTGTATTGCCCGTAAGTAATAAAAATATCTTCCTATATAGTTGCCTATCCTGGACCCTCCAGGCCTGTAGGCACATGTAAACAGTGGTGCTGGAACAATTGTCTGAGTGGA
Organism: Calotriton arnoldi; assembly: GCA_963921515.1. Taxonomy (NCBI): domain Eukaryota; kingdom Metazoa; phylum Chordata; class Amphibia; order Caudata; family Salamandridae; genus Calotriton; species Calotriton arnoldi. The sequence continues at coordinate 1,677,725 of CAWUFW010003362.1, forward strand.
GGTGCTGCATTCAATATTACATCACTGAAGTTACATAGGGATTGTGAAAAAAACAAGTGTTAGAAATGGGTTTTCTGGTTGACTAGGGTATCCACCTCAGCCAGGCAGAATCCACCACTCTAGTCAGGATTAGGGGATTACATGGCTAAAATAACCCCTGCTCACCCCCTTAGTAGCTTGGCACGAGCAGTCAGGCCTATCTCAGAGGCAATGTGTAAAGCGTTTGCGCAACACACACACACCAGTGACACACTAGGCACACCACAAAAAGAGACTCCACACAAGGTTATATAAAAATATCACTGTATTATATATGACACATAGACCATAAATCACTTTGTAGTACATAAAGCACATTAGACCACAATCACATAAATCACTTTGCCATAGGCAATGGTCATTACAATGCATAAAGCATAAATCGTTTTTGACAACTATGAAATTGTCATGGCAACACAAGTATTGTACTGAAGTAAACCCTCATAACTTGCACAGGTCATAAAAACATCATACACTGCATTTAGTGCAATGAACAAACACTTATAGGTTGCACGTGTCATGAAACATCATTAAAGCAACATTATTGTGCAGGTATTATGTGGCCCCTCAACTACTAAAGGGCAAGATCACCTATGCACTCGCATTAGGGCATAAAAATACAGCCGTTAGGGTACACATCAGTTAGGGCACAAATAAATCACCAGATATCACTGTGTTGCCAATATAACGTAGGGCCCAGGGGCCTCTGCGCCCATTCTGGTGGTACTCTGGAAAGGCAGAGAGTTTTCCAGGCAGGGGCCTCCATCGAGGCTCCACCCCACAAGGCCCCCATGTGGAACAAATGCCCCCTTTGGATCGACCCACGTTAGTGGGGGACCTCGCCCGGTCCTCCCTGTGGCCAGACCTGGAGTGCAGCAGCCCACGATGACACCGGGCTGCTGTTGAAGGCAGAACGGTCATTGCCGGTGAGGAGGCCTCACCGGGTTCCCCACGCAGCTGCCCGGGGTAGTGGGACTCACCCTAACTCCGGGCGAGTCGGAAATCGTTCTGGCCACCTCGGACCCCCAGTGTCAAACAGCACGGCCCCGGCAACTACCGTCGCAGCTCCTCCTTGCAATGGGGGTTTAGGTCTTGGTCGAGCAGGGACGTGTCTCCGGGTTCCTGGGGTGGCGATCACCTCTCCGGAGGCTCAACAGCTGCTGCAACTTCTGGGCCGGAGCCCTCGCACTCCAGGGGATGGGTGGGGCTGCACTCTGCTCCAGCAGGTTGCCAGGCAACCTTTTTCCAGCCCGGGCCGCATCTCCTATGTGTCTCCTTCTCTGCAGGGCTTCTCGGCCTGAGTAGGCACATGTGCTAGAGGCTGGAGAGGGGGGGAGAAAAGTTTCAAGCTTACGCTCTCCCCTCCCCAGGCCCAAAACCTGTGGGGCAGCTTGCGGCACACACCAGGCCTCTCGTGCTGCCGTCTGGGTCAATTACAGGCCCCACACATGCAGATTGTAGTGGAAGGGGATTGCCCAATAAAAGCGCTCACCATGCGCTTTCTGGCACACGGGGTCTGCTTTCCCCTCCACCAGATAAAGAAGTACAGTGCTCACCACACGCTGGGGGGTCACATACAGCGCTCCCCTCATGCTTAAACATCAAAGGAGAGAGAACAGTGCAGTCCTTTGCCTGCTCCAGACAGGAGCAGCAACTGCAGGCCGTCCCACCCCACACACTTTAGGGGCAGCGCTCCTCACACAGTTCCCCAGCCCTCCTTCTAGGCAGGTTCGTTCTAGACCCAACAAGGATTTTTCCTGAAGTATTTTATATCCCTGAGAATTCCAAAAGGAGGCCAGCACACACAAGCCCTTGGAGTTTTCCTTCACAAGCAGGATATCAGCAGGGCAAAAAGAGTCAGTCCTTTTCCTCCACCACAGACAGAAGCAGCAACTGCAGGCCAACCCACCCCTCACTCAGAACAGCAGAGCTCCTCAAACAGTCCTTCTGCTCTTCTTCTTGGCAGGGTCCTCTTCTTCCTTGAAGTAATCTAAAGTCCTGGGGTTTTAGGTGCAATACTTATACCCCAAACTGTCATTGTTCTCTTTGCTGTAAGGGTCTCTGAACCCAGTCCTAACCAGTCCTGTCCTCACTGGTGCAGCATGGCCACAGGGGGCGGAGACAGCATTGTGAAAAGGAGACACAGCCTATTCAGGTGCAAGTGAAACTCCTCCCACCACTCAAAATGCAGACCAGGTCTATTCAGCCCAGTGATGAGTCACTCAGGCAAGGCAGGGCACACCTCAACCCCCCTAATGACTGTCTAGAGTGATTGCACACCCAGAGCTCCTGTCACTCAAACACCAGACGCTGAATACACAAACAGCCAGAAGCACACAGGATGGTAAAGTAAGAAAATGCCCACTTTCTAAAAGTGCAAAAACAACAATTGATGGACAGAATGCAGAACAATGTCATACATTCACACCAGTACAGAGATCTGGGCCTAAATCCATCATTATTTTGCTCTCCATGCCATTACAGTTTGAACCCAGCCATATGCAAATCAGTCTTGACCCTGTGCCCAATGGGAACAGTCCAGCCCGAACTGCCAGGCCAGGTCCTCCCTGGACTGGAAACAAGCATCCTAGGACTGGTTTCGGGGTTTCACCCCTCATCAGCCAGGATAGCTTGACTCCAGTGGCATGGAGAGCACGGGACCCACGTCTGGGCATACCCGTCCCACTCTGGGTGACAAATGCAAAAACAACAATTGATGGACTGATTTGCATATGGCTGGGTCCAAACTGGGGTGGTGAGCAAAAGAATGATGGATTTAACCCAGATCCTTGTGACTGGGGGTGAATGTTTGCATTGTCCAGCATTCCGTCCATCAATTGTTTATTTTGCATATGTCGCCCTAAGTGGGAGGGGTATGCCCAGACGTGGGTCCCGTGCTCACTACACCACTGGATTCAAGCTAGCCTTGCTGATGAAGGGTGATGCCCTGAAACTGGTCCCAGGATGCTTGTTTCCGGTCCAGGGAGGACCTGGCTGGCAGTTCAGGCTGGACTGTTCCCACAAGGAACAGGGTCAAGACTTATTTGCATATGGCTGGGCCCTAACTGGGGTGGTGTGGTGAGCAAAAGAATGATGGATTTAACCCAGATCCTTGTGACTGGGGGTGAATGTTAGCGTTGTCCAGCATTCTGTCCATCAATCGTTTCTTTTGCAGTTTCTAAAAGTGGCATTTTCTAACACAGAAGTTAAAAACCACCTTTACCAAAAGGTGTGTTAATAAATTCTGAATTCAGAGAGTCTAAACTCCATTTTTCTATCTTGTACCTATGGAAAGGTACACATGTAAAATGTTACAGCACAGTCCCAATGATAAGTCTATGGGACAGATAGCCTTTCAATAGTGAAAAACGAAATACAGAGTATTTCACTATCAGGACATGTCACACACACCAGTACATGTCCTACCTTTCACATACACTGCACCCTGCCCATTGGGGTACCTTGAGCCTACCTTAGGAGTGCCTTACATGTAAGGAAAGGGAAGGTTTGGGCCTGGCAAGAGGGTGCACTTGTCAGGGCAACCTGGCAGTTTTCAACTGCGCACGCAGACACTACAGTGGTAGGTCTGAGACACATTCACAGGGCTACTCATGTGGGTGGCACAACCAGTGCTGCAAGCCCATTAGTAGCATTTGATTTACAGGCCCTGGCGCACACTGTGCACTTTATTAGGGACTTGCCAGTAAATTAAATATTCCAATCATGGGTAACCAATCATTGTCACCATTTATACAAAGAGCATATGCACTTTAACACTGATCATCAGTGATAAAGTGCCCAGAATCGGAATTGTTCTTCCGGCAGGCTGTAGTGCCAGTAAGTAATAAAAAAGATCTTCCTAAGTAGTTGCCTAGCCTGTCCCCTCCAGGCCTGTAGGCACATGTAAGCAGTGGTGCTGGAACAAGTTTCTGAGTGGAGGTGCTGCATTCAATATTACATCACTGAATTTACATAGGGATTGTGAAAAAACCAAGTGTTAGAAGTGGGTTTTCTGGTTCGCTAGGGTATACACCTCAGCCAGGCAGAATCCTCCACTCCAGTCAGGATTAGGGGATTACACGTCTAAAATAACCCCTGCTCACCCCCTTGGTAGCTTGGCACGAGCAGTCAGGCCTATTTCAGAGGCAATGTGTAAAGCATTTGCGCAACACACACACACACCAGTGACACACTAGGCACACCACAAAAAGAGACTCCACACAAGGTTATATAAAAATATCACTGTATTATATATGACACATAGACCATAAATCACTTTGTAGTACATAAAGCACATTAGACCACAATCACATAAATCACTTTGCCATAGGCAATGGTCATTACAATGCATAAAGCATAAATCATTTTTGACAACTATGAAATTGTCATGGCAACACAGGTAGTGTACTGAAGTAAATCCTCATAACTTGCACAGGTCATAAAAACATCATACACCGCATTTAGTGCAATGAACAAACACTTATAGGTTGCACGTGTCATGAAACATCATTAAAACAACATTATTGTGCATGTATTATGTGTCCCCTGAACTACTATAGGGCAAGATGACCTATGCGCTAGCATCAGGGCATAAAAATACAGCTGCTAGGGTACATATCAGTTAGGGCACACATAAATCACCAGATATCTCTGTGTTGCCAATATAACGTAGGGCCCAGGGGCCTCTGCTCACTTTCTGGTGGTACTCCGGAAAGGCAGCAAGTTTTCCGGGCGGGGGCCTCCATCGAGGCTCCACCCCACAATGCCCCCATGTGGAACAAATGCCCCCTTTGGATCGACTCACATTAGCAGGGGGACCTCACCCGGTCCTCCCCGTGTGCAGACCTGGAGTGCAGCAGCCCACGATCACACTGGGCTGCTGCTGAAGGCAGAACGGTCACCGACGGTGAGGAGGCCTCGCCGGGTTCCCCACGCAGCTGACCGCGGTAGTGGGACTCACCCTAACTCCGGGCGAGTCGGAAATCCTTCTGGCCACCTCGGACCCCTGCGGGGTCAAACAGTACAGCCCCGGCAACTACCGTCGTAGCTCCTCCTTGCAACGTGGGTTTAGGCCTCAGTCGAGCAGGGGCGTGGCACCGGGCTCCTGGGGTGGCGACCACCTCTCTGGAGGCTCCACAGCTGCTGCAACTTTGGAGCCCTCACGCTCCAGGGGATGGGCGGGGCTACACTCTGCTCCATCAGGTTGCCAGGCAACCTTTTTGCAGCCCGGGGCCGTGTCGGGAAAGGCCGATGTGTCTCTTTCTCTGCAGGGCTTCTCGGCCCAGAGCGGGCACATGCGCAAGAGGCTGGAGATAGGGAGGAGAACACCTTCCCGCTTACGCTCTCCCCACTCCAGACCCAAAACCTGTGAGGCACCTTGCGGCACACACCAGGCCTCTTGTGCTGCCGCCCGGGTCAATTAGAGATGCCAAACTCCCTGATTGTAGTGAAAGGGATTGCCCAATAAAAGCTCACACAACGCGCTTTCTGGCACACTGGGCTGCATTCCTCTCCACCAGATAAGGAAGTACAGCGCTCACCACACGCTGGATGGTCACATACAGTGCTCCCCTCACGCTTAAACATCAAAGGAGGAAGAACAGTCCAGTCCTTCGCCTGCTCCAGACAAGAGCAGAAACTCCAGGCCGTCCCACCCGACACACATCAGGAGCAGCGCTCCTAACACAGTTCCCCAGCCCTCCTTCCAGGCAGGTTCCTTCTATACCCGGCAAGGATCTTTCCTGAAGTCTTTTATATCCCTGAGACTTCCAAAAGGAGGCCATCACACACAAGCCCTTGGAGATTTCCTTCACAAGCAGGATACCACAGCAGGGCAGAAAGAGTCAGTCCTTTTCGTCCACCACAGACAGAAGCAGCAACTGCAGGCCAACTCTCCCCTCACTCAGAACAGCAGCACTCCTCACACAGTCCTTCTGCTCTTCTACTTGGCAGGGTCCTTTTCTTCCTTGAAGTAATCTAAAGGCCTGGAGTTTTAGGTGCAATTCTTATACCCCAAATTTTCATTGTTCTCTTTGCTGTAAGGGTCTCTGAACCCAGTCCAAACCAGTCCTATCCTCTTTGGTGCAGCATGGCCACAGGGGGCGGAGACAGCATTGTGAAAAAGGAGACACAGCCTATTCTGGTGCAAGTGAAACTCCTCCCACCACTCAAAATGCAGACCAGTGATGAGTCACCAAGGCAGGGCACACCTCAACCCCCCTAGTGACTGTCTAGAGTGAATGCACATCCCCAGCTCCTGTCACTTAAACAGCAGACACTGAATACACAAACAGCCAGAGGCACACAGGATGGTAAAGTAAGAAAATGCCCACTTTCTAAAAGTGGCATTTTCAAACACAGAAGTTAAAAACCACCTTTACCAAAAGGTGTGTCAATATACTCTGAGTTCAGAAGCCTAAACTCCATTTTTCTATCTAGTCCCTATGGAAAGCTACACATGTAAACTTTTACAGCGCAGCCCCAATGATAAGCCCAATGGACAGATAGCCTTTCAATAGTGAAAAACGAAATACACAGTATTTCACTATCAGGACCTGTCACACACAGCAGTACATGTCCTACTTTTCACATACCCTGCCCATGGGGGTACCTTGGGCCTACCTTCGAGGTGCCTTACATGTAAGGAAAGAGAAGGATTTGGGCCTGGCAAGTGGGTGCACTTGTCAGGGCAACATGGCAGTTTACAACTACGCACGCTGACATTACAGTGGTACGTCTGAGACACATTTACAGGGCTACTCATGTGGGTGGCACAACTAGTGCTGCAAGCCCATTAGCAGCACTTTGCACTTTACTAGGGACTTACCAGTAAATCAGCTATGCCAATGATGGATAACCAATCATTGCCACATTGCCACAATTTATACAGAGAGCATATGCACTTAGGCACTGATCAGGAGTGGTAAAGTGCCCAGAATCCAATAGCCAACAACAGGGTCAGAAAAATAGGAGGCAAAAGGCAAAACGTTTGGGGATAAACCTGTCAAAAGGGCCAGGTCTAACACCAAGCATTTCTCAAAGAGTAGGTACTGCAAATAAGCCATGCCCATTCAGCAGGAGAGTTGTGAAGGTGTGGAGTGTAGCCAGTTGTGCATTTTGGAGAAAACTATAGCAAATATGTTACCAAATCATGGCTTAGTAGCACAATGTTATTTACAGACAGCAAGCTGTACTTTAAAATGGCCACAAAATTATCACTGACTTGCAGTTTTACTGATAAAACTATATAGCACACAAATGATAATGTGTGGAAATCCGGTTTCAGCAAATATTTATCATCTACACTTCACCAAGTAAAGTGCCTTGCTTTGACCCTATTCTAATCTTTGTTTCCATCACACTTCAGAATTGCACAAGATTTGCTTCATTTGTTTTTTACTAACTGCTCACATATTTTGAAATATTTGAACAGTTTATTTATAGGTATTTACATGGTGTTGTATGTTATAAAAACTGACATCCTACAGCCTTTCCTTTAACACTCTTTGTATCCTAGCAATATTGTCAGATAGTTTACTTTACAAAATCCTGAAACTTTGGAGTCAGAGAGAGAAAAGTAAACACCGATATCCATGTTAAAAGAATAAGTAGCAATTTGTCAGAAGACATAGCCTGGCATTTGACCTCCAACTTTGAATACACAGTAAATTAAACAACATAAAAACAAAATGTAAAGGCGTTTTTAATGCCAATTCACCATTTGAACTCCAGAATGGTTAATTTGAGGATGTTGCAGCACCCCCAGCTCTCCTACTTACAGCGCCTGTGCATGTAAGCTTTCACACTAGTGTAAGGTGACCAGATTCAGAAAAACAAAAACCTGGATAGTCGACAAAAATAGAAGTTGTACTATAATTTTGTATAGACTGCAGAAAGGGTGGGGATGTTCTAGGCTCCATAAAAATATTTGTCTTTGATACAATTTGGAACCTATGAGAAAAGATAACGGCCTTTTTGAAACGTGATATAGCATTAAAGTTTGTCAACTTTTTATTTCAAATTAAAACAATGCAAATTACCACTTTTCTTCTCTCCCACAATTTGTGTTGAAGCTAAGGTGAAAGCTTAGTTATCAACTGAGGGCAGTATGAAATGACGATTTGCTCCTTTTTAGGTCTCGCCTAGCGTTGCAGCGCATGCGCTGCTCGCTCTGCGAGGGCTTCTTGTAATCAATACACTTTTAGAAGTGGTGTTTCGACTCCACCTGTTCTTTTGATTGGTTTGCGTCATTTGTTATGCTAAACGTTGTGTTTTGATTGTACCGGAGGCTTTTTAGTCCTCCTGGTTACCGCCCTGTCCTCTTTTAGCCTTGCCCACCCAGACTGGATCTTTCACCGGCGGCGTGAGACGGTCTGTTTTTTAATTACGACCTCAGGACTTTTTTGTTTACTATTACTGGCATGTGGGTTGTGCGATGCTGCAGGTACAGATGAGGTTTGACTTTTTTTCACCGATCCAGAACATTCGCGTAGCTACAAATGTATACTGGCGAAAGGTGGATGTGCTTTTAATTTGTGTTCCCGGATTGCAATATTGTAATTTCTTTGTTCTGTGTGCGTGTTTCTGTTTATATTTCTGGGCTTCTTTCTGTGTCTGTTTATGCTTGCCTGTTTCTCTGCGTTTTGTTGGTATGCTTGTTTCTGTGTGGGTTTTGCGCGTGAGTGTTTTTACTTTGAGTGTGTGCTTCTATAGACCTATTCTTTTTCTGTTTGTGTTTGTTTCCCCATGTCTATTTCTTTTTGTGCAGTGTGTTTCTGTGCCTAAGAGCTGCATCCCTCGGGAAAGTGAGGCCACGCATATACGTTCTAAAAGATAAAGTAAACACAGAGCGGCCGCAATGAGGCACGGCTTCCTGTGAAGTGGTGCGGGAAACTTTTCCGGGTGGAACTGTTCAGGCGCTGCAAGAGCAAGGGCGCTTGTTTTAAGTGTGTGCTCTAGAGACAAAGTTGTAAACCTGATTGATTTGTTTTCGCTGTCTGAAGTTTTTTACACGTCATTGTTTGTCTTTAATGTGATTTGCAGACTTTGAGACACGCCGTGCCTCCAGCCCTGTATCTCCTGGCCCCGGGCCTCTGCAGACAGTTCACAGGGGCGCCTTTGTCTCCTAACAATGGCCCCAGAAGGATCCCCTGTGGGGGGGGGGGGCAAACAACCCGAAACGTAATATAGTTGTCTGGCGGCGGGACTTGGCAGCCGCGCTTCCGACCACAAGATGTAAATGTGAGCGGGTACCGGGTGATGTCACTTGCTTCTTCAGGTGCCCCCTCCCCGTGCCTTGACTTCTTGAGTGGTGCAGACGTGTGAGGCGTGGGGTGTCTGGACCTGTGGGCTACTGTGGAGACAGTGTGCACTGCTGTGCAGGGTTCAGCTGACAGCTGCTAATCCCAGATGCTGAGCCAACGTAGATCCTATCTGATCCTGGCTGCTGCCGACGCTCACAGTGTCTCGCCTTTGTTCTTATGCACCTCTTTGACTGAACACTCCGGCCCTGTGGGTGTAAGGTACTCCAATGAATGCTTCAGTGTTTAAAACGGAGTCCGCCGTGTTTTATTCCCCTGCTAAAGTGATGCAGGGAGACGGCACACCAGCCGTGTTTCCTGTGTCATCTGTGACACCTTCAACCGCACGGAGTGCTGCCAGGTGCATGGATGTCTGAACGCACCCTGCGTAAGAACTGTTTTTGTATAGTGCCTCACTTCTTCTGTTTCTAAGCACTGTAAGCAATGGCTGTTGTCATTAAACAGTTTAATATTGCTCAATTGGGCCTTGGACAACATTAAATGCTAGTTGAATTGGCAGGGGTTCAAAGTTCAAACACCTGTCCCGGGCAAGTTAATAGCTGTGACGTAATCAGTTCTCTGTGACCACCAGCACTGAATTCTGGGATTTAGGGGCATATTATCAAGAACGGCGTTAAAATTATCGCCGCTTTAGCGGCAGAAAACTGCCGCTAAAGCGGCGATAATGGGCTTGATAATATGCCCTTGAGAATTCCAATAGAAGCCCATGTTGACACCAGAACATGGGCTTCTATTGAATGTCTCAAGGGCATATTATCAAGCCCATTATCGCCGCTTTAGCAGCAGTTTTCTGCCTCTAAGCGGCGATAATTTTAACGCCGTTTCTTGATAATATGCCCCTTAGAGTTTCGCGTTTACCTGGGTACTTCGCGGCCTAGGAGCCCTAGAGGGCGGGCTGTGGTGGGTGAATGAGTGGCCCCCTAGCACGGGGCCGCTTGGCAGCTCCGAGACCGCCTGTCTGTATAACACTTGTGAACGAGTAGCCCTGTGGTGCGAATCACTGATTCTCCATTGAAATCAAACGCTGTGTTTTAGTTTCCGTCTCCATCTATAGCGTGCGCTGTAATGCTGATGCGCCCTATAGGAAGTTTCTGTACATGTGTAACTGCACGCTGGCCCCATGTAGTGTGTAACGCAGCCATCAGTAGTCTGCCGTGTCCTGTGGTCTGGTTTCACCATCACCCAGTGTCCAGCGCTGCAAGCAAATACGCTGACGTGAAACAGGTGTACGAAAGTACAAACCCATTTCTTCCCCCATAAAGCACAAAGTAAAAAGAGCACGCACTGGCAAGTGCCAACATTTCATCTACACCACAGGCGCTCTGAAGCCACCAGTGTTGTTTTGTACAGTAGCAGTTTGTAATCGGGTGCAGGTAGTTTCAAGTTTCTAATTTTGAGTTTACTTCTCCAGGCAGGTCGTGCAAAGAACAGATGTTTAAAGCCTGGGCGGGATGAAGGCCTCTGACCCCACATGGGGGCCCCTGACCTCACATGGGGCCCCTGGGTGTCTCTGTGCATCTCCATGTTACCAAACAACCCTGCCTTTGGTCTGGGTCACTTTGGGCGACAATGGGCTTCAGTATATTGATTATTGGAGCCATTATTGGACTATGTTGTGTGATCTGATTGCTTTAGAGTGGGCTGCGGGAGTTTGGGTTTGTTACTGGACCTACTGGAGTGATGGATACATAAAACACCTTTGCTGGCATTGAAACTGAATGGGACTCATTTTGAAAGTTCGTGGTTTTTCGCAGACATTGGCATGAATCCAGCCCTCCTGGGCCCACTATGGACACTCTTTGTTAGAGAGCGCTCAAGTATTGTTGCTCAGATAAACCAGAAGTGCCCAGGGCTTCAGATCTTCTTCTTTTTGGATATCTTGTGACTACATTTTGTATTGTATTAATATAGGCTGTTACTTTCTCTTTTTATATTTAGAAATTGAAAATCAGTGAGTAATAAAAAAAGAAAAACATATATTTTCCCTGATTGGAAAATTGCTAATCCGTTTGTATTTATTGGTGCAAACGTGCCAAGTCCGGGCTGAAGGGCCCTAATAACGTGTAAATAAAAGCGAACAACACTTGGTCTAAGCCTTGCGATTGTTTTAAACTTCGTCTTGGAACCATTAAAGGCAGATTTGAGGGACGTAGCAGCTCATGGGACGACTAATAATAGTCCAATAAATATATAAGAAGAGACCGGTGTTAATAAGACCAGTGAGAAATAATTTGAGAATTCAGTGGATGTCAGTGATGTGTGTAGTGATGTCACAACCAAAGTATCCTCTGTTACTGTAGCCTGCCATACTTCCCGGGCACTAGAGCTAGTGCTAAAAAACATACATCACCACTCAACCCAATGTCAGAGCAGTACCTAAAAAACTTCTCCATAGAACAACTCGGCTAAAATCTGTAAGAAAACACCACAGAGAGCTGCCATCTTGGCGGCAGGTAGCTTGGCCTGAAGAAAGCATATACAGGCAGATTTTAGTGACCTCGGTCACTTCTGGTGGTAGTTACAGAATTGTGTGTGCCAAGCCAGTTGGCGTGAGTTCATGGGGTACTCACAGCTTGGGGCTGGCGCAGCTGCACCTCTCAGGCGATCACCTACACCTACCAACTCAAAGTATCAAAAGGATCCCACACAATCCCAGAAGATGCCTGGAAGCATCAGCGGGGTCTCCTGCCCTGACGTTTGACCATGAGGAGGTCTGGTGTCCCTTAGGCCTTTTCACAACGTGATCCACTCCAGAATCTGGTGCGTCTGATTTGTCCTTATGGTGCTTTGTGGCACTACCAGAAGGTGGGGAAATGCCTTTGTACTGGACTGGATTTAACTGGTTGCTGTTGGAGGAGTGGGGATGCCTGGGGTCCAGAGTGAGCTTTGCCTCACTTACTAGAAGTACAATCATGTTAGATTTGTGCTGCCAACAAATTACAAGTGTTACAAGTTACTCTTCATCAACATTAAACACATCTTACTGTAGTTAAAGGGGGTGGTGTCGAGTGTGGGAACTAATTAGGGTTTTACTGTGGGCCCCCAGCTTTGTCAATCTAGATATCCCTTTTAAAAGCCCTGGTATGGCCTACTTGAGTTAAGAACCTACCTGGAGAAGAAGAATGAAAAGTTGCTTCCTGTCTGTGCAAGGATAACCCTCAATGTCTATTACAGGGGCTCTGTAAAAGCTGCCCCCCATCTAACTTGAATCACTATCCCACAGGATCTGCTTCTAAGTACAGCCAAAGTAAGGTTTTCTAACTTGAGCCACAAGCATTTGAATCTACACCTGCAGTGGGCTGCGCCTGCTGGCTGGGATGCATGCCTCTGAGGAAACTAAGTGGTAGGTGTTTAAGAAGGTTCATAACCAAAGGAGGCTGCTGGCCAGATCCAGAATCCCAGTTAACTCTCGCACTGCTGCGGAGGCTGGACAACCAGGCCCAGTTGTGAAGGACAGCTGCAACTGACATAAAGAGGACTGAGGACCTGGCCTACAAACCAGTTAAAAAATAAACAAGCATTTGCAATACAATAGGTCTCGCATTTATGCGGGTTTAAGCTATTGGCATTGTAAATTGTCAATGCCTTTTATTTATGTTTTGAAAACCAAAACATAAATAAAGGGCATTGTCATTTACAATGCCAATAGCTCAAACTGCATAAATGCGAGACCTATTGCATTGCAAATGCTTGTTACATCCTGCTGTGTGCTTTACTGAGACACCAAATAAAGCATAGCAGAAGCGTCTTTAAAACAACTTTAAAATGATTGACATTTTTCCTGTCATAATGTAACAGGAGAGGGCCCTAACACATGTGAGTCAGCACTCTATTTTAAATCTAACATGTACGCTCACAGACAATCTCCTGAAAACTGGGACCTTAATTAGTTTTCAATTAAAACTGTCAGGACACCTGTAGTGTTTGCCTACGCAGTCGCTCAAGGGTACATGCTGGGATGCACCAGTGAGAGCACGCATGGTGGGGGTGCAATAAAGTGTTGGCCTCTGTGTTACAGGTATTACCCCCATCAGCGCTCAGACGTGGACCAGTCGAGCGTGATCACATATTTTTGTGAATGAAAGGGCTAACCTCGCGTACCACAAGGTTAGCATACGAATACCACCACTGTGTCTTGTCTGTAAGCGTCTGCTGCAGACCCCGCTATAGGCCGACGTGCGCCACCACATTGGTGGCTAGGGAGTCGACCCGTGTGCCATGGGTCCCGCCCCGCACGCCTCACCTGGTTTGCGGCTGGGTGCTCCACGTGCGGCATGCATGCCGAACCGCTCCTGTGAGTAATGACCTCGGCACCCACCTTGCAGTGCTGGGATGACCCGGAAGCTGCACCCTGTAACATCCTCTGGCCCGGCGTGGCCAGAAGCTATAAAATAAAGGGGCGAAGACTGCTCGTGGTCTTCCGCCCGTACCCTCACTGCAGTGTGTTTGGGTTGTTTACTGCGCAGTACGTACCACGCTCCTCCTGCAGACTTCAGCATGCCAGACCTTTCCCACACTGGGGACTCCGTTAACCCCGCAACTCGTAGCACGGCACAAGTGACAGTTTCACCAGTGGCTGCTTGCACACGTTGCTGACCCCGCATGTTGCCCGAGTACCCGAGTGGACAGCCCTTTCAAGAGCCAACTTTGCATCCTTCCTTCGGTGCAGGTGTCGCTGTGCGGTAGGCCATCCAGCATCGGCAGTGTCCTCGGAGCAGTCTCCGTTGCGCAGTGTGGTTTCCTGCTCGCCGGGGCTACGCTGGCTCCGCCCGCAACAGGTGCGTAACTGATCAGAAGCGCACACCCGGCCGACCAGCGTTGAAAGCAGTGCCTCATTATAGTCCCCTCCCTCTGCTGCATTTCGTCACGCTCGGATGAGCGTTTTCCTCTGACCATCTCCCTGGAGCTCTGTCTGCCTGCTGTCTGCCCCATGACCTCAGAGGCCAACAGCTTTCCTGCACAAGCAGAGCACAAAACCTGGAAAAAAAAAAACACTTGTCTATTGGCCTGGCATACATCCTGGAATATCATACCCACCACTCAGGCTAGGATAAAACCACCTGATTGACTCACCCTCTCCACCTCCAAGGTGCCAGAAGCCAGGTGTCTCCTGAAGCCACACAGCAGAAGACCTAGGTCTTGTCATCTACGCACGCGCCGTAAAAGCTTTTCAGACTGATAAGATATTCAGCCAGTTTCCCGATCTGTTCACAGGACTCGGATGCTTAAAGGCTCCCACGGTCAAACTGCATATCGACAAAGCTATCAAACCAGTAGCCCTTCTGCACCGGCGAGTACCATTCCACCTGAGTCCCCTGGTCGAACAGGAACTATACAAACTCGAACAACAAGGGGTAATAGAGAAGGTTTCTGGTCCGATGTTGTGGGTGTCACCCGTGGTGATCGCTGAAAAGCCGAAACAACCAGGCAAAAAACGGCTGTGTATAAATGTGCGCCTCCCTAATCAAGTGATCAAGTGGGAGAGACACATAGCCCCCATGATGGACAACATAATAGCTGACCTCAAAGGCTCACAATGGTTCTCCAAATTGGACCTCAACGCTGGATATCACCAACTGATGCTGGCAGAAGAAAGCCGCTACATAACCACGTTTTCAACGAATAGAGGACTACGCTGGTACAAACGGCTGAACTTTGGAATCTCATCAGCAGCGCAAGGTTTTCATGATGCGATTCGTGAGACCCTGTCTGGTCTGCAAGGGGTACTGAATGTCAGTGACGACATCTTGATTCATTCGTCGTCCGTTGAAGAACACCACTGACACCTTAGAGTGGCGCTGAAGCGGCTGTCCAACCATGGCGTTACCCTCCATAAGGAAAAGTGCTTGTTCTTCCGGAACTCCATTGAGTTTTTTGGCTACGTGTTCAACCAGGAAGGGGTTCAGGTAGACCCTCGCAAGTCCCATGCCATTAAACAAGCACCAGCTCCAACCACCGTGTCTGAAGTGCGCAGCTTCCTGGGAATGGCCACGTACTGTGGCCGGTTCATCCCGAATCTAGCAACCGTAGATGAACCCCTCTGGGCCCTAACCAAGAAGGATGCCACCTGGAAATGGGACCGTAGCTAAGAAGAAGCTTTCCAAAACATCAAAGAAGCTCTGCTCAGCAAGACGACCGTGGCCTATTTCGATGCAAAGAGAAACACTGAACTACTGGTTGACGCCAGTCCCATAGGCCTGGGGGCAGTGATCACCCAAGAAGTGGAACCAGGAAAATGGGCACCCCTCACATTCGCTAGCAAGGCCCTCACGCCAACGGAAGCCCGATACTCTCAAATAGAACGGGAGGCACTCGCGATCAAGTGGGCATGCGGCCATTTCCACCTCTACATCAGCGGACAGCCATTCTGCGTAGTCACTGACCACCAGCCGCTTGTTCCTTTTTTCCGAGGTGCAGCACCACACCCTCCACTGTGAATTGAACGTTGGGCGATCCAGCTGCAACACTACCAAATGGAGGTAGTCTACAGACCAGACTCTAAGAACCCTGCCGACTTCCTTTCCTGGCACCCGCCAATTCCTGTGGAAGGTGACACTGACAACACTAGCACCACAGAAGACTATGTAAACAGGGTGTCTCAAGGAGCCTGTCCACACACTCTTACCTTTAAAGAAATCAGAGAGACGACCACAGTTGATCTGGTCATGACGAGAGTCATGGACGCCCTCCAACAATGCTCATGGAATAACTTCCTACAGGACGCCAACAACTGGTATGGCCCGGATAAAGAGCGCCTCGGAAAGATTTGGAGGGTGCGTGACGACCTAAGTATCACAGCAGATGGCCTGATACTGCGAGGGTCTCGCATTGTAATCCCTGAGAGCATCCAGCCCCGCGTGATGACCCTTGCCCACGGAGGCCATCAAGGGACTGTTCGGATGAAATCCCGGAGGAGGGAGAAGATCTGGTTCCTGTGACTGGAAGCTACTGTAGATTACTTTGTGCGACAATGTCCATCCTGACAGATGACAAGTGCTCAAGAATCCCCAGCACCCACCATCACCGAACAGCCATGCACGATCCCCTGGTCCCATACAAGCCTCGACTTAGGTAGCTTTCCAGATGGAAGAATCACTGCAGTGATGTTCACCAGCTACTCCAAATATCCGATAGTTGAAGTAATAGAGTCCATAGCATTCACAAATGTTGCCCCGGTGCTAGAGAAGAACTTTGCTCTATTGGGGCTCCCCAAGAGATAAAGGCTGACAAAGGACCACCATTTCAAGGGGCTGACTTCAGGGACCTGCACATATCCCTCGGCATAAGACATTGCCGCATCACCCCGCAGCGGCCCCAGGCCAATGGTGAGGCCGAATGCTTCATGCGTACGCTGACTAAAGCCCTAAGGATCGCAGTGGCAGAGGGCGCAAATCCTGAGATCAGCCTGCACCAATTCTTGCGAGAATACCGAGGAACACCACACTGTACCACGCAACGGTCCCCATGGTCTTTGATGTTATACAGACATCGGCAGGACATCATCCTTGTGTCCAGTCAGTGGGCACCAATGCCGTATGAACCAGCAGATACCCAAGCCCGGCGTACCCGGCCCAAGGAATGCGTCAGCCTGAAACGGCGTGCCAAGTCCCGGCAGCTCCTACCTGGGGATCTCGTGTTGATACGAGATCGACGGCCAGGATGGAAGTTTCAGATGCCCTTCGAACCAGGCCCTTGGACAATTTCACACGTCAATGGTACCATGGTTACTACCAAGCAGGGGCGATAGGTCGTCACAAGGAATGTGTCGTGGTTCTGGAAAGTTGACCGCCCCAGCCAAGAAACCACCCTGTCAGGAGACGAAGGAGCTGACTGGGGCGGCCTGAGCTCACAGCCCGACTCGGGAGGAAGTCCTGCTCGCTAGTCCCCAGATTGAGTTGCCAAATGCGAGAGAAGATGTAGACACGGACCCTCAACATGAATCTAATGATGGGATCGGAAGTAGTTGTTCCCACCCTCGACACAATGACCTGAGGCCAAATCCACCGCCAAGCCAAAGACTGAGAGACTTTGCTTGTCAAGCACTCATACACAGGTCAATGCCAAGTTGGGGAGGGAAGTAATGACCCCAGCACCCCCCTCGCAGTGTTGGCCAGGCGTGGCCAAAGGCTATAGAATAAAAGGAGGAAGACCACTTGTGGTCTTCTGCCCGTACCCTCACTGCAGTGTGTATGTGTTGTTTGCTGCACAGCACGCACCACACTCCTCCTGCGGCCTTCAGCACGCAAGACCTTTCCCACACTGTGTATGGAGCGACTGCCTTCCCTGTTGGCCGAAGGCTCCTGGATGCGATGGAACATCGACCGCAACACCAGCCCCTAGAGGCGTGGCCCGCACACTCCTCGCAGTGGCTGCTGACCGCCCGTGGCTGATGCATTGCCTCTGGCAGCTGCCACAGGGCACTGCGCAGCCCCTGGTGATGCCCGCCGACTTGCCCCGCTTGCTGTGTTGCTTCAGCGGAGGATGTTTTCTGCTCAAACAACCAATAAATACAGAGCCTGTCAATGTCATCTCCAAAGATACCTGCAGCATTAGGGCAGAGGCACCCACCCCCAAATCAACTTGCAGGCCTTGCAGATGGTACGTTGGCTTCCACCCACATTAAGGAGACTGCTCCACAAAAGGCAAGAAATGTGGGGCCTGTGGGAAACTAAACCACTTCACTAAGGTTTGTTGCTCTAAACCCGAACCTACCACATCCTGATGTCCAAGGAAGGTCCAAACAGTCGACGTTCTATTCGAAACTGCGGACAACAGCGACATGGATGACGACGACCAAGAAACTATCTATGTGGTACAAACCGTGGAGCCACAATGTGACTCAACCTGTACAACACCCAGGTGCAAGGTCACAATCCAGAGCAAGTCCATCACCACTCTGATTGACACAGGGGCATCAATAAACCTCATGGCAGTTGACATTTTCCACAAGCTAACGACACCGCCCAAACTAAGCAACACAAAAGTAAAGGTTTTTGCCTTCGGCAACAACAAACCCCTTCAGCTGATATGGGTATTTCACACCAAAATCTGTCATCAAAAGAGCAGCACTCAAACAAAGAGCTATGTCTCCAAAGAAGGTAGTGATTTTCTAATCAGCTGTCGGACTGCACAGGATCTGGGTCTTATTCAGTTCGTATTTCACATCCACACCAGTGAAGTCAACAATCTGATCCAGGAGTTTGTGACACTGTTCGAAGGCATAAGCTACACATTGACAAATCAGTTACGCTCCGCCACAGGAGAGTGGAGTTTTATCTGTGCCCCAAAGTGGAGCAAGGGCTGAAAATCCTAGAGATCGCCAGACTCATAGATAAGGTCATGGGGCCCACTCCCTGGGTTTCCCCAATCATTGTTGCAAAGAAACCTAAGCTGCCGGGCGCATTTTTCATCTGTGTTGACAAGAGGGTACCCAGTGTTGCCATCAAAAGGGAGCGCCACCTCACTCCCACGATCATCGATGACATCATTGGAGAACTGGCTGGCTCCAAGTGGTTCACTAAGATGTACTTGAGCTAGGGATACCATCAGATCCCCCTCCCCCCGAATCACGACCAATAACAACCTTCTCCACGCATGTAGGTCTCAGGAGGTACACCAGGCATAATTTTGGAATCTCTAGCGCTGCAGAGATTTTTCAGAATATAATACGGACTGTTCTGCTTGGCCTGCCAGGAGTCCTCAATGTGAGCGATGACATTCTGATCCATGCTTCCATGCTAGAGTGTCACCTCACCCGCCTCCGAGCAGTCTTTCAGTGACTTGAGAATGCAAAGGGCTATACTCCATCAAAGTATGTTATATCCAAGATGCACCAGCCCCCACATTAGTGTCTGGTGTGCGAAGTTTCATATGCATAGTAACGTACTGTGGACGGTTTATGCAAAATCAGTCCCACCTTAACTACCTTTACGTGACAGAACAAAAACATGTAACCCGTAGGCGTGGGCTGACCAACATGAGCAAGAATTCCAGAACACCAAAGCAGTGGCCATCAGTTAGTCCTACCTCAGAGCTTCTGATAACAGGCCACCCACCAGTAACGCACCAGGGGATAGTAAAGACCAAAAACAGACTCCACAAAGAAGTCTGGTTATCAAGCCTAGACCAAAGAGTAGAAGCTGCAGTGAGAGATTGCACAGCCTGCCAGGCCAGCAATCCCCCAGACGTGCCAGCACCCGTCATCACAGGGCACGCACGCACATAGTGGTGGATGACTTATCCCGGTACCCTGAAGTAGAAATAGTTACTTCCACGTCAGCAGCCGACGTGGTTCACAAGATGGAGAAAATCATAGCAGCACAAGGTTTGATCGGAGAGCTGTGTACGGACAACGCTCCACCGTTAAACAGCCATGAAAGGGCCAACTATCTGCTCTCCAGGAACATAAAGTACTGGTGCTTCACCCCGTGATGGCCCTAAGCAAACTAGGAAGTAGATCAATTTCTGAGGGTAATCATAAAGATCCACATAGTCACAGCCGAAAGGCGCAATGTAGACAGCGCTATCTACTCGTTCTTACAGGAGTACTGAGTGACTCCGCACTCCACCACCGGGATATCCCCTAGCCGGTTCAGCCTAGGACGAGAGGTCCAAGATGTGATCTCACATCACCCCCAATCAGTCAGAAACCAGGAGGGTACACAACATTGAATATGCCTCACAAAGGGGGCGGGCTCTGGCATGACGTCTTCACCCAGGCGATTTGGTGTTAGTTCGTGATCTACACACTGTGCAAAAGTCCAGATTGCCTTTTGAGCCGCTCCCATGGGAAGTTACAGCTGTGAAAGGGACAATGGTCACTGCCAAACGTGGAAGTGAATCAGTCACCAGGAAGGTGTCACACTTCAAGAAAGTGAACTGTAGGCTGGATGAGGGAATGGCAAACCTCGAACTGTCTGAAAGCGGCCAAGGCAGAGAGGACGAAGGGGTATCCGAAAGGTCCCCACTTCCCCAGGGTGCTCCAAGCCCCCTACCTGTTCCTACATTGGCAGTGACACCAAGAGGCCCCTGTTAGGGGGTCAGCTTCCTCTGAATAACCCATGGTGGGAGATCGCCCAGAGACCCAGGAGTTGAGCCAATGTGGATGAAGCCAGCGATGCCATCTCCAGGCTTACCCCATTCTGTTCCAGCGGTTAAGAGACTTTGGGGCATATTCTCAAGGACTTATCGCCGAGTTAGCGGCACTTTATCGCAGCCAAAGTGGCGATAGATTTATCACCCTATTCACAAGCTGGTGCTAACAGCCGATATCGCCAGTTTACCTGCGATAGCAGCCGCAAAAAACATCGCCATGGATGACACCGGCAACTAACGCTAATGAGATGCAGAGTAGGCGTTCCTGTGCAAAAACCCGCGACAACACCACTTCACAACATTCTCAACGACCAGCCAGATCGGCGATAAGATCACAAAACATGCGATAAGGCGCGTTAGCAGCAGGGAATTGACAACTGCTCGTTCCTGGTATTAAGTCGGACAATAACCTGCACCAGAAATGGGAGCCCAGCCCACAGCCACACCAGAAGAACAACAGATGCCATGGAGCTACTGATCATGCAGCCGGACACCCAAGAGGGCCACAACACCCACCGCCACCCCCCAGGACCCCCCCGGGGCCCTACCCCGGAGAAAAATATTTTACATCAACTTTACGAAATCATGAACAAAACAATTCGCCTGATGGCGCACAAGTACAACAATTAACATTCATGTGTGGTCAGAAAAAGGAGAATCATCCATTCATCTTTGAATTTCCAAACAAATTATTTAATTCAAATTTAACTCAAAACAACAATTCGCAAGAGTCATGGCGGGTCTTCTCTGGACAATCTGTAAGACACAGCCTGCAAGACAAAATTCAAGATAAGAAGGTGTGTCATGCGCTCATCAAAGGCCAGAGAGAGAGAGAAAGAGAGAGAGAAAGAAAGAAAGGGAGAGAGAGAGTGAAAGAGAGGGAGAGAGAGAAAGAGAGGGAGGAGAGAGAGAGTAACAGAGGAAGAGAGAGAGACAGTGAAAGGAAGAGAGGGAGAGGGAGAGAGAGTGCTGACACTGCGGACCCAGGCCTCACTGCTCACCTGCTGCCACCGGTGTGTCTCCAACCACGTGCCGGTATACACTGCAGTCCACCAGGTCCCTTATCTGAAACAGAGTCCAGATTTATGAATGGCAGAGTTCATATCAGTGCACACGCCATCATCGCTTGGCCGCCCCTGCGCACACAGGCTGCTGCACCCCAGCCCCTCCCGCCGCCCAGCAGTGTTTGCCCGCCCCTGCGCACCCAGGCCTCACTGCTCACCTTCCGCCACCAGCGTGTCTCCAAGAGGGCCCACCACGTGCCGGTGCAAGCTCCAAGCTCGGGGCCCGCGACCTTGGCAGCCTCCACATCATGCAGCCCTGCCCCGCGGGCCACTAGGTCACACACGTGATTCTGGGTCTTGATTTCGCAATGGCAGAGATCATATCAGTGCACACAGCATCATCGCAGGCTGCACACCCGCTCAGCTCTATAGGTGCCACTAACTCTGTGAACCGCGAGGCAACGCCACGTGGCGGTAGGCCCGCGCTGCCCGCTGGCTCAGGCCTACACTGCGGGCCAGCAGGGCTCACACAAACCCTTACCAGTCCGGACCGCCAGGACGGTGCATCATCGCAGGCTGCACACCCGCTCAGCACCTAAGGTGCCCCTACCTCAGTGCACCGAAAGTCACCGTCCCGTGGCGGTAGGCCCGTGCCGGCCGCAGTGTTTCCGGTGCCACCAACTCTGTGCAACGCAAGTCATGGACCCTTACTGATTGAGTCTCGTGATATGCCAGGCGGACGCAGCCATGTCACCTCCGGCAGTGGGGAAGAACTGGGACACGTAGCGTCGTTGTCCCCCCCTTTATACGTAAGCCGAGTGGGCTGGGTCAGCGTACGCCAGGCCAGCTTAGGGGTGTGAATAATTATCCCTGGGCTCTGGGCGTGGTTCATTTATGGGCTGGACAGGAAACCAACTGATGCGTGTGTCTCTGTTGCAGTGTCTGCGCCACACGGCCCGCCATCGACAATGTTGCAATGTTGCATGCACCCGGAGGGTGGCCGCGCACGAAGGGATTGTACAAGGAGCGCAAGGCCGATCGGGCTCTTGGCTCATGCATGCCAACTGTTGTGTATGTATCGCTATTGGTGCACCATAAGCCTAAGGCCTAGTCTCAATTGCAGCGCGAAAGCCACATCACATTTCCAGAATGCAAGCAGTAGTCAGACTAACATTAGGGATGAAAGCTCCTTTGTCTCAACACATAAGGTGGAAGGACATCTGCACCCCCGACCTTGGTCTTGCATGCGGCAGGCACCCCCTGAGAGAGATACCATAGCAGATGATGACGACTCCCACACTACGCACAGCGCTAATGAAATACCAACGTATCCACACCCCACACACAGAAGTCCTTGCTCGAGGTACTCTTGCATGGAATGCCCTTGACACTTACGTACACAACAACCCATACGTCCAAACGTTGCACACACATACGACTCATTGCTCCAAGCTGTGGCATATCATCCACATAACTGCCGCAGGTCAGAAGAGTGCCGGTTCTACGAGAGCCACCAACACAATGGCAGAACATCCCGGGCGCATGCACAACGCCTGTCTCGTGGAACTGTACCGTGACCGAATGCTGCCTGTTAGTGTCTGATGCATTGGTCTGCATGTTGTGGCCCTTGTCTTGCCCGTACTGACACGCACATGGCAATAAAGTCTACGCAACTTCACTAGTGTTCAACTGTGATGAGTGTTGATTGGAATGACAAATCGTGTGCCTCAATGAGCATTGTCCGTACACAGGGAGGTACTGACTGACGCATTTCACTTAGGGGTGAGTCCCTATTGCCAGCTCCACCTCTGTGAGCCAGACATAGTGGTTGGGATAGTTGCTGATAGACCCGTGCTCTTACGTGTCTTCAGCAATGTGAGTATGGTGTCCATATTCTTGCCATGTGGATCAATGTGATCCATCACTACAGGCTGTGTCCACCCAGTTGAGTGTGAGTAGGTATGCGAAGAGATGTTCTGTTGTCAAATGTGATGGTGGACACTACTTTAGGCCTGCCAACAACTTTGACATTTCATACCCAGCCCTACTTCTAACATTGCGTGGGGCAAAGGTGAGTAATTGCGCGATTGTTGTTTCAGAGCAATGAGGCCACAGCTAGTGCACACATTCCCAGTCATCTCACTTCCTATGTGTGTCACGGTCAAACATGCGCATTGCTTTCATTTCCCAGGGTGTACCTTTTTGGGCAATCAATGTCCTTACATTCATCCATACTTTCATACTTGATCGATTATGGACATGACACATCTGTGTGAATTTGTATGATTTATTCACATTCGGTGGAGTGTCGGAGCTGGAGCAGTACATGGCCATGCAAACCCCACATTACATTGTAGCCTAGTGGAGGGCCAGCCAGAGTCATTTAGGGATTGACAAGTACATCGGAAGAGGAAGAGTACAGTCCGCAGTCTGATTGCTGTGTCATTGGTAAGCAAACAAAATATGGCAGTCCATGTCGAGGTCCAAGGTGAGTGTCGCAGAGTGTTTCGGGGGACAGTGGGAGGTGTTGTTACAGGGCATGATGCAGAGGGCAGAACCAAGCTGAAACAGGGCATATGGTGGAGAAGAATGCTACTGGCTCCTTCTTACTACAAAGGTGGAATCACCCGCATCTTCGTCCTCTATGTCATCTGTCTGACATGTGGGTGCTGATGTTTGGTCTGCAGCACTGTGTGCCACTGACACATCAGGGGCCGGAGATGTGTGTGTAGAAGTACCAGCAGCATTCATCAGCGACTGCCTTAGTGGCAGCAATGCGATGATGAGGATCTGCAGGGCATGGAAGATCCCAACAACTTTTCGCTGGTGTGCATCCGTGGCAGCCATTCTTTCCGCATGCATCCGCTCCATGTTCTCCATTATCCTCAGCATCTGTGCCAACTCTCGGCTGACATCGCTGAGGCCACTCTGACTAGACAGTTGTTCTCCTCCCAGAGTCATAACTCCAGCGATGTCGGGCATGGATTGTTGGACATCATGGAGCGAACTGTGGGTGTCCGTTAGGGAGTGTAAGTGGTCCCTGATGGGACTTAGACACCCACGTATGTCATCTAGTTTGGCTGCCATGAGGTCGAACCCCACCCGCACCTGTTCAGCCACCTCCTTCTGGCAGTCTAACACATGGCCTTGGAATGCGATGTGTTCTTCGGTGAGGTGCTGGGAGCCAGCCGTGGTGGTGGGTGCTTCCTGCTGTGTGGTCTGTGCAGGGGGTGGGGTCTCCTCGATGCAGCTGGGCTGCCCTGCTCCTGGAGGTGGGTTGTCGTAGCTGTCCATTAGCTGTTGTAGGGCGTCGGTGTCGAAGGTGTGGAGGTCCTCTTCATCATCACTGATGAGTTGTCTGGTCTGCTCTGCAGGAGGTGTTGATTGTCCCTCTGCAATGTGAAGGGGAGATGCATTTTAACATTGTGTTGACATGTATGTTGACGCATTGTTCAAGTTTACATACAGACTGCATGACAATGTACATTGCTTCTGTTTGGTAGGAGCTGACTATTTGATGCGGGACAGTGGACATTTGAACTACATCACGGATGTGAGGTTGTACACGTACATTATCATCTCACAGTTTCCTGCTATGCCAGATGTGATTGGCCAGTTTCTACGCACAAGCGGAACCAGTTGTGTCCTCTGTTCTGTAGTGAGAGTGTTGCACTTTGTACCACATTGTCGTCAATGATGATGTGCTGTTATTGCTATGTGTGTGTGCTGCATTGTGGGAGAGTCGCCCCTGCAGCTGTGATTTTGCTGCCCCTTATCCCTTTGAGGCGGTGTGCCTTTGACTTCTGTACTTCTACAGTGCTGAGATGTTGCAGACTTGGCTAATTTTGGCTCTAGTTCGGATTTTGGACTCTTGGGCATGGTTTATCCACAGATGTGTTGTTGACGTCAGGGGTTGTTTAGGCAGGTGGATGTGTCAGGGTGTGACCTGCTCCTTTACGGATGTGTTCCGCACTCAGCCACCTCAGTGTCGTGGCGTGCACCATGTCATGATAATTGGACTGCAGCCATGCTGTTCGTCATGCAGTGTCACTTGCATTGTCAGTGTGGCTCACAGACAAGCAGCTTTGCTGGTTTTGACATGTGTGCATGGGTTGGTTGTGAGATTGGTGCTGTGTGGGGAGGGACCCCTTTGTGCCCATAGTGGATGGGGGCCTACTTGCTGTTTGTATGTGTGCTGCAGTGTGCCAAAGGGAACATGAACATGATCCAGAGTCATTGTGGGTGTGCAGTGTGCTCTACTTAATTGTGCATGTGTGCCATTGTGCCCATCTCCCCCCGTCCCCCCAGTCCCTGTTCGGTACTCACCCTGGTGCTGTTGTGTCAGGTCATGTCGAGCAGTGTCCGGACCCCCAACTCCTGCCACCGTCTCCCCACTGATGACTGTGGCCACCATTTCCTCCATCTCATCCAGCTCCTGGTGTTCCGCTGGACTGCCACCTCCAGTCTGCATTGCTGCCTGATGGTTGTCAGCGAGTTTCTTCTTGGTTTTGCGCTTCGCATCATTCCAGCGCCTCTTGACCTCTCCAATCCTCCTCACTCCGACTGCATTCACCTTGTCCAGGATGGACTGCCATATTGCATTTTTATTTGCCAATGACACATTGGAGGTGACGAACAGTTGTTGGTGGTGTTCTATCACCTCCGTGATGATGATCCTGTTTTCTTGCGGACTGAACCTCGTCTTCTTCTCCTTGCCCTTCCGTGACCCCGAGGTCCCAGGCTGGTCCTCCTGGGGGCTTGTGGGGTTCTGGTCGTCCTCTGTACTTGCTCCGGCTTCCTCCATGGTGCTACGCAGTTTGAATTATTTTGTTTGTGTTTTTCGGTGCTTTTTCTAGTGCATTTTCCCGCATGACGCGTGGGAATTGCAGGCCTGTCGCTGGTTATCGCCGATTATTTTATTGCGGTTGGCCACATCGCAACTTTTTTCACGTTCGTGTTTTTTTGCCGTCACGATAATTTTATCGCGGTCATTTGACGAGTTAGCGTGAGACTATCGCATGGTACCGCCGTGTTGAGAATACCACTTTAACACGGCGTTATTTTCACGCGATAGACTGCGATGTGCAAAGTTGCGTTAAGCTAATTTTGCAATAATTATCACGCGTTCTTGAGAATATCCCCCTGAGTGTCAGACTAGGACTCTCAGTTCCCCAGAGCCGCCTATTGACCAGCCGGGACAGCCACTATGGTAGACCGGAGGGACCTGACTATTATGTTGGAGGAACAGTCAGTACGGGTCATATGTTTGAAAAAAATACATGGCTCGGCATTGTTTACTCCTATCACTTAGCCATTCCTACCACTCCTCATCAGATAAACTGTCTTTCTTTTATGACCGCATCCTAATCTCTGATGGATACTTCTAACAGGTAGATTCCTCACCTTGTGGATATTCCCCAGGCGTCAGACTGGATCCGGAGATTTTTAAGTAGTACTCCTGCACGTCGGTAGGTGGCATCATGTGGCGCCATATCAACATCATTCTGCTCCAGAAGTGACAAGTGGAGACTCGTTTAAGCACCATCCATGCACACTGATGTTAGTTCCGTTCTTTCTACGACTTCGGACGTGGCTCTAGAGCTACTGCTTTGTGTTTTCAAGCCCCTTTTTTCCCCAAATATTTTACCAGTGTGCAAGGGAAAATGTCACCTCCTAAGACAACGGGGTTCATGCCATCTAGTGACTGTTGCAAACAGATGTCTGTGACAAACCCTTACAAGATATGCCTATGGTGTCTGGGGTCAGAGCATGATTCCAAGGCTTCTGATGACTGCGCCCAGATGAATCCAAAGGCCCTACGGGACAGCAAAGCTCTATGTCGCCAAACATCAGAAGATTCCACACCATGATCAGTCGAAAGTAAGGTCCCTTTCCTGCAGCAGATCATCAATGTGGTCAAGGTCTATGGCTGTGCCAAAGAAGAAGCAAAAGAAATTGAAACAGTAATCTGTCTCTTCCCGCCTCCCTTGAACTCCGAAAAGGGTGCAAAGGGCGTCAGCATGCCACTCGGTCTCACTCCTGATCCCCCTTAGCCGATTGTGAGTTTAGTCCTAATGCAACCTGAATTTACAGGTCCTTCTGCGATATCACAGCAAGTTGAGGCTTTTGGGGGGATACCTTGCTGCTCATTTTTTGGCACTTTACTGACTCCCTCTGATGCATGTTTGGGCACCATGGATCCATAGGGGCCTTCAGACAGATTTCCACTGACTGGTCCACCCTCTGCCCTATCTGAGCCCCTCAAATCCACTTTGGGTCCTGCCCTGGAGCCGGACCCAAAGAGGCATCGACACCGGAGGAGGATTTGCAGCCCATTGTGCTTTCCAACTCCCAGTAGAATCCACTTCAACCGAGGCCGCGCCTTAATACAACTGGAGCACAGCAGACCGGCAACCCTGCTGCTTCGGATTCCTTTCTCTTACCACGTGGTTGGGCTCAGACTATACACAATATTTTAGGCACTGACTCGAACAAGGGCAATTTTGATGAAGGAGATGATTTTGTCCCCTAGTATGAGGGAAACTTGCATGAATAACTAGAGGATGCCAAGGGCCTGAATACTTCTCTACATGCTGCCTTGTTTCTTCTCCTGGCCCTGCCACCAAGGATAGAGCCTCCTATGTTGTTATGTGCAGGGTGGCAGAAGTATTAGACGTACAGCTCTCCACAATGGAGAGAAAGGCTAATGTTCTGACAGAGCCTGGTCACATGCCTACTGAACCTCTATTACCATTTAATGGACACTCTTTTGGGCACTTAGATGAAACCATGTTCGAGACGACAAGTTATTAGGCTGATGGCTCTGTGTATTAGACCAGCCCTGGGCAGTCATGACTGACTTACACAACATCCCAGGCCAGAGAGCTTGGTGGTGCATGCGTCAACCAGTAAGGTTAATCCCAACACCTTCTCCACCACCCCACTGATCGTGAGTCTGAGAATAGAGACATTTAGTAAGAAAATCTTTGGCCCTACAAGTTTTGTTCTGTGATCGCTGAACGCCAGCTGCCCCCTAGGCTACTCATAAAGCACAGAGTTCTGCTACCAGCCAAAATAGGCTGATGTGTGCAAGCGAGGGTGGATGTGGTGTAATATAGCCCTTTGCTGCTGGGGCGGGTCAAAGATTTCGTTTGTGAAATCTGGCTGTACTAATAGATGTCTTCTTCGTTAGCTTAACAATATTTCACGTTTTTGGGTAAGTAACTGGGAAGGTCCCAAAGTCCTAGTAGTGTAATATCTTTACTACCATTCAACTTCCAGCCTGATGTATTTGATGCTTATTAGTGTGCTCAGATAGCATGGATGTGGTGTAATAATTTTGTAGATGTCAACTAAAAGCTTGGTGCTGTGTGGTCTACAAGTGCTGAGTGCTGTTGTATGTGGTTCTTGTTGCTAGAGGGGTTGCTGCATACGCTGTTTGGTCTAGGGTTCTGATAGCCTACTAGTGCTAGGGTTTCCTATTGGACTTAGGGATTAGGGCTTTGGGTTAGATTGGCTGTTAGGGTTGGATTGGTTATTAGGGCCAGGTCTCCCATTGGCTCTAGGGTTTAGGGTTCTGATTGGTTAGGATTAGGGCTTGGGCCAATAGGGCAATTTTAAGCATAGGGCTCAGGGCGTTGATGCTAAGTGTGGAGAAGACAGGGCAGTTGCCTGTTTGGGTTTGTTCGGGTGAGCCCTAGGGCCAGAGATGCCTCTCAATTTTCACTTACAAGCCCACCTTAAGCCCTCCACATCCACCAACATCCAAACACAATATCAGTAAGGCATTCTAGTCATGCACCACAAACAAACCTCATATAGATTTCAATGTGTATTTAACCACTACAAAACCCCACAAACCACACCTACACACAATTCTACCCCTACTACAATACTATGGCACCTGCATTCTCACACAAAACACAACTCTGTTCTATAACACTAACACATCCACACAACACAAAGCCACATCATACATATGTTTAATGCATCCAGACACACACTTCCTGTGCAAACAAAACACCAGCCCTATCCTCTGCTTGCTCCTAACAGATCCCCTTTTATCATAACAAAACCTATACTAAGCCTTCCATCACACCATCCACCAACATCCGCCTCTTCTTTTTACCAATTACACACAACCATACAATCCTTACACGCCACTCGACCACACACATTACGTATTCCAGTGATCAAATCTAACACAAACACTCATAACTCTTGTCCATCCCCTCTTACACATCACATACTCTTCTCCAAAACACATCATCACCACTGCACTATTCAAATAGCACTCACCAGCAGTACTGCACATAGAAATCTTTCACAGAAAACCACTACAATATCTCCTCTCACTAATCCACAAAAACAAAAAATGCAAATCTCAATATATTATATTCCTTACACACATATTCCCTTCCTCTGTAATCATGTATCTAAATATTTATTATTTCAGTCCTATTGTACAAAAACTACTATTGAAAGCTTTACTCTGTACTACCATCAACCTACACCTCAATCAATTTATTGTTTATTTTCACTCTCTCATCCCAAACCCTTTCTACTACTATGATCTACCAAATAACCCTTCCTAGACTCCTCCCTCCTCTACATCTCCTAGCTCACCCCAAACATCAGTTTACTACTATGATTGCCCAAACAACCCTACTAAATTCTCCCTCATGTTATCACTCCTTTGATTAATCCCAAACCTCATGTTTCTACTGATTCTTTCTCCCTAATCCCTTTCTACAGGCTCTTTCCTCCTCCATTTCTCCTTTACTCATCCCAGACCTCAACTTACTACTATGATATTCCAATTAACACTTCTGGTTTTCTTCTTTCTTCTATCGCTCCATTACTCTATTCAATCCAACTAACAGACTCACATGTCCTCCACTCAAATCAACTTGTCCCGCCCTATACTAATGCTATACTCATATTTCCCTATACTAATCCACCACTAATACTTTTTGGTTCTGGAGTAGCGTGCTACTCGCCGAAAAGCACTTAGATGCCTCATCAGGGGTAGTAAGCACTAAATAAATACAATTACAATTTCAATGTCTTGTAAGGCACTTTATCGAGTGCATGTTTACCCAGATTCAATACTGCTGCTGACATAGGGCTTATTTCTGTAAACTGCAATATCAATGCCTATCATGAAATAGTGAATCAGTTTCCATCTTTGTTTCATGGACTAGGAAGACTTAGACCATGAAAGTGCAACTTCGCATAAATGAGGACACCCATCATTTTATCAAAGACATCATTGACTTGCATTTCATTTGACAGAGGCTGTTAGGAAAGAACATGAGATACTATTAAAGCACCACATCATTGAGAGATCCACTGGTCCGACGCGATGGGTATCACCTATAGTGGTAGTGCCGAAAAAGGATAGTGGAGGAGCCATGCGGATCCGCATTGATATGCGCCAAGTGAACAAGGCGATTGAAAGAGAACGACAGCCAGGCCCGCACATTGCTGATATGATTGCGCAGCTGAATAGAGCCAAAGTCTCTTCCCGTCTTGATTTGAACAAAGGGTATCACCAACTGGAACTGGAAGGAAATTGCAGGTACATTACTACCTTTTCAACTGGTTTATTTAGATCCAGCAGCGAAAAGAACTCCTTCCGGGAACCGGAGACCCTCGGGAGGTGGCGCGTAAGCCGGCGGAGCAACCGGCAATCAATCCAAAAAATGCCACAGTATACGCGCTCTCAGGAATCACAGAACAGGGGATATAGGTACTGGAGATTTATTAAGTCATAAATCTACACGTGATGTGTTTCGGCCGTCAGGCGGCCTTGATCACACAAAAGTGAAATCGCATACAGAGTGTCATAAGTACATAATACATGAAACTGAAAAAGGACTCAGTTGTAGAGTAACGTGAATAGAGTTAAATGGCGGCCATCTTAGAGTGGATACAAATATATACATAAATAATACATTGCTCGCCCAAGTGAGGAGACATACCAAATGTATAATGTATACAAAATACAGATCTGGAGAGTATGGACATAGGAAAGAAGGAGAACGTCATGCGCATAGTATAAAATATGAAAATTCAATGAGTTGCATAGGCAGCAGACCTACTTACAGACATAGTGTCAAATTTATTGTCTAATTTAATTTGTGTGCACCGCGGAAGACTGCCTATAGTGAATAGCAAAAGTATAGTACATGTCCAACATCCCTCTCTAATGGACAGAGTAATGTAGTAAATCAGATACGGGATCATCATACGCACAGTCAAAATTCTAAATCACATAATAGCAATTACAAATTCACATCTGAGTGAAAAAAAAACGGCAAAAACTCGTTCATATTATGTCACACACCGTCTCCCTCCTCAATACATTGATACAGAAAAGAATGGCACCAACATATACGCAGTTTGCAATCTGGGAGTCTCATAATAACAGTTAAGATAATGCAAATCCCCAAGTGGGAGAGAACAAATGCACTCTGTATGAGAAGTGGAAAAACATAAGGATAGACAAGAAATGTAGAAATTCTCTTCTGGGGCTAGAGAGACCAAAAGTGATCAGCGCGCGTGAAGAAAAGGGTAGGGATCCCAGAAGTTATTGGTCCTGATCCGTGGGTCCCTTCCTTTCCTCCTGAAAGATAAAAGAGAGACAGTGTTTAGAAAGGTGGTACATTTACAGAAACTTGTTAGAATACTAGTGGTTAAGAATACATTCAAGTATACAGGGACTCAGAAACATAAGACAGAAGGGGGCAGATCAGAAAGTTACTCTGGGTGTAAATGTATGGTCATTTCTGCATCAATATTATGCCCACCAGGGTAACGCTTTGCTAGGTCAATAATATGCATAGATTCACGTTTTCACAACTGTAGTATCCTGTTACCACCACGTGCACCCACATTCACCTGTTCCATGGCAAAATATTTGAGCTTGGAGCTATCCGAGTAGTGATGTGTTTCGAAATGTCTCGCAATGGGGTAGTGCGGATCTTTATTCACTATGGCCCTCATATGTTCTAAGACTCTCTTCTTAGCCATATGTTTGGTACTACCAACATACCGGAGATTGCATGGACATTCGAGCACATATATAGCAAACACAGAGCTACATGTGAGAAATTGTCTGATAGGTATATTGGTATTCTTACTAGGGTTTTTGTACTCCTTTCTCATGGTACTACTGCGGCATGCCTTGCAGTGACTGCATGGGAAGAAACCCTTCAAATTCATGTTGCTAGTGCTCCCGTTGGTCGTGATGTCACTATGCATGAGTATATCTCTCAAGTTGCGTCCCCTCCTGTACGTTATTTTGGGTCTAGTAGGAATGGAGCTCCCGATAATAGGATCTTTGGTCAGAATTTCCCAATTTTTAGCAAGGATCTTTTGGACGTCTTTAGAGTTATTGTTAAAGGTGAGAATAACCCTGGTGGTGTCACAATCCTCATCAAGGTTGGTGGTTGTGTCACTGAGGGTGGCACTTCTAGTGACCAATTTGGCTTTCTCGACTGCTCTACGGAGCACCCACCCAGGATACCCTCTTTCAGTGAATCTGAGAAGCATTGTCTCCTGTTCAAAGAGGAAAGCCTCCTCAGAGCTGCAATTGCTTTTCGCTCTGAGGAGTTCCCCATACGGGATGCTCCATTTTAAGTTATCAGGGTGACTGCTCATTGCATACAACAAACTGTTGCCAGCAGTAGCTTTTCTGAACAGTTTGGTATGCATTTGATTGTTGACAATTTCAACTTTGACATCCAGAAATTCTACAGAAGTACTGCTAATATTGCTGGTCAATTTCAGATTGATGTTATTAAAGTTCAGTCTCTGGATGAAATTGGTAACCTCGGGTTCTGTGCCTTTCCAGACAATGAACAGGTCATCAATGTAACGCAGCCATATGATGACCTGTTCAAAGTCCTTCCTCATATTGGGGTCATTCATGATTTCCTCCTCCTATGCCCCCAGAAACAGATTCACGAAACTGGGGGCAAAACAAGTGCCCATGGCAGTTCCGAGAGTCTGTCTATAGATGTTACCATCAAAGAGAAAGAAATTATTGTTGAGACAGTAGTGTATCATTTCAAGGAGCATATTAGTGTGTTCCATGAAACGTATAGGCCGTTTGGCAAGGTATTTCTCACATGCCCTAAGGCCAGTTTCATGTTCTATGATAGTGTAAAGGGAATTAACATCCATAGTCACCAACAGGAGATCTGGTTGCCATTGAATACCTTGGATTTTGGTGAGGAAGTCTTTCGTGTCTTTAACATATGAGGGTAAGGTGATAACTTGATCCCTTAAGAAATGGTCCACATATCTAGAGACATTTTCTAGCGCACTGCCCCTGGACGACACAATAGGTCTTCCCGGAGGATTGGATGTATCCTTGTGGACTTTAGGAAGAAGATAAAGGACCGGGAGCTTAGGGAAATCCCGTTTGAGAAAGCAATACTCCTCCCATTCAAGCAAACCACAGTCCTTCCAATCCACAAGGAGGCTCCAAATACCTGTGACACTTTTAGTGTATTCATCCTTATTGGTTTTAGTATAAAACATGGAATCATCTAGTTGACGCATAGCTTCGGCTACATACATCTCCCTACTAAGAACAACCACCCTTGTCAGCAGGCCTGATAATGATGCTGTTATCCGTGGCCAAGTTCTTAATGGCATCTTTTTGTGCTAGTGTAAGGTTAAATTTGGGTGGTCGAGACTGCTTGAGCCACATTCTGTGTCTGAATCTGAGAAGTTGGCTAGACACAATATCTTGGAAAGTGTCTATGTTGTCGTGGTGCATTGTAGGGAGAAAAGTAGATTTAGGTTTAAATTTGGAGGTGGCTGCCTTATCATATACAATTTCCTAATCATCAAGAATCTCATGTACATTGGTCTGTATGTGTATGTCTGTAAGTAGGTCTGCTGCCTATGCAACTCATTGAGTTTTCATATTTTATACTATGCGCATGACATTCTCCTTCTTTCCTATGTCCATACTCTCCGGACCAGTATTTTGTATACATTATACATTTGGTATGTCTCCTCACTTGGGCAAGCAATGTATTGTTTATGTATATATTTGTATCCACTCTAAGATGGCCGGCATTTAACTCTATTCACGTTACTCTACAACTGAGTCCTTTTTCAGTTTCATGTATTATGTACTTATGACACTCTGTATGCGATTTCACTTTTGTGTGATCAAAACCACTGGACGGCAGAAACGCGTCACGTGTAGATTTATGACTTAATAAATCTCCAGTACCTATATCCCCTGTTCTGTGATTCCTGAGAGTGCGTATACTGTGGCATTTTTTGGTTTATTTAGATATAAAAGGCTACATTTCAGCGTGTCATCAGCTGCAGAACTTTTTCAGGATGTCATTCATCACATAATACAGCCAGTCACAAATGCTTCAATTACAGTGATGACATTCTAGTTTTTTGGAGCCACACAAAAGGAACATGAAAAAGATCTTACACAAGTGTTTCGTATATTTGCTGATTCAGGTCTCAGTTTAAATGCGGCAATGTGTGAGTTTCACCAAACCAAACTCAAATTCCTTGGTCATGTCTTTTCTGATGCGGGAATGACTCCGGATTCAAGTAAAGTACAGATCTTGTCATCCTCTTCTCCCCTACAAGATGTAACTATGCTGTCATCCTTCCTTGGTATGGCCAGTTACTGTTCACGGTAATATGTGACTTTGCCACTGTAAGTGCCCTATTGAGAGACTTAACAAAATGTCCCATTTCAATGGGCAAGTGAATGTGAAGAAAGCTTCAGGAAAATCAAGCATGCAACTGAGAACGCCACTGAAATAGCATACTTTGATCCGGAATTGCCGACGGAGGTTGTTGTTGATGCAAGCCCAGTAGGGCCTGGTGCCATGCTTGCTTAACACACTGGACATTCCAATGCCCCAAGACACAATGTGACTTATGCTAGTCGAAGTATGTCATTGACCGAACATGCCTATTCACAACCTGAAAAAGAAGCCTCACTGTGGTGTGGGATTGTGAGCATTTTTATGTGTTACTATATGGAAAGCATTTCACAGTTGTCACCGACCACCAAGCATTGCTCACCATATTCGGCAATCCTAAAGCCAAAATGCCCCCTCGCATTGAGAGGTGGTAGCTGCAACTGCTGGAGT
The DNA here is from genome assembly GCA_963921515.1 of Calotriton arnoldi. Lineage (NCBI taxonomy): Eukaryota > Metazoa > Chordata > Amphibia > Caudata > Salamandridae > Calotriton > Calotriton arnoldi. Next base: position 1,713,329 of record CAWUFW010003362.1, read on the forward strand.
ATGATTATGCGATTGTGCATTGTCCAGAAAAAGAACAAAACCCTCAGGGGGTAACTTGTGTTCATGGGCAAAAGGGTTGTTGCCCTTTCACCCACGTGGAAGAAGCAAGAACAGGGAAAATAAACACAGAGCAGCTGAAACTAAATTACTGCTCTGAGTCGGTGTGCTGACTCTCCTGGGTGAACTCTAGCGAACTTTGCAGGTGTCCTACTGTGGAAGCACTAGCCGAGCAAGGTTTTCTTCGCCCTGCAGGCACAAGTTACAGCAGTGACATCACATGAGATGGAGTGCTGAATTAGAATGCCATGGATCTGGTTGCTTTTAGGGCGCATGAACAGTGGCCCTGGGAGGAGTTACAAAACTCCATGCACTTCAATGGCTGGGGGTAGGGCAGGCTGATGAGGACAATGAGGAAGTGGGTGGCAACAGTTTGTTGATTATCACAGAGGGTCAGGCTGTAGGACGGGGTGCAGGGGGCTGCTCTCCTGGCGGTAATATGTGTTTAGTACTTCATTTGGTTTCACTTTGAAAAAAACATTATGGAGCTGAGCACATAGAGTGCTCCTTATCTCGAGCGTAGAGATCCAAGAGAAGGAAGGAACCAGCTGCACCCCCATCCCACTCCTCTTCCTGCTTTAGCCGCTATAGAGGGAGTGAGGTTACTTTATGGGCCTCTTCTGTCTGCAGCTTGGCAGACAAAGCCTCATAATGAACTTGGGAGGGTAAGTGAGTGAAAGGAAGGGGGGTGGATGGATGGATTGGTGGATGGATATATGTATGAATGAGTGAAAGGATGAATGTAAGATTGGAAGAGTGAAAGGGAGAGAGGGTGTAAGAGTGAAAGGGAGAATGGATGGATGGATAGGTGAAAGGGTCAATGGATGGAGGAGTGAAAGAATGAATGATGAGAGAAAGGATGGATAGATTGAAGAATGAGTTAAAAGATGGATGGATGAGTGAAAGTGTAAAAGGGTGAATGAGTGGATGAATGGATGGAGTGAAAATATGGATGGATGAGCGAAAGGATAGATGAGTAAAAGGGTGTATGTAAAGATGGATGAGTTAAACAATAGATGGATGAGTGAAAGGCAGGACTGATGGATGGAAGGATGGATGGACTGATGAGTGAAAGGGTGAATTGATGGATGGATGAATAGATGGATGAGTGAGCGAAAGGATTGATGGCTGAGTAAAAGGGTAAATGGAGGGATGTATGAGTGGATGGATGGGATGAAGGAAGGGTGGATGAATTGCAGAGTGAAAGGGTGGATAGATGGATGTGCCAAAGGGAGGATGATGGATGAATGGAGTGAAAGGATGGGTAAATGGCGCAAAAGGGTGGATGAATATGTGAAAGGGTGGATGATTGAAAGGATGGATGAATGGATGGATGAAAGGGGGTGGATAAGTGAAAGGATGGATGATAGAATGGATGGATTTATTTGATGGATGGGTGTCCCAGAACCGGTGACAGCTGTCCTTTATGGGTTCCACAGCTACACTACACCCTCTTTGTTTTTATGGTCCATTTTTATTGTATCAAGAGTGAATAATTATTCAGTGAATAATTATTCACTCTTGGTACAACAAAAATAACAGAGTGAGACTGACAGAGTCAAAGTGAGACAGTAAACTTAGAGGGTTATTTACAAGAGGCCTGCGCCACCGGAGCGTCACTTTTTTAGGTGCTCCAGTGGCACAGGCCTCTCAATCATATCTATGCGGTGACACAAAGCCACCCTGTGTGGCTTTGCATGGCCTCATAGCTATGGAGTAAGACAAGGCAGCACAAAGCTCTGTGTCAAGGAGGCGTTCCATGGTCATTGCGGATGGGTGTTCCCATGCAACACCCATGGATTTTGATGCTGCCCCCTTTTTACAAAGTCACGTAAACGTGGGGCAGCGCCAAAACCTTACACCTCCCCAGAGCAGGCGTAACAAGAAGACATTTTTTCATTTCTCCTAGTTTTTTCCTCTTACCATGTGTGCTGCATTCTGCAGCACACATAAAATGAAGTCAACGACTCCATGGATCACAACCCTGCCAACAACGCAGAATAAGGGTGCCTGTGTTGGCGCTAGACACCAAATTTTGCACCGGCGCTGGCTGAAAGGGCAGTAATGCACCTATCTTGTAGATATGGTGCATTCCTGCACTTTTGTTTTGGCATAGAGCAGTGCAGCAAAATGACTTGTGGTGCTGCCCTACACCAAATCTTTGTAAATGAGACCCTTAGTGCAAGAACCCTTCAAGAAGAAGCTCATTTTAATTTAAAACAAAGGAGTTCGCCCACCACTTTTAAAGGTCACCAGCCACCACTGATAACCCTGATAACTATTTTTCATATTAGCCAATACAGTTTCATGGCACTACTTCTAAAGTGGCTGATGCTTATGTTAACTTCATTGTGAGATCCAGTACCCCTGCTGCCATATCGGTAGAACAAATCATTGCTGCCACGAGTACCGACAGGGATTTGCTAATACTCAAAGGCATTATGACACACCAATCATGGTGAAAACATAATCGACTTCTTCATGATGACCATGAATACCAGAAATTCAAAAAATGTGCAGCAAGAACTTTCACTTACTCCAGAAGGGGAAACAGCGTTTACAACACTGTTTCCACAACGCATGGCTTCACAACGCGGTCGTTACAACGACCGTGTTGTTACCACGCGTGCCATTTCATCGCAAGTCGTATCAACGACTTGCTGTAGGGGGCGTGCAACACCAGGGAATGTGTTGGATTTTAAATCCAACACCTTCCCTGCTGTTGCACAAACTGGAGTAGGAATAGTAATTAATACTATTCCTAAGTCCAGCGCACCCCCTACAGCAAGTCGTTGATACGACTTGCCATGTAATGGCACGCGTGGTAGCAACGCGGTCATTGTAACGACCGCGTTGTAAAGGCATGCGTTGTGAACGCATGCGTTGCAACGTCATACATTCCTCCAGAAGGCATCATCTTATGAGGCTTGAGGATTGTTATACTTGAGAGTCAGACAACAAGTTATTGAACTGGCTCATGAGGGACAAAGTGTAGTTGTTGCTACAAAACAAGCTCTATGGGACCGAGTGTGGTTCCCTTGTCTTGATGAAAGAGTTGTTAAAGAGTTAAAGGCATGTCATTTGTGTCTGCTTGTCACCCAAGACATCCCTACATCCGTTAAACATGTCTGATCTTCCAAAGCATGCATGAGAGATGATTGCAATTGATTTCTTTGGACCCCTTAGCAATGGACATCATCTACTAGTAATTGATGGATATTCCCATTTTCCCCTTGTGGAAGATCTGTCGTCAACTACTCAGGACAGAGTCATTGAGAGACTAGAAAGTATTTTTGCAACATGGGGTGTTCCTTTGATTTTGAAATCTGACAATGGCCCACCTTTCAATAGTCGAGAATTTAAAGACTTTCTCACTCATCTAACTGTCAAGCATCGGAAAAGGCATCTGAAAAGCACACCTCTCTAGCCACACACTGTTCAGCACACTGCGCTGGAAAAGCTTGAACTCAAATCAGTTCTTCAGGCTATGCTTTGTGCATACAGATCTCCTCCGCATTCTACCACAGGTGAAAGCCCTGCTACCTTAATGTTTGAGAGAGCCATAGGCACCAAATTGCCACAATGGACCACTGAGAGATCTATTGACACTGATAAACTTTGCACTACTGATACGTCTCACAAACGCAAAATGAAGGCTGATGCGGATAGACGCCGTTGTGCTCAGAGCGTAGTGCTCAACAGAGGAGACCAGTTTATCATCAGGCAGAAACAGAAACGCAAGTCTGATGCTCCTTTTGATGCTGACCCACTGAGGTTTGAGACTGGTAAAGGACACATGGTGACTGCTCATCATCCTGGAAAGTCCATTTAGCAAGATTCATCACATTTCAAGCACCTGCATCGACCTTCGCCAACTCCAGATGTCAGGAGTGAGACTTGTTCACCTGAGAATCCAGACAGCCCAATGACTGTACAAATGTCTCTGCCACCGTTGCCAGTCATGGACACTTCTCAGGTATTTCTGCAGACTTGCATGACCAGAACTGGGCAATTGATTAGAGCACCAAAACGACTTATTAAAGAGTTGTAATGTATATATGAATTACTGTAACTTTGTATTTAACAAAAGGGGAGATGTAGTCAGTGGCGGCTGGTGACATTTGAAAGTGGTGTGGCGTAAATTTTCGCGATGAGTCCCCTGTGGCGAGCGAGCATGTCGAGCAAGTCCGACCGTCAAAAGAGGGTTTGTGTGGGAGGGATGGGGGTTTCTACCCCGTGAAAATGTTTAAAAGAGAGTCAGCAAATGGTGCATTTTCATGCAAATTTGAGAAAGCAAGAAGATTAATAAAGCAATTGTGCAACTGAAGCTATGACATCAATAAAGATATTTCATATGATGATGACTTAGAAGTTACGTCGATATATATCAATGGGGTAACCCAGTTACGTGCAGAACCTGGGGATTAGTACATTAGACGAGCAGTGATTCTGCCACAAAATTTATATTAAATAATTTCTTTTTGTCCCCTTTAAGATGAGATTTCAATAAATGATGAACATAAACTGAAAATCTGTCTAAACACAATTATTAAACCATAAACCAATCGCAGTATTTTAAATGTGTTTAAAGTTTATATGAAAAAAATCATATATGAATCAGAAACATGACATATATACACACAGATATGCAACGTGCAAATATACTTTTTGCACGAGTGGAAAACATAGAAAGTGAAACTAAAGTGCTTTTACATATATATCACAACATAATTCAAACGTAACAAATAATACACATAACACAATAATACATTTAGGCACAGCGTGAAATACATAGACAATACAATTTGAACAAGACCAGGAATATATCATCTTAATGTGTGTTGGTCAGTTTGAGCTATAACGCTTGTAAATGTATGTCGACGTTTAGACCCCTTTGGGATTTAGGGTGAATAAAGAAACATCATCACAGGGTCTTCCTCAGGACTACAAACAATGTCTGTGTGCTGCCTGCATAAAAATAAAAAATTGTGCTTAGAAAGTGTATTGTGTTTTAGACAGTATTAGATGTAAAACTAGAGGTGAGGCCCTGTACATCACTGCTCACCTTCAGATTGGGTTCTGAATAGATACCCAAGGAAAAATGGCCGTCACAGCAAGGCGGCTTGTATATGAAAATGGCGTTTTCCTGTCAAAAACAAATATGTATGACAGTGAGCACCAATTACGATAAGTTTATTTATTTATAAAATTTTATATAGCGCGAACAAGATCCCGAAGGATATCAGCGCACTTCACAATATGATGGGAGGAAGAACATAAATGCAATATCAACATCCGGTAGATAGAGAGAGAGAGAGAAAAAAAGAAAAAAAAAGTTTATCATACAATGTCCAGCGTACCCATGGACGGACCATACTTTTATTAAGGAGTTGGTATCCTTAGTCAAATAGTCCCTGCCAATTCTTGATACAGGGCACAACATGCTCACAGCGTTAAAATCTACAAAAAAACTACAAAAACATGAGTCATCCATTAATAATTAATGCGGGTCGAGTCAACTATGTGCAAAGTTCAAGAAAGACGTTGCCAGAAACAAGCAACACTAACCTCCGGCGTCTTGCGCTCAGGGTTGTCTATTTCTTCATTTTCCTCAAGTTTCAAAAATATGTAGGGGCAGTCCGCCTCCATACAATTGCATCGATCGAGTCCAGGTGCAACACTTGCTCCCTTGGACCTTCTGTGAAAACAAATATCAATCATCAGGTCTGTTAAAACCAATTTCCACCATGGAGGAAACGCGGAGTGTGTGGTGTCCAAATCTTACCTCTGTCGAAGTTTGCTTCAGAGTATAATCGGGATACGTCCTCTCCAAGTGCGAGGACACTCTCATTAAAATAACTTCCCGACCGGAACGTTGGCGTACAGCTGACGTCCTCGTGTACGGCAAGCACATCAGGAATGCAAATTCCTATGTGCTTGTCAAGAAAGCAGTCCGCCAGGGTATGACTGCAAATTCGCAGATAGAGTCTATATATTTCTTCGGGGGTCGTGTGCAAGATTGCTAAAAATTAAAACGCCAGTGAAGGATTGACAATTAAGTACTGTATACATTGAAAACCGGGCAACATAGAAAGAAAACAAATATTTGCCTCTAAGCCTCTCCCGTGAAGGGATATTTCTTGGATAATGATTATCTCGGTTAGGAAATAAAGCACCTCGTAAACAAGGGGGTTATTTGTGTCTCAGGCCAGATAAAAAAACTTTGGTCCTTCTCTATTCAAGGGACAAATGATATTATCTAAGAGTGTTCTGTATGTCAATTACACAAACATAATGCAATATAATACAAGGCTTCTAGTTAATATTATGCCATAAATATTATGTGATAAACAGCTTCAAATTGGTGTAATAGCACTTTTACACATTTGGTTCAACATACACAATATTACAGTCCGTTGATATCCAATACAGTGTTGTTTTCGTCCTTTATTTACATAAAAAATTATATATATGAAAAATGACGTGTGTATTAAAAATCAGAGCAAAACTGTATCTTTTAAGATGACATAGGACCTGTTACCCTTCTGAATTTTGTCTCTATGTAGTACATAGGAGGGAAATCTGTCTGGAAATCTCTTCGAACTCATTTAGGCACCCATTGACTGAGTCCTGAAGATGAATCCATTTGCACTCTCGTAAGTTCATGGTTGATGTCATACCACCCCCCCCCCCTTGGGTTTGGTAGGATCCTTTCTAGTACCCACCACCTTAGACTGTCATAGGGGTGTAGCATCTCTTTGAAATGTTCAACCAGTGGGGCAGCTTGTACTTTACAGCGAATGCCTGAGCAATGTTGTAAGATTCTTGTTTTGATTTTTTGTTTGGTCTGACCAACATAAACTTTATGGCATGTACACCTAATGAGGTAAATCACATCCTTGGTGTTACAATTGGTGTGATTGTGTAATGTATATTGCCTGCCCTTGTGCATGAAATCTTTCTGTTCCACCGTCAGCTCACAGGCTTTACACCGCCCGCATCAGAAATGACCTTGCAATGGTGGTAACAGTAATAAAGAGCGTGTGTCCGATGGTGGTCTCTCTTTTAGGTACGAGCTGACCACACAATCCCTGATGTTTCTTCCTCTTTTGAAGGCAAAAAGGGGGTGGTCAGTGGTGCCTATTTCATCTGCCACTAAAGACCAATTGCGATTAATGATTCGTTTGATTTCATTGCTTCTGTTACTGAATGCTGAGACACAAACAATCCTGTCATTCTCAGTTTTTCTGTTCTGGTTAGTTTGTAATAATATCTCTCTAAGACAGTACCATGCCTGCTTCCTTGATTTCTCTAGGAGACTCCGTGGGTAGCCACGATCCATCGGTCGTGACATGAGAGAATCAGACTCTTTGAAAAAAATCAACCCTACGAGTACAGTTCCTACGAAGTCTTAGGGACTGTCCGTAGGGCAGATTGTCCCTCAAATTTCTAGGGTGGCTGCTGGTATACCCTAGAAACGTGTTCCTTTCTAATGGTTTTCTATACAGTGAGGTGTACAACACATTTTCTTCACTCTGAATGGTAAGATCCAGGAAGTTTATCTGTTCATGGCTATATGTCATAGTTAAATGTATGTCTCTAGATCTTCCGTTAAGCCAGACACAGAACTCCTCCAAGGTATCTGAATTACCGGTCCATACCATGAGGACATCGTCGATATACCTCTTCCATAGAGTGATGTTCTCTATGAAAGGGTTATCGGAATTATAGATATATTTGTCCTCATAGTTGTCCATGTATAAATTAGCTATGTCCGGGGCAAAGCCAGCGCCCATAGCTACTTCCTTGGTCTGGTAGAAGTAGTCTTTTTGAAATACGAAGAAGTTCTTAGTCATGGCCACTTCTACTAGGCCAATGATAAAATCAGTCGGTACCCAGTGTGGTCTGTCCCTGCGTTCTAAAACTTCATGTGCTATTTCCAGTGCTTCACTTTGTGGGATACTCGTATATAACGAGGCCACGTCAAGGGTTACCAACAGTTGTTTGTCTTTATCAAATGCAAAGCCCTCCACCCAATTGATTACTTCCATTGTATTGCGGATGTATGATCTTGTCTTGGATACCCATGGTTGCAGAAAAATATCTACATACCGGCACAAGCGTTCCAAGACAGAGCCACACCCTGATACAATGGGCCTCCCCGGTGGTTTGTCCCTGTTCTTATGCACCTTTGGGAGTGTGTAGATGGTGGGGACACAAGGTTCCTTCTGGTTTAAATACCCATATTCGAGTTGGCTCAAATAGCCTTCTTCCAACCCTTGGGTGGTAAGTCTGTGTATGAGTTTGGAAACTTCTTTAGTTGGATCACCTGGGATTTTTTGATAGTTTTCAGCCACTTATAACTGTGTCTGAATTTCAGTTACATAGTCCTCTCTATTCTGAACCACGATGGATCCCCCTTTTCAGCTGGTTTGACAACCAATTCTTCATTGTGTTTAAGTGTTTCCAAACTCATTCTTTCTTCTTGGCTAATGTTGTGTTTGATATATTTCTTACTATCAAACAATTTGAGTACATCACGCATGACCACTTGCTCAAACGCAAGGATTTTATTGGACATCAAGTGAGTAGGTGGTGAAAATGTAGATGGTGTATTCAGTGGTGTTGCTGGGCATCTGTTTTCATAGGCCGGATTCGGATTTTTATGAAAAAAGTGCAGTAAGCGTATCTTCCTGAAAAAACGATACAGGTCTATCTTGGTGCTGAAACTACTACTGGGAGCGGTGGGTACATAGCTTAGACCCTTAGAGAGGACTGACAGTTCTGTGGAAGTTAAGGTATGACTAGATAGATTGATGACAGGGTTTGTATGTTCTTCATTGCTGATGGTGAGTTCTGTAGATAGAACATCAGAGTCATGTGTACTCCCAGATTCAACTACCACCGATAGGTTTGTCGTCTGGTTTGTATTTCCCCATGTGTTTGTGGGTAAAATTTCACGGCTCTCCTGCCCCTGCCCCTGCCTCTGTTCCAACCTCTGTTCTGTCCTCTGTCCTCTGACCAACCCTGTGGCGGTCCCCCTCCTCTGTGTGTAGTCCATCTGGCATCCCCTAAAAAAGGACCAGATGTGAGCTCAGGATAATTGGATCCCTGATAGTTAGACCCCTGATAACTTGGGCCCAAATGTGCTTGCTGTCTATTGTTTGAAGAACTAGCGTTCTAGTAGTCGCTGTCAGCACCACTAGAATAAGAAGATTCAGAAAAGGTTTTGTATTTAAGACCACCTTGCCTACCTCTGTTCACGTAGTGGCCCTGGCCGTCTTGCTGATAATATTCGTATGCAGTGTAGGGATATGTGACTTTTTTGTCGTATGTCCTTAGATCTTTGTCCAGTTTGTCTAGTTTTCTATTTAGTGTAGTGGTGTTAAACTCTGCAATGGTCTTATCCAACCTTTCTAAAGCTTCTTTTGCATTGGTGAGCGCCCTGTCATCTATGATCTCTTTTCTTAGTTCTTCAATTCCTTTAGTCAATTTTTTTATATATTCCAATGCAGTCTCTACTCCAAGCACCATCCAGTGCCTGGAGCAATTGTTGGCGACGAAACTAAAGTTCTCTCTGAACTTCGGAATATCTATAAAAATTGCGGGCTCATTTCTCAATTGTAATCCCACCGGGATAATATTCGCCTGAAGATATTTTGTCAGTAGGTGACCATGCAGTCTGGTTCTAATAAGTTTCTTTTCAAATTTCTCAAGTTTACTCAATTTCTCATTTAATGAGTTGTCAAAGGGTGTAGCGGCTACTCCTAAGAAGGATGTATCTTCCTGCCCCTGTATGAGTCTCGCAATATACTCTTCGCTATATGCAAGTGTGTCAGACATTGCACATCCAGATTAATGATTTGAGAGAACAAAAGCTCGCAGACCAGTGTCTGCTCATGTAAGTCAATATATATCAATGGGGTAACCCAGTTACGTGCAGCTATTACACCAATTTGAAGCTGTTTATCACATAATATTTATGGTATAATATTAACTAGAAGCCTTGTATTATATTGTATTATGTTTGTGTAATTGACATACAGAACACTCTTAGATAATATCATTTGTCCCTTGAATAGAGAAGGACCAAAGTTTTTTTATCTGGCCTGAGACACAAATAACCCCCTTGTTTACGAGGTGCTTTATTTCCTAACCGAGATAATCATTATCCAAGAAATATCCCTTCACAGGAGAGGCTTAGAGGCAAATATTTGTTTTTTATCTATGTTGCCCGGTTTTCAATGTATACAGTACGTAATTGTCACTCCTTCACTGGCGTTTTAATTTTTAGCAATCTTGCACACGATCCCCGAAGAAATATATAGGGGCATATTCTCAAGGAGCTATCGCCAAGTTATCAGCACTTTATCGCAGCCAAAGTCGCGATAATTTTATTGCCCCATTCACAAGCTGGTGCCAACAGCCGATACCACCAGTTTACTTGCGAAAGCATCCGCAAAAAACATCACCACAGATGACCCCGCCAACTATCGCTAATGAGATGCAGAGTAGGCGTTCCCGAGCAAAAAGCCGCGACAACACCACACCTCAACATTTTCAACGAGCAGCCACATCGGCGATAAGACCACAAAACAGGCGATAAGGCGCGTTAGCAGCAGGAAATTAACACCTGCTCTGACGTGGTGTAAAGTCGGACAACAACCTGCACCATCAAAGGGAGCCCAGCCCAGAGCCACACATGAAGAATAACAGATGCCATGGAGCCACACACCATGCATCCCGGAGCCCCGAGAGGGCAACAACACCCACCGCCACCACCCCCAGGATCGCCAGCCCCCCCCGGACTCCCCTCGCCCCCCCCTCCCCGGACCACCACAGAGGCAGCACAGACAAAGACAGCGGACCTTCAGGAAATGCACCAGCCTCACAGACCTAACACCAGGCAATGTCAATGCCCACCACAGGCTCAAAAGGACAACCATCCTCCGCATCCTGAACATCATTGCCCACAGGCTGATGGTACCAACACAGCGGACAACCAACATCCCTCCACAGACAAAGCTGCTGGCTGCGCTGCACCTGTTGGCCTCTGGTACCTCCCAATCAACAACCGCCAGAGTCGGAGGAGTCTCACAGCCAGCCCCATCCAAGTTCCTCACACCTGTCCTGGATGCCATCATCAGCCAGGTACCCCAGTACCTATACGTCCCCCACAATGCGCAGGAACAGCTGGAGACCAAGCAAGGACTATACGCCATAGCTGGATTCCCACACGTGTTGGGGGCAATCGACTGCACACATGTCCTACTTGTGCCCCCTGCCGACACTGCACACTATTACCGCAACAGAAAGCACACGCATTCCAGCAACGTGCAGGCAATAGTGGACCACAGGGGACTCTTCACCAATGTCGTAGCCAACTACCCAGGCAGTGTGCATGATCCCCTCATCTTCCGACATTCCGACATCAACCAGCGCTTCCAGGATGGCACCTATGGGAATGCACTGCTCGTTGGCAAGTACCAAATGAACACACCACACACCTCAACTCCACAATCATGCAACTCACAACTCTGGCACTGCACACGTCACAAAATCTCATACAACATGCCAAACAACATGCCCACCCACCAGACACGACAGCACAACTTACTGTGGCAACCTTGGTTAGCCATGTACATGAGCCATCAATGGCATGGCACCTCAGCCACACAATAGCGGAATGTGGGGAGAGGTGGGAACCAGGCATGTGCGAAGGAGGCAAGTGACCCATGAATGAGAATGTACACAATGCCAAGTGTGGCGTGGAAGTGCTGGACAGACTGCAGTAAGCAGACCACAGACATATCCATGTCTACATGCACTGCTGGTGTTTGGAGTGTAGTGGACAGTGGACGCAACCATGTCACCCCAGCCAGTGGGGAAGATCACGGAAATGTAGCTTGTGACGTCCCCCCCTGTAAGCGTGTGCGGAGTGGGCTGGCCCGGAGGACGCCAGGCCAGCGTAGGGGTGTGAATAAAAAGCACGTGGCTCTGGGCGTGGTTCTCTTCCGGAATGCCCAACGTGTCTGCCAGGGCGGTGCCTCCCACCCCACCACGAGGCCGACGCTGTCGCCATGAGCGGTGTGGCCTGCGATCCTGTGCGCCTGCTGCACCCGGGGCCGCTGGTCCCCGAACCCGTCATGCCCGCCCCTGCGCAGCCAGGCCACACTGCTCACCTGCCAACACCGGCGTGTGTCAAAGAGGGCCCACCACTTGCCGGCGCAAGCTCCAAGCCTGAAGCCCGCGACCTTGGCAGCCTCCTCAGACCATCACGGCCTCCGCGACACAGGCCCGCTTTACTCCTTTTTTGTTGACGTACTCCACCGCTGCCTCCGGCCTACACTACGGTCAAGTAGGTCACACATTTGGAACTGAGTCTTGATTACACAATGGCCGAGTACACATATCAATGCAGAGTTTAAATCACTATACTCCCTTCGATGTGGTGACACGAAGTATGTGCATGGCATCCCAACCACACGTGTCTGTGGGCCCTTGATGACTACGACTTCGGCCTACACTTCGGTCGAGTAGGTCACACATTGGGAATTCAGTCATGATTCATTTATGGTAGACTTGATATCATTGTACTGGCCTCATCGCAGACTGCATCCCCTTTCAGCTCCGGTGCCACTAAGTCTGTTCCCCGACATCCATGGACACTTTCTGGTTGAACTTTGGTGGCGACTGAGTCTATGGACTGGGGGTTGTCTTCATCATCATGTCGGTGATACTGACTTTGTGGCAAAAACGAGGCTGTAGCATTCCACTCCTCCATTTGCCGCTTCCAGCCGGCTTCTGCCCTCTGCATCATGCCCTGGAGGACACCTTCCACTGTCCCCCGCAAACCTCCGCTACATTCACCTTCGACATCAACGAGGACCTGCTCACCTCGCGTGGCCTTATCTCACTGCACAGCAAGTCACCGTCCCGTGGCGGTGTGCCTGTGCCGGCTGCAGTGCATCCGGGGCCACTAACTCTGTGCAGCTTAAGTCATGGCCCCTGTCTGATAGCATATTGGATGGCCTCTGGGTCGATGGACTGGGGGTCATCAAGGCCATGTGTCTGTGGCCCTGCGCTGTCCACTGCCTCCGGCCTCAACTGCGGTCCACCTGGGATCACACATCAAATCGAGTCCTGACCTGCCCGGACGTCGCATCGCCGCAGGATGCACACGCCACCACCGCCAGGACCAACTCCAAACAACAGGTGCCAAAGTCGGAAGTGTCTTACTGCCAGACTATCAGAGTTGCTCACACCTGTCGTGGGTGCCATCATCAGCTTGATACCCTGCTCAGCTCTTCAGGTGCCACTGACTCAATGCACCACAAATCATGGACCATTCTGCTTGCATGTTGGGTTCACACTGTACTTTCTCCGGCTACCACCATGATGCTTCACAGTTATTTCTGTTATGCTAGTGTTTTCTGTTTCCGCTTTAATTGTGATCACTGTTCAAGTTGTTGCCAGCACCAACGACTCCATGAGGGCTGGCTTACACTCACCCCACACACATCCAGCACATGTGTCACTGTACATGTGACCATGCCAATAAAGGTGTCGAGCGCACGTGCCCGTAGCCATTTCAACGAACTATCTGAGTGTGTCCGTGTGCTCATGATGTATGCATTAGGGCCCCGGGCCCTACAACATTACATTGTGCCATGTACAGAGGAAGCAGCCATGTCACCGCAGGCAGCGGGTGAGACATTGCACATGTAGCTTTGTCAGCCCCCACTCAATACGTAAGAGGAGTGACCTGGGCCGGCGTATGCCAGTCCAGCGTGGGGGTGTGGATGATTATCCCGTGGCTCTGGGTGTGGTTCAGTACTGGAAATGTGCAAAGGCATGTGTCTCTGTCGCAGTGTGGGTCTCCGTTGGGGAGTGTAGGTGGTCCCTGATGGGACTTAGACACCCACGTATGTGATCTAGTTCGGATTCCATGAGGTAGTACATCACCCGCACATGTTCGGCCACCCCCTTCTGGCAGTCTGACACCTGGCCCTGGAATGCGATGTGTGCTTCGGTGGGCTGCTGGGAGCCAGCCGGGGTGGTGGGTGCGTCCAGCTGTGTTGTCTGTGCAGGGGGTGGGGTATCCTCGATGCAGTGGTGCTGCCCTGCTCCTGGAGGTCGATTGCCTAAGATGTCCATGGACTGTTGTAGGGCGTCGGTGTCGGAAGTGTGGAGGTCCTCTTCAGCATCACTGTAGAGTTGTCTGGTCTGCCCTGCTGGAGGTGTTGTGTGTCCCTCTGCAATGTGAAGGGGAGATGCTTGTTGACATTGTGTTGGCATGTATGTTGCCGCATTGTTCAAGTTTACATACAGACTGCATGACAATGTACATTGTGACTGGGAGGGGTGGACTATTTGATGCGGGACAGTGGACATTTGGACTACATGAGGTAGGTGAGGTTGTACACGTACATTTGCATCTCACAGTTTCCTGCTATGTCAGATGTGATTGGCCATTTTCTATGCACAGGCGGACCCAGTTGTGTCCTCTGTTCTGCAGTGTAAGTGTTACACTGTGTACCACATTGTCGTCCATGTGGATGTGCTGTCATTGCTATGTGTGTGTGCTGCATTGTGTGAGAGTCGCACCTGCAGCTGTGATTTTGCTGCCCCTTATCCCTTGGAGGCGGTGTGCCTTTGGCTTTTGTACTTTTAAGGTGCTGTGATGTTGGCGACTTGGGTCATTTGTGCTCTTGGACGGTTTTTGTACTCTTGTGCATTGTTTGTCTGCAGATGTAGTGTTGATGTCAGTGGTTGTTTGTGCATGTGGATGTGTCAGAGTGTGACCTGCTCCTTTCCGGATGTGGTCCACACTCAGCCACCTCAGTCTTGTGGCGTGCACAATGTCATGGTGATTGTACTCCAGCCATGCTGCTTGTCATGTGGTGTCACTTGCATTGTCAGTGTGGCTCTCACATACGCATCTTTGTTGTGTTTCGCACAGGTGCATGTGTGTGTTGTGGAATTGGTGATGTGTGGGGTGGGAGCCCTTTGGGCACATGGTGGACGGGGGCCTACTTGATGTTTGTATGTGTGCTGCAGTGTGCCACGGGGATCAGGGACATGACCCAGGGTCATTGTGGGTGTGCGGTGTGCTACACGTCGTTGTGCATGTGTGCCATTGTGCCCGTCCCCCTCGTCCCCACAGTCCCTGTTCGTTACTCACCCTGTTGATGTTGTGTCAAGTCATGTCGAGCAGTGTCCGGACTCCCGACTCCTTGCACCGTCTCCGCACTGATGACTGTGGCCACCATTTGCTCCAGCTCCTGCTGTGGCGCAGGACTCCCACCTCCATTCGCCGTTGCTGCCTTCCTGTTGGCAGCGGGTTTCTGCTTGGTTTGGCTTTTCACATCGTGCCAGGGCATCTTGGCCTCCTCGACACTCCGGCTGCATTCACGATGGAATGCCATTTTTCCGTCTGTGTTGCCAATGACACGGTGGAGGTGACGGACAGTTGTTGTTAGTACTCTGTCACCTCCGTGACGACGGTCCGGTTGTCATGCGGACTGTACCCCGTCTTCCTCTTCCTCTTCTCCTTGGCCTTCCCGGACCCCGAGGTTCCTTGCTGGTGGTCTGTGTGGCTTGTGGGGTTCGCGTTGACCTGGGCACTCGTTCCGGGTGCATCCATGTTGCTACTCAGTTTATTTTGTTTTCGGTGTGTTTTTCTTGTTCGGCTTTTATGGTGCATTTTCCCGCATGACGCGTGGGAATTGCAGGCCTGTCACTGATTATCGCTGATTTTTGTATCGCGGTTGGCCTCATCGCAACTTTATTCGCGTTCGTGTTTCGCATTTTTGCAGCGTCGCGTTGATTTTAACGCGGTCATTTGACGCGTTATCGTGGGACTATCACATGGTGCCGCCAGGTTGGGAATACTACGTTAACACGGCGTTGTTTTCCCGCGATCGACTGCGATATGCAAAGTTGCGTTAGGCTAATCTTGCGGTGGTTATCACACGTTCTTGAGAATATGCCCCATAGACTCTATCTGCGAATTTGCAGTCATACCCTGGCGTACTGCTTTCTTGACAAGCACGTAGGAATTTGCATTCCTGACGTGCTTGCCATACACGAGGACGTCAGCTGTACGCCAACGCTCGGGTCGGGAAGTTATTTAAATGAGAGTGTCCTTGCACTTGGCGAGGACGTATCCCGATTATACTCTGAAGCAAACTTCGCCAGAGGTGAGATTTTTACACCACACTCTCCGTGTTTCCTCCATGGAGGAAATTGGTTTTAACAGACCTGATGATTGATATTTGTTTTCACAGAAGGTCCAAGGGAGCAAGTGTTGCACCTGGACTCTATCGATGCAATTGTATGGAGGCGGACTGCCCCTACATATTTTTTTAAACTTGAGGAAAATGAAGAAATAGACGACCCCGAGTGCAAGACGCCGGAGGTTAGTGTTGCTTGTTTCTGGTAACGTCTTTCTTGAACTTTGCACATAGTTGACTAAACCCGCATTAATTATTAATGGGTGACTCATGTTTTTGTAGTTTTTTTGTAGATTTTGACGCTGTGAGCACGTTGTGCCCCGTATCAAGAATTGACAGGGACTATTTGACCAAGGATACCAACTCCTTAATAAAGGTATGGTCCGTCCATTGGCACGCTGGATCCGTTGTATGATAAACTTATCGTAATTGGTGCTCACTGTCATACATATTTGTTTTTGACAGGAAAACGCCATTTTCATATACAAGCCGCCTTGCTGTGACGGCCATTTTCCCTTGGGTATCTATTCAGAACCCAATCTGAAGGTGAGCAGTGATGTACAGGGCCTCACCTCTAGTTTTACATCTAATACTGTCTAAAACACAATACACTTTCTAAGCACAATTATTTATTTTTATGCAGGCAGCACACAGACATTGTTTGTAGTCCTGAGGAAGACCCAGTGATGATGTTTCTTTATTCACCCTAAATCCCAAAGGGGTCGAAACGTCGACGTACATTTACAAGCGTTATAGCCCAACTTGACCAACACACATTAAGAGGATATATTCCTGGTCTTGTTCAAATTGTATTGTCTATGTATTTCACGCTGTGCCTAAATATATTATTGTGTTATGTGTATTATTTGTTACGTTTGAATTATGTTGTGATATATATGTAAAAACACTTTAGTTTCACTTTCTATGTTTTCCACTCGTGCAAAAAGTATATTTGCACATTGCATATCTGTGTGTATATATGTCATGTTTCTGATTCATATATGATTTTTTTCATATAAACTTTAAACACATTTAAAATACTGCGATTGGTTTATGGTTTAATAATTGTGTTTAGACAGATTTTCAGTTTATGTTTATCATTTATTGAAATCCCATCTTAAAGGGTGACAAAAAAGAAATTATTTAATATCAATTTTGTGGCAGAACCACTGCTCGTCTAATGGACTTAGAAGTTACTGCATGATTGTCTGTACAAATGTATGGGTTATTGCTATGGATAATGGAAATGTGCTATATGTTAATGACAGTGCGTTATGCTACTGCACCATCCGTTAGTACAATATTTGTGACAGTGTGGCCCAAATGCACCACCAACAACATACTGCACTCTTACCACACTCATGCTAAATGAGTGGGGCCTGTACTATTGCCTGAACCACTACAGTTTTTTTGACTTTTTCACTTGGGCAGCGACACATGCTATCAGTTCAACACAATCAGCCAGCCACAGAGCAAAGTCCAATACATTTTTTGCCTCATTATAACTATTATCAATTTTACACCGCGCTGTGGCCACCGTACTTAATGGGTGCTAGTGCATGCCATCCTGAGTTCAGCTTCTCCTGAGCGCGCTAGTGTGTGCCTGGGTTCCCAAGTGCTGGATGAATGCGTGTGTTCCCTGGTGTACTAGAGCGTACACCGTGTAGTGCACATATGTTTCTTACTGAGTGCACTTTTTCCTGAGCCTGCAGCGCATGCCTGTGTTCTCGTGGGTGCTGGACGAGCGCACAATGATGCCTGTCAGATGGGAACGTGTTTGTCTCTGGTCCTGAGTACAGAGCACTAGAGGAGTGTGCTCTTGCAAGTGTAGTGGGTGCATTATTTTTTGTGTTGCACTGCCTGAGTCTGGCTGGGAACACTCTGGGGCATATTTACGTTCCCTGGCGCATCCCTGCAAATGAGCAGGGATGCGCCAGGGAAGATGCGACACGCAAGTTTGCCCTTGCGCCACCGCCGATGCGCCGCATTTACAATGCGGCGCGCCGTGGCCCACAGAATGCAAAACACACAAGATGATGGACGGAATGCTGCACATTGGCAAACATTCACCCCCAGTCACAGATCTGGGTTTAATCCATCGTTATTTTGCTTCACCACGCCACCCCAGTTCAGACATAGCCATATGCAAATCAGTCTTGACCCTGTGCCTCATGGGAACAGTCCAGACCGAACTGCCAAGCCATGTCTTCCCTGGACCGGAATCAAGCATCCTAGGACTGGTTTCAGGCTTTCAGCCTTCATCAGCCAGGATAGCTTGACTCCTGTGGCGTAGTGAGCACGGGACCCACGTCTGGGCATACCCTTCCCACTTAGGGTGAAATGCAAAACACACAAGATGATGGACGGAATGCTGCACATTGGCAAACATTCACCCCCAGTCACAGATCTGGGTTTAATCCATCGTTATTTTGCTTCACCACGCCACCCCAGTTCAGACATAGCCATATGCAAATCAGTCGTGACCCTGTGCCTCATGGGAACAGTCCAGACCGAACTGCCAAGCCATGTCTTCCCTGGACCGGAATCAAGCATCCTAGGACCGGTTTCAGGCTTTCAGCCTTCATCAGCCAGGATAGCTTGACTCCTGTGGCGTAGTGAGCACGGGACCCACGTCTGGGCATACCCTTCCCACTTAGGGTGAAATGCAAAACACACAAGATGATGGACGGAATGCTGCACATTGGCAAACATTCACCCCCAGTCACAGATCTGGGTTTAATCCATCGTTATTTTGCTTCACCACGCCACCCCAGTTCAGACATAGCCATATGCAAATCAGTCTTGACCCTGTGCCTCATGGGAACAGTCCAGACCGAACTGCCAAGCCATGTCTTCCCTGGACCGGAATCAAGCATCCTAGGACCGGTTACAGGCTTTCAGCCTTCATCAGCCAGTATAGCTTGACTCCTGTGGCGTAGTGAGCACGGGACCCACGTCTGGGCATACCCTTCCCACTTAGGGTGAAATGCAAAACACACAAGATGATGGACGGAATGCTGCACATTGGCAAACATTCACCCCCAGTCACAGATCTGGGTTTAATACATCGTTATTTTGCTTCACCACGCCACCCCAGTTCAGACATAGCCATATGCAAATCAGTCTTGACCCTGTGCCTCATGGGAACAGTCCAGACCGAACTGCCAAGCCATGTCTTCCCTGGACCGGAATCAAGCATCCTAGGACCGGTTTCAGGCTTTCAGCCTTCATCAGCCAGGATAGCTTGACTCCTGTGGCGTAGTGAGCACGGGACCCACGTCTGGGCATACCCTTCCCACTTAGGGTGAAATGCAAAACACACAAGATGATGGACGGAATGCTGCACATTGGCAAACATTCACCCCCAGTCACAGAATGGCAGATGCGTGTCGCATCCCCCGACGGAAAGGCGGAGCATTGCTGGAGTCGCGTTGCAAGCGCGACGCAGCTCCAGCAATGCTCGGGGGTGCCCTATCCCTAACATGGTGCATCAATCCTTACGCCTGCTTCAAGCAGGCGCAGGGTTTTGACGCAGCATGGGCGTAAAAGTGACTCTGTGAAATCTTGTAGATTTCACTGCGTCACTTTTACGTGGCGTACCTGCGAGGGAACGCCCACCCTGCGCTGGAACGCCCACATGAAACGTGACGCAGGTTTCATGTGGCGCAGGTGTTTACATCGTGACGCATCTCCCTAGATGCGTCACGTTGTAAATATTGCGCAACGTGGCGAATGGTTTGCGTCGCCGCTGCGTCACATGAGTGACGCAACGGCGGCGCAAAAGTGGCGCAAGGGGCTTGTAAATATGCCCCTCTGTCCTCCACATAATTTTGTATCGTGGGGCTCAACATAAAATATTCCCCAGCATCATTAAGCCGCGTGCTTGTATGGCTAATACTAGGGCCTGGTTCACTTCCTTTCACTTTCCAGTCTTTCCTCCTCCCTGACTGAGAAAGTGGCTACTTTCAGGCGCTATGGCTTTCATTAGCTGCAGGTAAAGGTGAGGGGGTTAGATGTAAACTTAACCAGGGAGTGAAATACGGGAAGGGCAGACAACACTCCTGGCACGACCCACTAACTCAGCCTCTTGCTCTTCTGATGTCCCCCCAACCCCATTGTTCCGCTGTTAATTTTATCTCCAGCAAGAGTGTAGTAAAACAAACTTATTAGCGGCATCAAAGCCAGGCTGCCACATCACTGACCAGCCGTGTCTCTCTGAGACCTGGAATGTTGATTAGTGTTTTGTTCTGTGAAAGGCTGCAAGTTAAAGACACGGCAGGGAGGGGCTGAACACCTCTTAGCAAACCATTGCTAACCATTTAGTCTAAATGATTTAAACAGGATCAGGTTGCATGTAGATGTGCCCAGACACTGAAACTCCAGACTAATGGGGTCTGCACTGAGGTGATCATAATCAAAAGCTGGTACTACAAGTAATGTGAATCGGACTAAGTAAACGGAAGGAAGCAAATACAAGGACCCGTGCCTGAGCTACTGCTGGTGCTACAGACTTTAAAACCCAGGCAGCGCCAGCGCCACATGCTAGATCAATTTGCCACTGAAAAGAAATTTAATTATTTTATAGACACAATTGTTTTACATCCTCGTGATATTCTTTTTTTACACAGCATGCGACGTGTCCGCTTCTCCAACTCAGAGAGTGCTGCCTTCAGTGGCTTCTTTCCGCCCTGTAGTGCGGTTTGTAAATGTGCAGTGGTGGCGATCAGATTGATGACTACTATACAAGTAATACTAGTCATAATCTAAATTAACCTCCGTAACTGTCATAATCTAAATTAACCTCCGTAACTTGTTGTGTGTGTGTCTGCCATGTAACAGATAAATGTAAGCAAAAACAAACTAACGTTCGTCCTAAAAAGGGCCAGGGTCACTTTCAGTGGCGGCTCGCCGAGGGAGTGCTTCGGGGCGGTGTGGCGGGGGAGGTGCAGGGTGGGGGTAGTAAACTCCAGCATACGGCGTAACGGAGTTAAGTAAATAAACAAATAAGTAAAACAATTTACATTGCGCGAGCTGCATCGCCGAGTTGGCGTTGCAGCGCGTGGAATGTAAATTGTTTTATTTATTTATTTACTTAACTCTGTTACGCCGTATGCCGGAGTTTACTACCCCCCACCCTGCCCCTCCCCCGCCTCGCCACCCCGCAGCACTCCCTCTGCGAGCCGCCACTGAAAAACAGTCTTCTCTCCGAGCAGGGAGCTGGAACGGGTATTGTTTTGCATGCTAACAAAATTAAATTGTGACTGATGATTAGGATGTTGGTCACTTCTTTGGCTTTTCTGCAGACTGCATCAGCAATATTACACAGTGCAGGCTCATGTCCCCATTTTATGAATCTCAAATGAACTGCGTCACATGAGGTAGCGGCAATATAAGACACGCACGGTCTGCAGGTTTGAATACTGGGTTACGAAGTCACGGCACGGCCCCCATCCCACCCTTCCCCCATTGTACGTCTCGGCTGTTCTTTCTGACTTTCTTCTCCCGAGCAACTAGTCAACAACTCAACACAGTAACAAAGCCAGTTGGAAGGGCTGTTAGTGTAAGCGACAGACAGTACACAGCGGGGAGCAGGCAGCTCAACAAGGTACATTGGCAAACCAAATTTTGTACTTAACTGACGAAGTCCACCGCGGCGCTCCCTGAACCTTGTGTGCAATGGCGTAACTGGCAATGCGCACAAAGAGAAGCGTGAGACCGACTAAGCAGCAGGGCATACATGGCCAATCACTGCATGGCTTAACAATAAAGCCATACGCTGATTGGTCAAGCTCCGTGGACAGGAGCCTCCCACCCCGTGCTGCCTCACGTGCAGACTGCACCAGAGACCTAGTTACCGCCTCTCTTCTCTCTTGAGCCAATCGATAGGCTGCTCCAATGCTGTCATGCTACCAAAACAGCATGAGAGCAGTGTCAGGATTAATTTGGGCAGGGATCCTCACCGCTCATTAGGAGACCGGGGGATTGTGATTGTGTTTCCCCCGGGCTCACTAATTGTGCTGCTGGAGAGGCCTCTAGTGCGCGTGTCGGGCTGGCCGAAGAAAGGCAGCCGTCCAACCCGACATGCGCACTTTTGGCCCAGTTGCCCTGAGCATTGTCTGCTGTGCTGCTGTCAATATAATTAAGCCCCACCCACCTCAGGCCTGCATCAACATACACAGGCTTCCTGACTCGGCAACCCAGCCCGCAGCTGAAAGCTGACTGCCACGGGCAGATTAAAAAAAAGTACATGAATGTTATTTACAAATGTAGGAACTTTTTCATGTTTAATAGGAGGAGGCAGGGGGGCAAAAATATTAGTGGGGCAACGCCCTAACGTCCTAAGGGACGCACCGCCACTGGATGTAGTGTCTTGTGATTTAGAGTTGACGGGACCGCTTTGGTTCCTGATGGACTCTGTAGAACAGTGACATAAGTGCGTGGGTGATAGAATTCATGATGTAGAATGTTCATTTAACGGTTACATGCTAAAGAATAATGTCATGTAATAGCAAGCTCTGTGTATGGTGTGATCATTTGCATGTACCCGGGCTGGGGAGGATGCTACACCAAAGTTTCTTTCACCGGAACAGAACCAAACGGCGGTGAGCCAGGATCGTGTTGCATCCTCCCTAGGAAACGACGATCCTCATCCCGGTGCCTCCAGGACAGCAAGCGCTCCCTCGGAGGTGACCGTCGCGGCGGAGCCCTCCAAGCGATTCCTGGACAGCCCCGCATTGGACCCGCAAGAGTCCCAAATCTGACGGATGATCACACCTAGGCACGGTTACCAGGACCCTGGATCGAGAAGAACTCCCATCTGGACCTGCATCGAGCACCGTCCCTCAAGTGTGACTGCCTGACCTTACGATGGCCGCTCATGGCCCACTCATGGATCCTTCCCCAAGGATTACTATGTCCCGCTGAGCTTCGGACATCTCATCGCAGCGAAGCTCGGCTCCCACCTTCCACGACCAGTCCGAAGAGGACCTTGGACTGAGACGAAGACGACACCGGACCTGCACCGAGCACCATACCTCAATCGAGACTGCCTGACCTCACGATGGCCACTCATGGCCCACCCATGGTTCTCTCCCCAAGATGGACTAGGTCCCGTGGAGCATCGGACCACCCATTGCAGCGAGGCTCGGCTTCCTCCATCCACCTTCCACGACCTGGAACTGAGACGAAGCCAACACCGATCTAACGCTAAGCTCCGCTCCTCATTGCGAGAATGCCTGACCTTATGATGACCGCCACCGGCATACCCACGGACCCATGGAGCAATATGTGCCGCTAAAGACCCGCTAAAGACCGGACCAACCCTACAAATCCAATTCCCCCAAGTCGAGCACCGCAAGCAATTCACCGTCGATCCTACAGCCATGGAAATGCAGCGACGTGGTCCCTACCTCCACGCCACTGCTGGACTTGCCTGACCTTGTGATGGTCGTTAAGGGGGAACTCCCGGTCAATTACGCTGTGCTGTTGACCACCGGACTGCCCAAAAGAAGCGGTCCTCTCTGCAGACCATTCACACCCACTCGCCCCGGAACCGCTGGGCATCATCCTTCAAAGGAACGCAGACCCTACACTAAAACCAATGCCTCCAGCGTTACTACCTGATCGCAGGATGGCCGCCCACGGTTTATTCAATGAACTCACCCGGGTCCTGAAACTGCGCAGCCGAAACTCCGAGAACCTATGATAAGGAGCTTCTCAAGTGAATCAGGCAACAACTCGCCCCTGACTGCCACAGCTGTCACGGCAACAAGGAATCACAGTCCCGAGAATAAAAGACTCAGATGCCTGGCACCAAAAATGGCCGCCCATTGCCCAGTCACGGAACTCCCACGGCCAGCGTAACCCCGCCGATATGACCCCGTCAACCGAAGAAAGGATGCTCATCAAGAGCCCCGTGCAGCAACTCGCCCCCGATAAGCTGCTCTTGGCAGCAAGGAGCCACAGGCCCGCTGGTAAATTACCCGGATGCCTGACCCCAAAATGGCGGCTCCGTGAGCTCAGTCCCCCCTGATCAGCAATCTCAGATAGCGGGAGGAGCGACTCTGTCCCACGCCATCCCGCACCAGGACCGCGCAACAATTTGGCAATGAAACTGTCCAGTCTGGGGATCAACTGCCCGAGCATCGCCTGGAACCTGAAGCCATTGGGGTGAAAGGAAGTTAAGGGGCTGCACAGCAGGTCAGTAAGCCCTACCTCCCTGACCCATTTGAAGGCGGCACACCGCGACCACCTCCCCGCCGAAGCGCCCAGCACCACAACATCACTTAGAGTACTGCAGGTAATATATCAAGCCCGATTTCTATCCAGAGCACACCTCAAAAGAGTGGTCCCCATCACACTACAACCATTCTGTAAGCAGATTAATGCCCTCCGCACCACACAATACCCCACTGACCTCTTCGTACCTCAGACCAGGGCAACAGTTAATCACAGATACCCGATACCTCCCCCCTCCGCTTAGGGTAACACCTAAGCACAGACCCACGGACCCATAATTAGAGAGGGCCCACCCTCGCCTACCATTCTCACTACGAGACCCTTATCCCCTAGATGGTGGCCCCTGACCATTTCTAATCCCTCACCCTGATAGAACCACGTTCTCTCCCTCTCGGAAACGCAACAATGTCACCTGGCGCGCCAATTTCCACTAGCCCCCCCGTACCGACCTACTTGAAACCACACGGCACAAACTCCTTCGCGATAAGTTTCCCCCCTACCTCTCACTTAAAGCGAAAAGAAACTTCAAACAGAGACTGATTAGACAGCACCCAGAAACACTAGTTGCGGACATATACCACTGCTCCTCCAAAGGGCAGATAAAAATGGATCTCATCTTCCACACAGAAAGACCCGATAACTGGAACGCCACGTTCAGAACACAGCTTCACATCTCCAAAACTACGATTACTCCGGATAGCTACAAACTGACGACCTCACTCACTAACCGTTCGAGACGGAGCGGGAACACTTCTGTGACCATCTACTCGAACAGCACAGTCCTGATACAAGCCAACAATGAGAACCTAGAGGCCTTCGACTCCCTCTTACCCTCACTTCGAAATGCCCACCTGCACACGCTCCTACCTTCCATGACCCACTCCTTACCCCCGGTCAGCCTGTCTCGCCAGGAGAGTCGAACAACCATTCCCGCGCCCTTTGCCAGAACCACCATCCTCCCTCCACGAGTCACCACCCACACCTACGCCCCCATGAATCAGGATCTCCAACCCCCCACCGAACGTCACCCACACCCTCCCCCCGTATCACCTCCACCACCATACCAGGAATGACCCAGACCTGCAAGCACAGACCACCAACTACATTACCCCACCTGTAGGCAACAGGACGGTGAAACCACGACACGACCCATTGCACCCCTTGCCCACGGTCCCAAACAGAGGCAACACGGACAGCACAATCAGCAATAGACATCACAACACTGACATGCCCACCACCTCCCGGGACGACCCTGCCCAAGACACCCTCACCCCTGCCTCGGAAAACATGGTGCATCGTCTCGCCCTATTAGAAAGCCAGCTAGAAACGATAATCCTGGGCCTGAACGAAATCTTAACTAACCTCGACAGGGCCTGAAAGCCTAGTCAAACCCCTCCCCGGTCTCCAACTCTGACCAGCCCCACCCAACTAAGGCCTGACAAAGTTCCGCGCCCTAGTGGGATCTCAACCACCTTCGCGACCCGGACACAGAGACCCATAAGAACCGATACAGAGAACCGGTTACAGAGACCCACAAGAACTAAAGTCACAATGTCCTCAGAGGAAGCGGCTGATCTAGCTTCAACGTACAACTCTCCCCCCACAGCCTCCCCTAAATCCAAGATCCAAGTGATCACTGGATTCAGAAGAGATTACACCCCCCCCGAAATCCCCAAGACCCACGGCCCTCCTTACTACCATACCTAGGGCCCCCCCTGGAAAGAAACACAACAAAGAGGGGTCCTCCACCAACTGCATGCTCATAAACTGCAGATCAGCCTCCAAACATGCAACAGAACTAGCAGAAACCATCCTCTCCCATGACATAGACATCGCGTTCATCACAGAGACTTGGCTAAATGAGTTCTCCGCACCAAGGCTTTACTATTATCAACAAAGACATAAAAGATCAAAGAGGTGGGGGTATAGCAATCATACACAAGAACAACATCGCCATTGTGGAAATGGACACCTTCAAGTACAGCACCATTGAATGTCTCACCGCCAACATCAAGACAAATGACAATAGAGCAATACTCTGCCATCTTCTATATCACCCCCCAGGCAACACCACCGGATTCGGGGAACACTTCTCCGACTTGATTGCTCACTGCTCACTCGGAGACTCAAACAACTTAATTCTTGGGGACCTCAACCTACGTTGGAATGAAGTAAACAACTCGCTAATTCAAACCCTAAACAATCTTTTACATGACAACAATCTTTCCCAACACTGCTCAGAGGAAACGCACTATAAAGGAGCAACCTTGGATGCCATTATCGCTCAACGCGACGCAGTTATGATAGACCACATCCTCCCCGTGGAATGGTCCGACCACCACATCATCCTATTCCACATCAACCAGAAAGTGCTATTCCAGCCCCCCTCGCAAGACCCCCCCAAATGGACTAGAAATCTAACTCAGATTCCCCTAGCCGACCTAGAAGAAAGGATAAGCTCTCTCCTCCCTAGCGCCAATGATCACCTCATCACAACTGAACTCACCTCGCACTACAACTCAAATATGTCGGCCATTCTTGATCAACTAGCCCCACTGAAATTTAAAAAACCAGGAACACTCCATCCAGATCATGGTTTAACACTAACATCAACTCCGAAAGGAGACAACTAAGAGCCACAGAAAGACTTTGGAGGAACAACCCTTCCGTTATCCTCCGCGAGCAACTCAAAGTAGCTCGCAGAAAATACAAAAAGCACATCAAGAACGAAAAAACCACGTTTTTCTGCACCGCGCTAGACAACGCAAAAAAAAGACCCAACGAGCTCTTTAACATCATTAGGAAACAAACCTCCAAGCCCGCTACGCCCTCAGTGCGGGCTTCCAAAGAACTGTGCGACAACTTCGCCAACTTCTTTAATGACAAGACCACCAAGATTGAGCTCTCACTGGACATCAACATCATCCCCCCCATCAAGAGCATCACGCCTGAGACCAAACACAACGCATCCAAGCCCCCTACAAAATTCTGGAAATCCTTCAACCCCATTCAGGAAGCAGAGATAGTCAAACTGATCTCCACCTCCAATCCCTCATCCCACGTCCTAGATCCTTTACCTCCACACCTGACCAAAAAGCTGAAACTCTCCCTAGCCCCGCTCTGGTGCAAGATCATAAACAGCTCCCTGAGAACCAGAGTCATTCCAGACTGCCTCAAAGTTAGACAAGTCACGCCACTGCTGAAAAAACCAGGCCTTGACATAAACGACCTGAATAACTTCAGACCTGTCTCTAACTTACCTCTTCTATCCAAAATCCTAGAAAGATGCGTGCTCACAACTAACTCAACACACGGATAGCATCAACCTTCTTGATTCCCACCAATCGGGCTTCAGAAAAGGCTGCAGCACTGAAACCGTGATCCTCAACGTCATTGATGATATCCACAAGTCACTTGATTCGGACCAATGCTGCCTACTCATTCTCCTAAACCTATCGGCAGCCTTCGACACGGTCGATCACAAACTTCTCATTAAGGTTCTTCAAGAAAGGGCAGGTCTTGATGAGGTGGTCCTACACTGGTTTTCTTCCTTCCTTCACAACCGCACCCAAAGAATAAAAATCAAAAACTTTGCGTCCCCCAAGGTTCAGTGCTCTCCCCGCAACTTTTCAACATCTACATGGAACCCCTCACCACCCTACTCAAAAAAGCCAACATTCCCTTCCATCTGTATGCAGACGACACACAGATTTATGTGGAAACCTACTCCATCGATGACATTCAGAGACTCAACGACACACTAAGAGAAGTCCAACACTGGCTTTCAAGTAACCACCTAAAACTCAATCAAGACAAAACAGAAATACTCCTCATCTCTAACAAAGAAGAGAACCCCCAAATTGCGGAATGGCTAAAAGCTATTGATGCGCTCAACGGTAAACTCACCTTGGCCGACTCTGTAAAATCACTAGGTATCATGCTAGACCCAAAATTGGACATGACCAAACACATTAGGAATTCAGCCAAGAGCGCCTTCCTTAACCTGAAGCTACTGAACAAAATAAAACCTTTCATCCCGCCCAAGGACCTCAAACAAGCCACCCAAGCATTGGTGTTGTCAAGACTAGACTATGGGAATGCAGTCCTCTAAGGGATAGCAAAATCACACCTTGCTCCCCTCAAAACAACTCTCAATGCAGCAGCCAGAATGGTCACCGGAGTCAAGAAATTCGATCACATTTCACCCGCACTCAGAGAACTAAAATGGCTCCCAGTTGAAATGCGTGCTAGCTTCAGAACAGCCTGCCTCTCGCACAAAGCCCTTCACACAGGCAAACCAGAATACCTGGCTTCCAAACTCAAAAAAGCCGGTCAGACCAGGAACCTCAGGAGCTCGAACACTCTACTACTCATCCCGCTGAAAACACGCAAACAAAGAACCGCAGCCCGGTCCTTCGCTGGTAACGCGCCTAAAATCTGGAACTCTATTCCCCCCCACATCAGAACTATCCCCTCCTTTGCAAAATTCAAAAGTCAGCTTAAAGTCCTTTTCCTTGATCGTTCCCTAGCGAACCGATAGGAGCCGCTGAAGCGCCGAAGCCGGCACTTCGCACCACTTCGACTCTGTGGCCCCAAGTCTTCTACCTCCTCCACTTCCCAGACCCTGATCTCGCTCACTCCTCCCTGAAAGAGGAGCTCTGCTCAAGACAACAACACTCTTCTAAAGCATTCCAAGACTTCAGCGCTCCAAGGTTACACAAAGCGCCAGAACTCTCCGTCCACGATATATACTATTACTGTATTATGTGATTTTTTTTGCAGCACAACTGTTGTAAAGCGCTCCGATACCCTCGGGTCTGGCCAGCGCTATATAAAAGTTCATAATAAATAAATAAATAAATAAAATGAGCAGGACTCTGTTTTGTGGGGTTGAGCCTGCTGATAGAGGTGGGAAGGGCACTCATTACTGGGTATGGCCTCTGGGAAGCCTGAGACTCCTCTGAAGTGGGGGATGGGGCCTAACAACCGACCTCAAGTGTGCAGTTCAGGTTTTTGGGCTGCTAATATTGACATGTGCCAGTGCAGGACCTCTTTATGGCCTTCTGAGTGGAGAAGAAACACAAATCCAGCAGTCTACAAGGCCTCTTAGTGTGTGGCCTGTCCCACACCCAGGGTATGGTATGCAGAGAACCTAATCCTTGATCAGGGTGTGCCGGAAGCTGGTTCTGGTGACTTAGTGGACTAATGTGCCCACTGTGGGGACCTGTGTTTAAGCTCATGGTCACAGGTTCAAATCCTGTTGGGTCCATTGAGCCACTCATCCTTCTTAGGTTGATAAAATGAGTGCCATTGAGTTGGGTAACAATAAACATCTGTAATTCCACACCAAGATACCCTTGGGTGAATGTGCGCTTACAAATACTCATTTTATGTTATGTTTTAGGTCACCTTGGCTGACTCTTACCTCACACCACAATGCTTATGGCTAACTATACATTTCTCAGTTCTTTCAAATGCATAAACTACCCAGGTGAGAGCCACTGGAACAAATTTGCTCCTTCCTAATCCATAGCCCCAGCTCCTATTGATATGCATTATACAGTTTGATACAAATAAATGACCTTTGAAATGTTTTTTTCCAGCCCTACAGATCAATGAGATTCTACCTGCTGGCTCAAACATATATTCACAGAGCCTCAAGTTACCCAGTTCCATGCATGAGTACCTCATTTAGTCAGGCATTTTGTTACATGCTTGGATTTGTAGCCCTTTATGAAACCAGGACTATAATTTCCAGAATTCAAAGCAAATTCCTGTCCTGAATAAGCTACCCATGCATGGAATGGGAAACATGAGAACGTTGATTTTAAAGATCAAAAGGAAACTGCATTTGTTAGCACCATCAGTGTAACTCTATACCATTAGTGCCCGGCCAGATCACAGGAATGCTGTACATACACATATATCTTCCGAATGTCTCCATGTTACATATAATGCTTTCAGCCAGCCCAAGCTTTTTAGCCACCATCAATTTGAATTCTTGGACCTGTAGGTTACTTTCTACCTTTATAAGCCTAAAATTAAAAGTCCCAGTCGTCAATGTGTGATTGTATAAAAAGCTACTGCCGGCTGAAGTTGTCACACTTCATGTGCTGCCACTAGATTCTATGCATACCTCACCTTATATGGCTGTCCATGATGTACTTGTATCTGGAAAAAGCGTTACTGCCCATGCTGTGCCGGCTTTGTGAGGAAGGCGCAGCTAGCAGTGTACTTGTGTGTTTTGAGAAGTAGAGCTTGCCACCTTCCTTACAGCGACTGTTTTGTTTGAGGGAGCCTTGCACAGCTCCTCCCTCCTGTATTTTTTCTGGGAAAGAAGCTTGTACTTCTGCTTGCTTCCTGGTCTGTAACTCTTTTGTGAAGGAGGTGCCACAGCTTCTGCCCACTCTTTTAATTTTTAGGTCGAGCCTCGACAGCACTTGTGCTGTCTGCAAGACCTGTTGCATCTCTTCTGTGGGCTTTGGCACACCCACCGTTTGCTATTAGTGTTTATCTGTGGCATTCAGAAATGCTGGCTTGTTATTGGTACATTTGTGTAAATGTCCCTCCTTTGTGTGCTGAGCTCCCTCCCCGGCGATTCCACTAAGAAAACATTTTGGTTGGCCATCACACTGTACAGGGTGTGATGGCCCCTTCTATCGTAGTCCTGCGATGTCGATCTCAGTTGTGCTTTTTTTGGGTAGGATATTGGTTTGGTTTTGGGCTTCCTTTTAAGGGGGTTGGGCTTGGTTGTATGGCTTGAAAGCAACTGCTGCTGATGCCGTATCTGAGCACTGTTGGAGCAAACAAACACTGTAGAGGAACGTGGACAGTGCTTTGGATGCCATAGAAACAAGGTGCATTTTTTAAGAGACAGCTTGACTCGGGTGCAAGTAGTCATATCCATCATGTAATGATGGCAGAGGAAGGGAAAAGGTGGCCATGGGACACCCTCTACCCGCAGTAGTGAGGAAGTTAATTCTACCTCGCAGCCTCCCTGTGAGTCTCGTAGCCCCTCGTCTTGGTCTGCCGCTCCCTCTTCCTCACGGCTCCAGGTATTGATATGTCCTCTACTGGCCCTGCTTGCAGGATCCGTTGCTATATTTTGCTCTGAAACCATGCGTTCATGTAACTTGTGTTGGAGTGAAATACCATGTGCCACAAGCCATATTTGTAAATTCTGTGATAAGCGGAAAATCCAACAAGACAGCGAACATTACTTTTTGCAGATGTTTTTATAATGGTCAATAACCACCAAGTACATTCCCTGCCTTGTGTTATGCAAAGCCTCATTTCACCTGTGTTCTTATTGTCCCATGGTTCTTGTTCGAATATACCACTGTTTTTCAACCTAAGCTACGATTTTCTCTCCATGGGGACCACATTTTATCAAACTTTCCTTGGACACCATTTACTTGTCCCGATTACCACTGTCCTTCCACTCGTTTCAACGCCATTCTTGTAGCTGATACATCTTTCTTCTTTGTCTCTTCTTACCGTTAATAAGTCTAATAAAAAAAATGGTACTGAATAATATCTTTGAGAGGTGCTCTGTCCTCTCCGCTTGCGTGGCGGAGGAGAGGAAGCCTGCACCAGGAGCATTTGTGGTCAATATTGGAGATGCTCAGGGTCCCCTAGGCCCCCGCTCACACGAGCTTTCAAGCTTACTCCAGGGCGTGCTGTTAGAGGTTTGCTTCCCCCTTGTGCCACAGTGTTTTTCTGAGTTTTTGGGGGGAGCTGCCTGAGGGAGAAATGCACTGAGGGCAGTGTTCTGAGTGTGCAGGGAGGTAAATTGAGCTCCCTGCAACTTTGCCCAGATTTTGAGGATTTTTCCAATGATCTATGACCCTGTATGGACCCCTGCCAGTGTAATGTGCCTCAGTTTGAGATACTGGATGCCCTTGCTGATGCTTCTGCACATAGCTCCACGGACTGAATAGTGCTGCTCTGACTATTCATGGTGTTTTGGCTCACTCTTGGATTCAAGACATTGGTACTGCCTACATTATATTGATGGGCACTTGGCCGATTGCTGGGGGCAGGACTGTTCACCCCAGAACTCTGTCTTGCCAGGAGATGGGGGCACAATCACACCGCCGAAAGTGCGCATTTAACCAGCTGGCGAAGACGTGGGTCTACTGGGCCTAGAACGGGCCAAGACCGGTCCTAGAGCAGGTGCTGTTTTACTGTCAATTGATTGTGGGGCAGACTTATTTTTTTAGGCATAACCCCATTCTTTGTAAATGCAGATATTTACAGCAGCCTGTCTTCAGATACATTCAAATTTATAGCAGATAAACTACCAGGAATTGATGAAAATAAATAAATACAGCCTCACATTTTAGATCTGTGACAACAGGAGTGGTACACTTGGGTCACTGTAGAACACAGCTAAGCACAGAACAATCAGTTTCTTTATTTTCTAAAGACAGTGCAGCTGTGGGATAACTCCGTGGGTGAATGCATCTATTGCTTAAATCTGCACGCAACCTACAATATATAGCTTTAAATCTGGTAGGTCCAGCAAGTATTTTCATCCTTCTAGGTCAATACTGTAAGGACCAGGCTCACTATTTACAGCAAGCATTGCAAAGCCACTAAGCCTTGCCTATGTGTGAGCTAATCTATTAGGGCAACCAGGCAGTGGCAAAGATAATGGGCAAGCCGCTGAGTGACATCATCAATGCCCTTGACGCTGCTGGAAGTGATTGCAATGGGCTAAAATTCAACTACACATTTCCATCCCACACCACATAATTCGACAACAAACCATATATTTCAACTCAACAACACAATTACACAATACACCACATACATCCGAACCACAGCACAGAATTCCACATCATTTCACAAAGTTCAACAGCACACCACACAATTTAATTCCACAACATACCACTCCACAACACAAAATGCTATTCTGCATAATTACACTCTATCACACACAATCCCACTCCACATAATTCCAGTACACGCAATACCACATAATTACTATCCACATATTTCCACTGAACACCATGCCACATAATTCCACTACACAAATCCACTTCACACCACACAATTCCACAACTAACAATTCCAATCCAACCCACATAATGCCATTCCACATCACATACATCCACTCCACTCTAATCCAAAACACATGGGTAAAAGACTAAGGGCCAGATGTACGACCATGACAATTTGCGACTCTCAAATTGCGCTCGATTGCGAGTCGCAATTTGCGAGTAGCAAAATGCCATGTACAACAGTGGGTTTAACACTGTTTGCGATCCCCAATGGGGTCACAAATTGCGAGGCTCATGAATACTATTGAGCCACTCACAATTTGCGAGTCCATTGGGAATGGCTGGCCCTCCCAGGGATGGTGGCCTGCTGGGCTCAGCAGACCTCCATGTCTGGGACTGCTTTTAAATAAAGCAGTATTTTTTTATTAAATGCAGCCCGTTTTCCTTAAAGGAAAACGGGATGCATTTACAAAAATGAAAATGAAACGTTTTTGTTTCATTTTTTAAGGGAAGGCAGTGGTCCCTGGGACCACTGCCTGCCCTCAAAAAATATTTTCCCCTGCATTTGCAAAGGGGAAGGGGTCCCCTGGGGACCCCTTCCCTTTTACGAGTGCATTACCACCCTCTTGAAGAGGGTGGCAATTTGCGAGTGTTGCGGTCGCAAAACATTCATACATGGGGTTGCGGTCACTATTAGGGAGGGAACGCCCCTTCCTAATAGCGACTCGCAATTCCTAAATAGTGAGTCGCAAATAAATTGCGACTCGCTATTTAGGAATTGTACATAGCCCTTTCACATTTTGCATGCGCAAACAGGTCGCAAACCCTTTTGCGCATGCAAAATAGGGTCGTACATCTGGCCCCCTGTCATTTACAACGCCAATACCTCTAACTCACAAATGCGAGAACAATTTGCATTGCAAATGCTTGTTTAAGCTCCTGCTTACAAAGTACCAGTTTTGTGAGAGAGTCAAGCACAGCTGTTAAGCCTACTTACTGCTCCTGATTTAAGAGACAGAGATAAAGGTAAGAGAATGAATGATAGAGTTGGAGGTTAGTGGCAGAGTAGGACAGAGGTGAGTGAGACGGAGGTTCAAAGAAAGCAACAGGAAAGTAGGGGTGCTAGAAACAGGGAGGAGAGAAGGAGATGTAGTTAATTTATGTGATATGATGCATGGTGGATGTATGGCAGAATATAGGACTGAGGTGTGAGAATAAGAGGGAGGTTTGAAGGTGAAGTAGGGTGAGGTAGGGAACCTGAGAAAGATAGCATGGCAGAGTAGGAGGTAAGAGTGGTAGATGAGAGGAAGGTGGGGAAGAATACAGTAGTAGTTGAGGTGAAAGGGATACTGATGAGGTGTGAGGCCAGTAGACATGTGAAAGAAAGAGAAATGGGATGATATGGTAGTGAAAGAATGAGAGAAAGACTTAGAGGTGAGAGCAGAAGCAGGCAGGATTAAATAAGACATAAGAGGATAGAGACTACCTGTCACAAAGTGAGGTGATGCATTACAAAATGCTGTAGCTTAGTGTGATTAATGAAGTACTTCTAGCCTCGAATGTACTACTGTATATCGATGCCCAGAATATCGCGTTACAAGAATATCGAGGTACAAAATATCGGAATGTAAGTGCAGGTACAGAAGTATAGATTTACTATTCCTAACTCCACCTCTATGTACCTTGGAGATAAATGTACCACATATATGTGAAGCTAGGTTTAGAAAATCTAGTCTTACTTACCTATCGATATTATTTTTTCTTTGATTTTTTTGGCCTTGATACTGTATTTTATCAATATCCTGGGGTCGATATTCAGGGTGCACACCTTCCAAGCCCCATATACATTTATGTCTGTATCGTCGGACCTTAACATTTCATTTGTCCTTACTGCTATGACTGCACTTGTAACTTTATATTTCAAGCTCCCCAGTGCCCCCATCAGGAAGATGAAGCACAGGTCAGCTTTACTTAGGTCAGGCCAGCATCTTAGAAAAATAACCTCACTTTATGAAGAGCTTGGTAATTCTGTCAGTGCTCCAAATATACATGTTATGTATTTTAATACGGTTTTATTAGAGTGGTAACGCAAATTTACATATCATAAGGCATACAATAAGAGGAACAAATGTATTAACAACAACCAGTGTACAATCATACAGGAGACTGTACCTGTGTTGCTGATGCTTTTTGTGCACACTGTGACATGCGTAATAATCTATGACGGAAGCTTAGAAACTGGAAAATTCTGGACAATCTCCTGAATGCCATCATCTCCCTCTACAGTGGGACCTTGGTGAAAGTAAAACTATCTGGGGATACGGTATCCCTAAAACTCCACACAGATAGGGGACTAAAACAAGGATGTGTCCTTGCCTCAACACTCTTCAATTTATACACAGGGGATCTGGGCAAGGAGCTGCAAAGTGCCAATCTAGCTGCACCAAAGATAGGCCAAAAGAAAGTATACTTATTGCAGTACACAGATGATTTGTTACTTTTTGACCACACAAAAACAGGCCTCTAGGAGGGGTTGGACGCCTTACACATCTGTAATGAACGTAATGATCAATTTGCCAATCCAAATAATCCCAAAGTGATGATATTCAGGTGTTATGCAAGAAAGATATTGCACAAATGGAGGCTGGGCTCCCAGACCATAGCATCTGCAAAAAGTAGCAACTATCTTGGGGCATGGTTCAGTGATACGGGGAAAGTGACCATATATCAGAGCAGGATGAAGACTAAAGCCCAAGCAACCATATATGCCCAAGGTAAATTGCACAGAAAAGCTATACAGCACGACTGTAGCAATTAGGAGGGTTATAAAAGGCAAATTGCAGTCTATAGTAGGCTATGTTCAAAAGCATTTCCACAGCATAATGAGATTTTACTTGAAAAAACCCAGTGTCAGGGCTACAAGCGCATCTTTCGGCTACCAAGATATACACGCAATAGCCTGATACGACTGGAGTTTGGCCTCACCCAGCAAATATATGAATGCTTGGACACATGTGTGAAATATTACTATTGGATCCTGAATGCACCAGAAGGATCCAAGAAGGAGGTCCTAAAGTCAATATATGCAGCACCACAGCCATCATGTCCTCCATACACTCCGGGGTGCCCACCAACCCCAGCCCCCACCATCTATTCAGCCTTGGAACCAACCCAATCAGCACGGAACTCGCCAGCATCATCAATACAGCCATATCCAAGCAGCTTTCCCAGACTAATGGAAACATGCAGTGGTAAGACTCCTCCTAAAGAAACCCTCCACCAATCCCATCGATCTCAAAAATTATCGACTGATCTCTCTGCTTCCCTACCCGGCCAAAGTACTTGAGAAAGCCATAAACCAAAAGCTCACAGAATACCTGGAACAAACCACCTACTCAACGCCTCATAATCAGGATTCCGTGCCAACCACAGCACTGAGACCGTGCTCAGCGCTGCCACAGATAACATCAGAACTCTCCTCGACTGCGGAGAAACTGTGGCCCTCATCCTCCTCGACCTCTCTGCTGCGTTCAACATCGTCTCCTAGCACGCCCTCATCGCCAGACTCCACAACATCAGCATACAGCAAAACGCCCATAAGTGGATTGCCTCTTTTCTCACAGGACGCATACACAGAGCATCCGTCTGCCTCCCTTCACCTCCGAACCCAAGGTCATCATATGGAGAGTACCCCAAAGATCATCCCTCAACCCCACTCTGTTCAACACCTACATGACCCCCCTCATAGACGTCATCAGATCCCAAAGCCTCAACATAATCTCCTATGCAGACGACACTCAACTAATCCTCTCGCTCACCGAGGACCCCTCCAACCCCAAAACCAACTTCTGTGACGCCATGACCAATGTAGCTAACTGGATGAGAGGCAACTGCCTTGAACTCAACTCCAACAAGACGGAAGTACTGATCTTCGGGAAGAACATCTCCGTATGGGACCACAGTTGGTGGCCAACAGAATTCAGACCAACACCCACACCACCAGATCATGCACGCAACCTGGGCATCCTCCTCGACAGCAAGCTGACCATGAAACAACAAATTAACGCAGTAGCCTTCTCCTGCTTCCCAACCCTCTGCATGCTCTGCTGAATCTTCAGATGGATCCCAGTCAACACCAGAAAGACAGTCACTCAGGCCCACGTCACCAGCTGCCTCGACTACAGCAATGCTCTTTAAGCCGGCATATCCATCAAGCTCCTCAGAAGACTCCAACCATACAGAATGCTGCAGCCAGACTCATCCTGGACCTCCCCAAATGGACCCACATCACCCCCTACCTTAGAAATCTCCACTTACTCCCCATCCAGAAAAGATGCCAGTTCAAGATCCTCACACACACCTACAAAGCTCTACACAATCAAGGATTGTCCTACATTAACTATTGACTGAACTTCCACATACCCACAAGACACATGCGCTCCTCCTCACTTGCTCACACACACACCTCTTGCATGCATCGCAGCCTTAGTGGGGCCGCTCCTTCTCCCGCATTGCCGCCAAGACCAGGAACGACCTGCCACTCCACCTCCGAATGGCACCCTCCCTGGCGGACTTCAGAAGGAGACTCAAGATCCGGCTTTTCGACGGAGACCTGGCACCCTCAGCATCCAGATACACCTAGGGGTAATTGTGCTGCGCTATATAAATGCTGACTGAATGATAGTTTTATTAGTCACTAACTGAAAGAAGGATATGACATTTTGTTTAGCTGTATGA
Source organism: Calotriton arnoldi (assembly GCA_963921515.1). Taxonomy (NCBI): domain Eukaryota; kingdom Metazoa; phylum Chordata; class Amphibia; order Caudata; family Salamandridae; genus Calotriton; species Calotriton arnoldi. The sequence goes on from CAWUFW010003362.1 coordinate 1,751,601, forward strand.
CGGAGACTCCGCACTTTGTCTCGCCAATCCGCATTGCTCAAAGATGCTGGCTGATGATCACCGCCATGTACCAAATTCCAATTTATTTGGAAGACTATGCCACCCATCTTGCTTTGATGCTTACAGACCTTGCACTTTATCCTCCTCATTGGCATATTTTAAGTTGGTCGTCATTTGTCCCTCACTCTTTTTATATAAAATATTTAGTCACATGTATGCTTTCACACTTGCATATTCGAAATGCACAATCTGTATAAAAATACGGCACCATGCATGTTGTACAAGTGTTTTTATATACTTTTTTTATTACTATTTATTATTGCAATTGTATTGATTGAAGAATTGTAATGATTTTAATTAATTCCGCAATAAAATTTAATTCATTCATGCCCTGTGACATCATGGATTCAACCCAGATCTGTGACTGGGGGTGAGTGTTTGAAAAGTTTCAGCGCTCCGTCCATCATCTCCTTGTGTTTGCTTTGTTCACCCTAAGTTGGCAGGGTATGCCCAGACGTGGGTCCCTTGCTCACTTTGCCACTGGATTCAAGCTAGCCTGGCTGATGAGGGCTGTTGGCCCGAAACCGGTCCCAGGAGGCTTGATTCCGGTCCAGGGAAGACATGGCTTGGCAGTTCGGTCAGTACTGTTCCCATGGGGCACAGGGTAGAGACTGATTTGCATATAGCTGCGTCTGAACTGAGGTGGCGAAGTTAGCTAAAGAATGATGATGGATTCAACCCAGATCTGTGACTGGGGATGAGTGTCTGAAAAGTTTCAGCGCTCCGTCCATCATCTCCTTGTGTTTGCTTTGTTCGCCCTAAGTTGGCAGGGTGTGCCCAGAAGTGGGTCCCTTGCTCACTTTACCACTGGATTCAAGCTAGCCTGGCTGATGAAGGGTGTTACCCAGAAACCGGTCCCAGGATGCTTGTTTCCGGTTCAGGGAAGACCTGGCTTGGCAGTTCGGGCTGGACGGTTCTCATGAGGCACAGGGTCAAGACTGATTTGCATATAACTGGGTCTGAACTGAGGTGGCGACGTGAGCTAAAGAATGATGATGGATTCAACCCAGATCTGTGACTGGGGGTGAGTGTCTGAAAAGTTTCAGCGCTCCGTCCATCATCTCCTTGTGTTTGCTAAAGAGCTTTACATGAGCACCAGATTAGATAACACAGGTTTTTTTTTTTTTAACATGGGGATTTTTTTTAACATGGGGAGACTAAGTGGTTTGCCTAAGATCACAGGATGTGTTAAGACCCATCTCCCTTGTTCCTTGAAAGTAATCCCTAACAGCAACTAGCCATGGCACTCTCAGCAGCTACAATCCAAATAATCAGTAGAGATATGGAGCTAGATGTACCAACATTGGCAATGGCGATTTTCAAATAGCAATTTATTGTGAATCGCTATTTGTAATTGCTATTACTAATGTACAAAGGGGTTATCTAGCCCCTTTCCCCTAAATAGTGATTCGTAGTGGGTCGCTAATAGACCTATCTCATGAATATTAATGAGGTAGGTTGCAATTTGTGACCTGCTGGGATTTACTGACATCACAGGAATGGTAGCCTGCTGGGGCCAGCAAACCCCCATGTCTGTTATTGCTTTTTCATTAGGCAATGTTTTTCTTTTTTTAAATGCAGCCTGTTTTACTTAAAGGAAAACGGGATGCTTTAAAAAATAAAAATGAATGGGTTAAAACTAACTTTCAGTTGGTAGTAAAGTGCGAATGTTCTCCAACTGCCTTTCAGTTGCAAAACATTGGTACATACCATTCGGATTCCCTAATTGGAAGGGACGCCTTGAAGGCACCCCCTTCCAAATAGTGATTCTGTTTGTGTTCGCAAATCCAAACTGCTATTCGGTAACAAGTTACTAAATTTCAATTTGGAATTTGTACATTACAAAAAGCCTTTTTGTGGCCGCAAACGGTCCAAATCTAAGAATCGGCCCGTATGCGACAGCAAAAATGCTTCGCATATCTAGCCCTTATTGTATTAATACCACCAGAATATTGACCTATGCACGAGGCTGAGGTAAATATATAACCCTTTCTGGAATTATTGAAGTTTGTGATTGGCCACAAATGTACTTGTTTGTAGACAATCATAAACTTCCAAGGCTAACCACACCTTTGGGGACACTTAAGAAGTGCGGCAGCTTGACATGCAGAGCTGGACCAATAGCAAGCCAGTAAGAAGGAATGCCCGGTCACTCACCGGTAATCATCATTACTCCGAGTCCTGGTCTTCACCTTTCCATTCCTCACAAGTGAGCAGCTTATCTGCTCTACAGAATCCTTTTACCATAGCAAATGAAAATACTCCCCCAAATATGGTGCTGCCTACACTGTCTGGCATGCATTAAGGGGGAAGTACGACATAACAACATTATGAGAATACCAAAGAAACCCAAGACAAAGAAAACATAAACAATCATCTGAATAAAAAAAAAACAGGGAGGGAGGGACGGGTCAGGAATAGAATGTGAAGACCAGGACTCGGAGTAATGAAGATTACCTCCTCGTTCGTCTTCCCGTTCCATTCCTTACAAGCGAGCCCATACCCAAGCAAAAAGGTGATTGAAAACACAAAGATCAGAAGGATGCAGCAGACCCAACAGGTCAAATTTAATCAAAACAGAAACAGTACAGATCACAAATCATGTACAGCAGTCAAAACATGAAAGCCAAAAGCAGCAGATGCCGCCATCCCCAACTGAAGTCAGTAGTGGGATACAAAAGTATGGGGAGAGGCCCAAGTAGCAGCATTACAAATATCCCGCAAGGAGGTACCCTTAAACATGGCCCAGGAGGAGGAAACCCAATGAGTGGACTGCCCCTGGACGGAAGAAGGAAGAGGAAAGTGTGCATTCTTGTAGGACAGGACCACCGCACACTTCAACCACAGAGTCAAAGTGGACAGAGAAGGCTTCAGACCCATACCAGACGTCCCGTAGGTAACAAAAAGAGAATCCACCTTGCGAAACTCACAGGTATGGTCCAGATAGATGCGAAGAGGTCGCAACACATCCAGGGAATGCAGAATCTCCTCCTCAGGGGAGGAAGGATCAGGAAAGAACACAGGAAGAACAATATCCTCCTGACAGTGGAAAGCAGACAAGACTTTGGGCAGAAAAAACAGACTAGGCCACAAGATCACCTTGTCCGAACAAAAATGCAAAAAAAGGTGGAGAAGCCAGCAAAGCCCCAATCTCACCAACCCTCCTACCCAAAGAAATTGCTACCAAAAAAAAGAACCTTAGCCGAAAGGAACTTAATGTCAACAGAAAGCAGGTGCTCAAACAGGTCGACCAGTCAACGCCTGAAGCACCAAAGGAAGATCCCAAGCGGGAACCGGAGAGCGGGAGACAGGCTGCTGAAACAAAAAACTCAGCAAAAGGTGAGACACCAAAGGAGAGGCAGATGCCACCACAGAACCCCGGAATGCAAGAATGGTGGTCCATTGGGCACGGAGAGTGGAGACAGCGAGACCCAACACAAAACCATTCCACAAAAAATCCAAGGCCTCAGGAAGAAGACAAACCCCACTCACTACACCAGGAGTCAAAGTTCTACCAATACCGCATGTAAGACTTCAGGGTCGTAGGCCTACGAGACAACTGAATACTCTGGGCCAACGCCAGCAAACATCCCTGACCCAACAATTTCAACCTCTCAAGTGCCAAACACCCAGCCGGAGAGAAGGGGAGAAAGCAGAGGAGATGGGTACAGTGGAAACCGCCAATGGGGGCATATCGCCAAACCCTGAAGGGTGGGAAACCAGGGCCTCCGAGACCATTCTGGGACCACCAGAAGCAGCTCCACCTGATCCGACCAGACCTTCCTAAGGACCCGAGGAATCAAGGGAAAAGGAGGGAAGGCGAACAGGAGCTCCTGGGACCATGGGATGGAGGAGGCATCAGTCGCCCAGGCCAACCTCGAGGGAATCAGGCTGCAGAAAAGGAGCCTCGTAGTCCTGTGCGGGGACAGAGCTCACGCATACATGTGCTAATCACATTACTCATCTTTGAGACTGTGAACAGTGCTGGGTAATATCCACTAGATTCCTTGTATGCACTCACCTTGGGCCCGTAAGTCGTGTGAGGGCTAGCCTAATTGAAGTGTGTGTGTGTATGTGTGTGTGTATGTATATATATATATATATATATATATATATTACCTACTGGCGGTCACCAGTAGGTAGTTATAGTTAGGACGTATTATCCATAGGAAAATCGTAACATTCTTTTCCCAATAACTTTGGCGCCGGTGGACGAATCTTCGTGAAATTTTCAAAACTTATGGCCCGTTACGGTCAGCTCCTATCCTGAAAGTTTCGGGGTGATTTGTGAAGCGGGGGCTGAGAAAAAAGGGGGGTCCCAAAACGTGTTTTCTCCATGTTATTTTCCTTAGGAAAATTTAGCCACGGCTACAGCCCGAACTGCAGAACGGAATTACACCAAATTTGGCAAAAAGGTAGTGCTTGGTTCAGAAAGCGCCCTTTTTTTTAAATGGTGTAAATCCGTTCAGTAATTCCAGAGAAATTCAAAAAATAAGAGTCAAAAAATCAATTTCCCATAGGAAACTTTATGCAAGGCTACAGCCGAAACTACTGAACGGATTTACCCCAAATTTGGCAAAAAGGTACTGCTTGGCTCAGAAAGCGACCTTTTTAAAAATGGTGTAAATCCGTTCAGTAGTTGCTGAGAAAATCAAAAATAAAAGTTTCGATATTTAGGGGCACGGAGGATCCGTGGACCCTCCCGACCACGAGCTTTATTCTAATTGGCTGTCAACACTCTAAACCAGGAAGTGTTGGCAGCCATCTTGTGACTCGGTTCTACCGAGTCACAAGAAAACAGAAAAACAGTTGCGTAAAACAAGAAAAGGGGGCAGGGTAGAAACACCCTGACCCCCTAGGCCTGCTCAAGGGGGTCCCACAAGGACCCCCAGGGTCCAAAAAAGCATTTTTTTTTAATAAAACCGCCAAGATGCGCGGAGGATCGGCGGATCCGGCCGCGAAAATAAAAAAAACGAAGCTCGGGCTTCCGCGCTTCGTTATTAATTAGCCCCGGGTGGGCCAAGTCCCGGGGGCATGTAAAAAAATGTGTGGGGACCGCCACCCCCCCGGGCTTTGTTTTTTTTATGTGTGGGGGGGCCTCCAAGCCCCCCCAAGCCCAGGGGACTGCCACCCCCGGGGCTTTCATTAATAAATTTGCGAGGGGCACACGGCCCCCCCGCTGCCCCGGGGACCGCCACCCCCCGGGGCTCTTATTTTTTTAATAATACCTGTGTGGGGGGGCTCGAGTCCCCCCACATGCCCCGGGGACCGCCACCTCCCCGGGGCTCTAATTATTCAAATTTGGGGGTCTGTGACGGACCCCCAAGCCCCGGGGACCACCACCTTCCCGGGGCTTTGCCAATGGTGGGAGGGGGGCCGCGCGGCCCCCCTCCTGGAGCCAGTGATGGCCCTGGGGACCGCCACCCCCCAGGGCCAGCTCCTGCAGTGTCCCGGGGTGCCCATCCCCGGGACACTGCTGTTTGCAATTACAGGGCGGGAGCCTCGCGGCTCCCGCCCTGTCACTGCAAACTGCTTTGCTTCAATGAAGCAAAGCAGAATTGCTTTTCCACACGGGGAGCTGCATGTCAGCAGCTCCCCATGTGGAAAAGCAATGCCGGCTCCCGCAGGACGCGGGGAGCCGGCGGGACCGTGGGGGCATTGGGGCTCCCCCCACGGTCCCCAACGAGAGGCCAGGCCCCGGGGGATGGGGTCCCCGGGGCTGGAAGTGGCCCGGGAGGGGGGCCACGCGGCCCCCCTCCCCTAAAAATAAATACATTTTTTTTTAAAATCACGCAAAGGCCGGCCCCGGGGGATGGGGTCTCCGGGGCCAATAGAGGCCTCAGGAGGGGGGCCACGCAGCCCCCCTCCATAAAAAAGCAAAAACAAAATCTGGCCATGCCCCGGGGGATGGGGTCCCCGGGGCCGGATTTGGCCACGGGAGGGGGGCCCACACGGCCCCCTTCCCGTTCATTTTTTTTTTTTTTATTAAAAAAGGGGTCAGGCCCTGGGGGATGGGGTCCCCAGGGCCCAAAAAAAGTAAAAAGAAGGGGGGCCACACAGCCCCCCTTCCCCAAAAAATAATTTAAAAAAACACGCGATCGTGCCGGAGGCCCCGCCCCCTCCCAGCAACACTCTGAAAACGCGCTCTGTGGCGCGTTTTAAGTTGGGAAATTAATTCCCCTTCAATACTGGGGGTCCCTGGGGGCCAACTAGCCCACCAGGTACCTCCAGTAAGCGCCACAGGGCTGCGTTGCAGAGAGGTGGTCCAGGCCACGCCCCTTTTTACACTTCTCTGCAACGCAGCTCTGTGGCACATAATGGAGGTACCTGGTGGGCTAGTTGGCCCCCAGGGACCCTTAGTATTCAAGGGGAATTAATCCCTCTACTTAAAACGCGTCACAGGGTGCGTTTGCACAGTGGTGAAGGGAGGGGGCGGGGCCTGAGGTGACATGTGTGCAAACACGCCCTGTGGCGCGTTTTAAGTTGGGGAATTAATTCCTCTTCAATCCTGAGGGTCAATGGGGGCCAACTAGCCCACCAGGTACCTCCAGTAAGCGCCACAGAGCTGCGTTGCAGAGAGGTGGCCCAGGACACGCCCCTTTTTACACCTCTCTGCAATGGAGCTCTGTGGCGCTTACTCGAGGTACCTGGTGGGCTAGTTGGACCCCAGGGACCCTGAAGATTCAAGGGGACTTAATCCCCCAACTTAAAACGCGCCACGGGGCGCGTTTGCACAGTGGTGAAGGAAGGGGGCGGGGCCTGAAGTGACATGGGTGCAAACACGCCCTGTGGCGCGTTTTAAGTTGGGGAATTAATTCCCCTTCAATCCTGAGGGCCCCTGGGGGCCAACTAGCCCACCAGGTACCTCCAGTAAGCACCAGAGGCCTGCGTTGCAGAGAGGTGGTCCAGGCCATGCCCCTTTTTACACCTCTCTGCAACGCAGGCCTGTGGCGCTTACTGGAAGTACCTGGTGGGCTAGTTGGGCCACAGGGACCCTCAGGATTCAAGGTGACCTAATACCCCAACTCAAAACGCGCCACAAGTTTGCACAGTGGTGAAGGGAGGGGCGGGGCCTCAGGTGACATGTGTGCAAACACGCCCTGTGGCGCGTTTTAAGTTGGGGTGGCGCTTACTGGAGGTACTTAGTTGGGCTAGTTGGACCCCAGGGACCCTCAGGATTCAAGGGGACTTAATCTCCCAACTTAAAACGGCCACAGGGCTTGTTTGCACACATGTCACCTCAGGCCCCCCTCCCTTCACCACTGTGCAAACGCGCCCGGGGCGCGTTTTAAGAGGACGTTTTAATCCCCCTGCCCTATTATGTACTAGGGCCTTACAGAGGAGGTCATGCTAATCACAGGGGTACCCCAACGCATAGTGTTCCCTAGTGTATGTAGGTGTTTTCACTGTATTCTAAGTGTCTTTTAGCATAGCACTGGCTCTAGGCCTGGTTAGTCCGAGTCAGTTACCACCAGTACCCGTCTGAAAAAGTTGTGGGCACAGGATGATTTTGCAACAAGGCCTCTTTCTGCTCCTCTGTTGGTTCTTTCTGCACATGTCTTGCTTCTTCCTGCTCTTTTCTTCGTCTTTGTGGACTTCTGTTGCTTTTTCTGCATTTCTTTTGCTTCTTTCTGTGCTTTTTTTCTTCTTTCTTCACATGTCCTACCTCTGTAGGCATAGTTAGAAACTAGCATTTAAAAAACCTTTGAAATTCACTTAAAAAACCATAGGTTTCAGGCACGTTATAGTTAGAAATTAGCATTTAAAAAACCTTTGAAATTCACTGAAAAAACCATAGGTTTCAGACACGTTATAGTTAGAAATTAGCATTTAAAAAACCTTAGAAATTCACTGAAAAAACCATAGGTTTTAGGGACAGTTATAGTTAGTTGGACATTTCACTTGTACAAAACCAGTGAAATTCCCCGTTATAGTTAGTTCAGCTAACTATAACTCGCGCCCCGCAATGCACTGCTGATGATGTCACATATTACATCACTCATGACATGGTCAGTGACATCACTGATGACATCACTGATGACATCATCCATGTGATAATTTCATGCATCTTCTCACACCCTAATATAACTTTTGATACACCCACTCTAAATTACAGACTGCCATTCTCAAAACCATAGACACTCCAACACCAATAACTACATACACACTCACTGATTCTTAGGTCTACACACACATCCACTCACTCACCCGTACAGTCACTCATACTTACGGTCACTCAGTACAGGACTATCATATGCACTCATACACCTATATAGACACTCACACACCGCCACTCATCCATAGAGGTACTCACACACCTAGTCAGTCATGCAAATAATTAATCACACTGCCATTTACTCACCTATACAGTTATACACACACCAGCTCACTTACTCATACAAATACTAGCACATTCTTACGCTCTTATACAATCACTGATACAAGTACACACTCATCCATACAGCCACTCTCACAATCACACACTCTCACTTATAGCCATTTATATACTCCAACACACATATATACTGCCTTTCACATATGTAGTTACTCACACATGTACCACTGAGATATACATTCACTCACTAACACACCCATACACACACTCACCCACCCATACAGTCCATCACAGATGCACTCTTGAAACCATGCACCCAGTGAATCACCCACTCACACATCTATGCACAGAGTCACACACACCCCACCCACACAAACACTCAGGCACCCATACAGATACTCAGACAACCAATCAATAACCCATGTAGACACTCATGTAGCTATTTGCAAACCCATGCAGCCGCTTACACACCAACAGACAGACGGATACAGACATTCACACAGTTTAGTCACTAACCCATGCATTCAGTAAGATACGTTTAATCACTCACTTATAGAGTCAGTCACGCACCTACTAAATCATCCATTCAGACACTTGTACACTCACTCATTCTTCAATACGCCTTTCCCTATATATATATTAAACATATTTAAACTTTACAGAAACACACAGTCACTGGATGATGTCATCAGTGATGTCATCAGTGATGTCACTGACCATGTCATGAGTGATGTAATATGTGACGTCATCAGCAGTGCATTGTGGGGCGCGAGTTATAGTTAGCTGAACTAACTATAACGGGGAATTTCACTGGTTTTGTACGAGTGAAATGTCCAACTAACTATAACTGTCCCTAAAACCTATGGTTTTTTCAGTGAATTTCTAAGGTTTTTTAAATGCTAATTTCTAACTATAACGTGCCTGAAACCTATGGTTTTTTCAGTGAATATATATATATATACACACATACATCTCTAAGTGTGCAGAGGCAGGTGTGTGTTTATAATCGCCAGTAAATTGTACAATGTATTGTTTCCACTGCTCCTTAGGTGCAGGGCATGCTGATGATTTTAGAAAATGTGCGAGTGTAACAGCATGGAAGGAATGCACTTTGAGCAAATAGCACTCTGCAATTTATCCGCTAAAAAGATGGGCCCCTGGGAATCGCACGGAGGTTGTCATTTTTATTCTGAAGCACGGCAAACCCCGTTTTAGAAAAGTGTAGCCAATGGTGCCAGTCTTTCATACCCTTATTTACAAAGGCCTACACTTTGCAGGTGTAAACAGGCGGCAGTTGTAGCGGCAAAGGCCGAGCCGTGTTGTGCGCCCTGCACGGCACTATCTCACCAGGGCTTCAAAGAAAGGCACAACAAAACTTTGCTAACAAGCAATGATCTAACCGTGTGCTGCCCCGTCGCCATGGAGACCGGGCCTTGCATTCGGCAGTTTGAATGGATTGTTGTTTAATTTGTGTAAAGCAACAGAATATCTCGAGGCTATATGTTACTATGGAAATTTCATTTTGATAAATGAGCCGGTTATCTCTGTAACAGCCCCAGTAAAATATGAATGGAATTGAACAAAGGTCACATTGGCGCACTGTGAATAGAGTCGGCCCGCTGTAAAGTGGTAAATATCCTGGCTTTGAAACGGGCATGCCATTATGGTTTTCCATTTACTGTGCTGCGCTCACGGAAACATGGCTTTATTGCGTGCAGTCGGGATCCCTTTCAAGCCAAAGAATCTTAGAAAGTAACTTTGTAGACGCCAGAACAGATTGTAACAAGCATTTCAACTTAATGATCGGGAGCCATTTACTGTGCTGCGCTCACGGAAACAAGGCTTTATTGCGTGCAGCCAGGATCCCTTTCAACCAAAGAATCTTAGAAAGTAACTTTGTAGGCGCCAGCACAGATTGTAACAAGCATTTCAACTTAATGATCGGGGTCGTGGAGAAAAGGAAACCGGACAGAAAACAGAGAAGAACCAGATTGCAAGCTAAAGAGAAAGCACAGTAACCTGACCCACGAGGAATGCAGCTGCCACCCTGCGCGCCGCTGCTCGCTCCCGAGAGCAAAACGCCAGGGGAGTGAACATCAAAAAAGAAGGTGGGACATGCACCCACCTTTAGCCATTTGCGTGCTTTCATTAGTGAAAGACACACGCAAAAGCCAATCCTATGTGTGGGAGGAGTCAGACCCACACGGAGTAGTTTAGAGTGCTCACAAGAAGCCTCGCAGAGCAGCGCGGCTGCTAAGGCAAGCTGCGCCCGCAGTACGAACAAGAAAGGCAGCGCGGCTGCAAATGCAAGCCGCGCCCCCTGAATAAACAATAAAGGCAGCGCGGCTGCTAAAGCAAGCCGCGACCATGCCAGAAAAAACAAAAAATACACTTCCCTGATGCTAGGTAAATGGCACTGCAACGCAGAAAAAAATGAACAGGATGTTGTTATGCCGTACTTGCCCCTTTATGCATGCCGGACAATGTAGGCGGTGCCATATTGGGGGAGTATTTTCATTTGCTATGGTTAAAGGTTTCTGTAGAGCACACAAGCTGCTCACTTGTAAGGAATGGAACGGGAAGACGGACGAGGAGGCAATAAAGTCTGAAGGTAAGCTGGGGTGGGGGAGGTGGGAGACAAGACCTTGGCCTATATGCAGTACAGAGTTGTGGTCATTTTGTCAGAGCTGCTGCACTGCCTCACTAGAAGTGCACAAGAGCCATGATGCTGGAGAAGTCACCGTAGGATAGCTACAAATCCCCCATAGGTCTACCGTGGCGGCAAGGGGCTCGTTGATGCGGAAGCTGAGAACAGTAATCAGGCAAGGCAACAGAGGCCAACGAGGGAGAAATCTGGTGTCCACAGCAGGAAGACAGCGTCGACACTCAGTGACAACAGCAAACGCCAAGCAGGAGCAATGTGGTGGAGGAGGAGCTAGGAGTGGTCCAAACCTCCCCACACACACACACACAAACAGAGCGTCAGCAACAGGGAGCAGCAGAGAGCCCGCTCGGAAGCCTGATTGTTCAGCAGTGACAAAGGTGGCAAAAGGAGTGGCAGTGCCCCACACTGCAAGCCCGGTCATTGTAGGACTGGTCCAGAAGCTCGAAACAAGGAGGAACCAAGGCCTAGAAGCAGAAGCCAGTGGGCAGCAAATGGAGCGGTTCTAGGAAACCACGCCTACCGCAGCTCAAGAGCAGCCAACAGCAAAGCACACACGTAAAGGGCTTAGGAAAAAACAGAAGAGAGCAGATATGCCACCACTCCGAAGTGAGCTGTCAGACGGGCAGTGGCACACAAGCGAACACCCCCCGAAACAAGCACTAGCAAATAAAAGGGAAACAGCCAAGCAGCCACATTGGTGCGACAACAGAAGCGGAGGCAAGGTCTCACCCTGAATGATTAACCAGGCTCAGGCATTGCGACCTGCAAGGCAGACAACCACAACAAGAGCAGAACAGGAGACCATGACAGGATGCGGCCAGCTACAGCAAAGGGGGAGCAGCAAGGAGCAACAGGGCCAGGATGTGGTGCAAAGCAACCAAGGAGTTGAGGAGGTGGAGCGACTACTGCAAATTGTAAGGGAGGCCAGATTGAAAATGAGGAGAGAGAGCTTTTTGCAGAAGCTAGTTGGTGGTAGAGCACCGAGCCACTAGGCTCCCCGAAAGAAGGGGTCGCGAACAACTTCACTGCCACAAAGGGAGAGGAGCAGCAGAGCTGGTGGTGCCTAGTAAACAGAAGTCAGATGGAATTAAAGCAGCCACTACAGAAGGAAACAAACCATGAAAGAGAAAGGGACCAGGCAAACGGAAAATCCAAGAGCAAGCAAGTGATGCCTTGACGTCTGCAGCCACAACAGTGACAGCAGGAACCAGCTTGGCTGTGCACCGCCCAGCCTACAAAGCAGGTACCACAATTTATGAGAGCATATCCAGGGCAGCAATCTATGGTGGCCGGGACTATAAAGCTACTGAGCTTGATACCCATGTCTGTTAAAGAAAGGATCTGGAGAAAATAATTAATTGACATGTTCTCTCTCCTGGTGGTGCAATTGGAAGGTTTTGATTTGCTCAATCATGACAAAAAAGAGGCAGAAAGGAAAGAAAGGAAGCGGGTGAGGAAAGAGAAGAATATTGAAAATTGGCTGGATGCCTTCTGGGCGATTGCTTGCATAGTGGTGGAGAAATCCACACACTATACAGCTGATCTATGGTTATACGAGTAGCACAAAGAATGTATGGTGGAAATGCGTGGTGGCAGCATGACCCAGATTTCACTGTAAAAATGCAGAAATGGTCTACACTGGAGTGGGATCATGAGGATGTCTCAGGTTAAATACACAAGAAATGTGGCTTTTATAACAGGCAAAAGGCCCTGGGGAGACAAATGGACAAAGCTACATGAAGGGCCCCAACGCCAAATGTTGGAGATATGAGAAATGTGAATGCCCCTGGGGTATGTATTGTAATTTTGGACATGCATGCAGCACATGTGGGGGAGGTCCTCAACTACAGAATGCAAAAGAGACATAGAATGTTTGAGGAAGAAAGAGCAGAGCAGGAAGTGAAGGGAGACACCTCACCATGGGCCAGGACACTAAGAACAATGATACAAGCAAAACCCCTACAAAGCATTAGATTTTCCCCTAGCACAGACACTGATGGACAAAGCCATGCTTAGATATTACTTAAATACTTACCACAGGCAGAAGAAGGCCAATATTCTTATGCCAGGATTCAAGGAAGGATTCAGATTCCTATATAATGGCCCAAAGAAGAGCAGGGACTGCAGGAACCTCAGATCTGTCATAGAACACCCGGGAGTGGTCAGACAAAAAAATCGGGAAGGAACTGGATATGGGCAGGAAAGAAGGCCTCTTTGCGGACACCTCCCCTGCCAAACTTTATAATATCCCCATTGGAAGTAGTACCCAAAAAAAAGGAACCACGATAGTTTAGGCTCATACATCATGGCTTTAACAAGGAACTCTGGGGCATATTACCAAGGAATAGCGATATTTATCGCTAACCGCGCTTAGCGCGACTTTGGTTAACGCCGCCTATCGCTGGAAGATATCGCTGAGATAACACCCTATTAACAAGGTTTATCTCCATAGCGATAAAATTTCCAGCGATAGCGGCAAAATGTGAGAATATCGCTGGAAAAGCAGCGATATTCTCGTATTATCGCTAAGGTGGATTCAGCATTAGAATCCACCTCCTATACTTTAAACAGGTAAGTCATCCTCACTAGCAGGTGATAAAATCTAGCGATAAACGCGCTTAGCGCGAATTATTTTATCGCTTCGCCTGCCTTGCTAATAGGGGGTAGTGGTGTTAGCGACTGTTTTCAGTCGCTTTTAGTAGGGAACGCCTTCCTTGCATGTCATTAGCGATAATTATCGCTGACATGCAAGGCGATGTGAATCCCGGCCGCTAACGCCTAAAAGCTGTCGCTAACGCCTGTTAGCGACAGCTTGCTAATAGGGCGATAAAGCCCTTGATAATATGCCCCTCTATTCATGCGAGGCACACTTCAAAGGTAACTGTCAATGGGTTCCTTCAAGAAGAAATAAATGAATAAATCAGTATAAAGCGATTGGAACACAATAGAGCAGAGACTCCTCAAAGAACCACCAAGAAGGCTTTTGCTGTTTTCTGAAACCTAGCAGGGTAAGCTCGTCTTGCGTCTTCTGTCAGCACATGTAGTCTTGGCGACTCGTAGGTCTTTGACTGCATGTTGACAGTGATTGCATTAGATATAAAAAAATACTGCCACATGTTGCAATAGAGTGAGCACTTGCCCCACACATGGATTTGGCATTTACCACAATTGGCACCTTTTAAGCAGTTGAACACCACCAGGTCGACTCAAATATTGCCATTTTGGATTGACAAACGCTCACTGAGGCAAGGCTACGCACTGCAAGGTTTGATAATTCAACTACTTAGAAACAATTTGCGCAGTGTTCAGCTGACACATTTGCGGTTCCATCCATGCAGCTTACAACCATAATAACAATCAAATGGGAATTCAGACAGTCAACCACAAGCCATTATGAGCAGGGTGTCATATGTGAAAAAGGGCCAATGTGTTGAATCCTTAGTGCCAGAGTTGTAACAGATCCCCCACTAGGGCATATTTATCAGCCCCATTGTGTCGCTCTTGCACCATGCAACGTGGTGCAAGAGCGATGCAACTTAAAAATTAGATCGCCGTCTCTGGCATGTAATGGCGATGGAGCTTCTCTCCAGTCGTCTAGCACACACTAACACTAAATTCACGCGTGTTTGGCAACCCTTAGTGCTGCACCTTTCTAAACTGGATCATCTGCGATTTGTTCTCCCCCGCTTGAGGGCTCTCCAGCTATTCGAGGATGCTATACTCCCTCGGGGGTAGACCTATTAGGGTTTGGTGGAACGGGCCGGAGACCCTCCCTCCCCCCCCCCTTCCAGAGACCAACAATAAGGTGATCATGACTGGGGCGCACGCACCAAATGCCCTCTGTGTGAGGCCCCCTCCACCCAACTCCCCCCCGCCTCCCTACGTGGTATCTCTCACTTCCCTCCCCTCCTCCTCTCTTTTCCTCTACTCTTCTTCTTTCCTCTCTTTCTCTTTCATCTGTATAAATTGGCAGAACAGTTTATTTTTTATAGGAGATGGTTGATTTACAATTTAAACAAGTCGTTGAATGTAAAAGCCCTTTTTTCCGTTCCCTTTTTAATACGCGGCATGCAAACTTGCTGGCTATCTCATAGCACCCCTGGAGCTCTGTCAGAGAACGACGCAGTTGCAACCCTCCTCATAGTATTTTATTGCTTTCACTGTCAAATGTTGTTGACGTAATGTGATTGTTTGATTGTGATATAATAAAAACAGATTTCAAACAAAAAAATTAGATCTATGAAGCCACATAAGGCCACCTTGCGTGGCCCTACATGGCTCCATAGATCTCGAGTAAAGCAACACAGTGCAAATCACTGCGTTGCCTTACTCTGCGCTAGGGAGGTGTTCCATGGGCGTGGCGCGGGTGCTCCCACGCAACTCCCATGATTTTTGACACATTTCCAGATTTGCCAGAACTGGTAAACTTGGGAATGCGCCAAAAAGATATGACTTCCCAGGAGAGGCGTAACGAGGAGAAATAACTTGATTTCTCCTCGTTACTTCCTGTTTCTATTCTGCAGCACACATAGAAAGAAAAAAAGCCCCTCAGTGTTGTTTTTTTGCAGGAAGGGGCCTTCCTGAACAAAAACAATCCTGCCTACAACACATACACCCTTGCACCATGGTGCTAGACATCCAAAACTGCGCCAGCGCAGAGGAAAAGGCAGAATAAGCTATATTCTTTTAAATTCGGCACATTTCTGTCTGATGACTTACTGCGCTGTGTTGCGTTACTTTGCCATAAATATGGCCCGCTGTATATAAGCAGTAGACCTTTGGTTTTGTAACTCTGGAGCCACATCCATCTGTCATGTTTTTCCTAGGGAGATGCGCAATTAGTTATTTATTACACGGTTCAAGGCCTGTTTTCTCAGAGTTCACCCAGAGGGATAACAGGGTTTGCTACACCTGCCCTGGGAAGTAGAACATGAGTAAGTAGCACCAAAGATAAGTAAATGTAAAACAAAAAGAAAGAACCCGCATCATAACAATAGTAGTGCATGTAGTTTGTTCGTTTACACGCCACATACTATGGCATTTACACTTTTCGAGGCTTTTCAATAGTGTCCAAGCCCGTAAGTTAAACATTTACACTGTGCTAGTCTCTTGTCGCTGACCCTTACGAGGGAATCATGCTGACCCTACACCTTGCAGACGCAACAACCCAGGAAGGTTGTTCACCAAAAGACATTTCCTTCCATTATTGGTAGCTCTAACTAACTAACTAACTAACTAAATAAATAAACTAACTAACTAACTTAATAAATACTGAGGCTAATCATTGGCATGCTTATTTCACACACAGGGCAGGGACAAGATGATGCTATCACAAAGGAGCTGAGTGCTTGTTAAAGAAATCTTGAATGTTTAAAAAAACGTCTCTAGTAGGCATTTAATGAAGAGCCTAGGGACAGTGGCACAACAAATAAGCTACGAGTGATGCAGGTTCCAGCAGGCTGCTGCCTCCATGGTCCTCTCCTACATCGTGGACTGACCCCTTTTATCCAATAATCCACCCTCTTTCACCCATGCATGCTTTCACTCATCCATCCATCCATCTATACATCCACCCTTGCTCACTCATCCATCCACTCACTCATCCACTCACCCACCCACCCTCCCTTTTACGTTATTTATGAATCTTTGTCGCAGAGCAGACATGTACAAACAAAGTGCCACACATTTTCTTTAAAATACCTCCTGAGAGTGTCTTTTTTTTGTGTCCTCATTACACCATGGTTGCTGCCATCTGGGCCGGTACGGAAAACGAAACACCCTTGATCCTTCTTTGGTCCAAGCAGTTTAATACTGTGCCTTCCACGGCACCCAACTGTCCTTCAGAAGAAGGGCACGGGGGGAGCGGCGTTGCCTTCTCGACACCCCATTCCATGGCTTAAAGTAATCATTGGACTAAGTTTCCGAATTAGATTTCCGAATTTAACCATGGGTACCTTTCAATTCAGCCAGTTCAAAAAGGGCCGGGGTACTTTTATCCCTCTTAATATCAACACTACATGTCCATTTAACCACATTCAACCAGGTTATTGCATTGGGGGGTTGAGGGTCTAACCAATATTTACAAATTTCCCTTCTGGCCAGAAGGATTAAATAAAACAACAGCCCCCTCTGTTTGGATCTTAAGGCCTGTTGAGTTGCATAGTCCACTCCTAGGAGTACCAATGTTTCTGTTAAGGTAATATTTTCTCCTAGAATATCCCTTATACTATTTTCCACAGAACTCCAATAATCCTTTAGCCCTGGGCATGTAAAAAAGACATGTAGATCATTTGCTTTAAGAAGGTTACACCTTTTGCATCTTGGGACCGGTTGTTGCACAAATTTTGATAATCTATGAGGTGTCCAATACAGCCTATGCATGACAAAAAAGTGGTGTCTTTTAAGATTAGCTGGAGTGACAATGTCATAGAGGATTTTAACTGAGTCAAACCCATTTCCTTATTAAATGTGGACTTAAAAATTTATACCGGTATATTGGCGGGGAGATTAGCTAAGGAGGCAACACAACTGATACACCCCGACCAGAAAGGTTTTGTCCCTAAGAGACAGATACAAGATTTAACACTCTCTCTAATAGGAACCATAGACTTAGCGGTCGAAAGAACGATTCTTTTGGCGGTGATCACGATTGACGCCGCCAAAGCATTTGATCGGGTCTGTTGGACATTTCTGTGGGCCGTTCTAGACATAATGGGATTTAGCTCTAACTTTATTAGTGCAGTACAGAAATTATACGAGCAACCTACAGCAAAAAGTTTGCTAAACGGAGCACTAACAAGGGGATTCGAAATTAGGAGGGGGATGCGACAGGGCTGCCCCCTGTCCCCACTTCTTTTTGATATATATATGGAACCACTTGCACACAAACTAAGGTTAGATGATAAGATCATTCCCATACACCAACTTCCGACCCACAGTAAAATAGCATTATACGCAGACGATCTTGTTGTTTACACCTCAGACCCAACACAAACATTGTCTAGAATAGAACAGCTGACTGCCGAATTTGGTTCACTCTCAGGATATCTTGTCAATTTAGGAAAAACAGAGGTAATGTGCTGGAATATGGATGGATGGGGTGGTAGAGTTTCCTTGGAGATTAAATATTTAGGGATATTAATTGTAGAGAAGATTGAAGAGATCCCCTGGTAAACTTGAAGCGCGTTATGAAGGAAATAGATAGGAACTTGGCCAGGTGGAAAAATCTACCACTGACTATATATGGGAGGGTAAACTTGATTAAAATGTCCGTTTTACCAAAGTTAACTTACCTTTTTAACTGTATACCACTCACCTTCCCAAAAGAGGAAATAACGAAAATTCAAGGAAAGATTTCTAGATTTATTTGGGCTTCCCGGGGGATCCGTCTGTCATGGAAAAAACTCAGAAGAAGTCTAAAAAAAGGGGGGCTGACATTGCCAGACATTAGGCTCTATTGCATGGCTTTTCAATGGAAGAACCTCCGTATGCTGGTAGGAGAGCCTGAGAGCACTACATGGGGCTTAATTTTGAGTGAGATGACCAAAGAAGTTGGTGGAGCATTTCTCTATAAATTTGGAGCTCAGAAATAAAAAAAAAAAAGTAAGATTGAAAGTGCTGAAAGCAGCCCTAAGTCTATGGATGGCAGTAAGATGAATCCTCAAGATTGGCTACTTTTCAGAGTTCGCGCCAATATGGAATTCCCCGGGGACACCGGAATGTCTCAAGGATGCCCTGAGCTTACCTTTGAAGCAGGCAGGAGTTAAACAATGGGACGACCTAACATCGGATGGCATAGTGGTCCCATGGGAAGTTCTGTATGTTAAGACGGGTAGCGGACTCTCAAGGTTCAAGTACATACAGCTCATTTCATGGGCTACGATGGCAGGGACGGAAGTGGGAGGCAACTGGGATTTTGAGACCTTAATACAGGACCCCTCACAGAAAGCCAAAGAGGTAGAATTATGGTACAGATTTTTTTTGGAGGCAGAGGAGGAAACTACACAAGATCCATCTGAGGTCTGGACAGGTGTGTTGCAGGAGGGGAGCATGAAGCCTCCTGAGAGTGTCTTGATTCTCTCTCTTTCTTTCACTTTTTTCTTACAAAAACAGGCATACACACAAACATAGCAGACACACAAAAGACTCAGATATGATAAAAGCCATCTTTTCTCTTCACCTACCATGGCTTTTTTAATTGCCACCAGGGCCGGACTGGCCCTAGCCTGATTGCCACTGCCAGGGGACTGACATGATTCCTGTGCTTGCACGAACGCACAGGATAGTGTGAATGTGATTGACAGCACAAGGCCTGAACACCCTGCTCTGTCAAACACAGCGTGATGGCGAGCACCCGGACATTATTCAAATGAGCCCTGCTGAATAGCTCAGCTGGGGCTCAGATCGATGCTGCAGAAGCGGCGCCTTGGCTGCCAGAGACACGTTCTACTCCTGCTCACCAGCACAGCCAATGAGCCTACCTTTTTGTTAGAAACGGGTAGCGTGGTGCAGAGCGGGCGGGCCAAACTCCGGAGGAAATGTGTAAAGCATCCGCGCAGCACTCACAGGCGACACACCAGGCACACTACAAAAAGAGACTCCACACCAGGTTGCATGAGAAATAACTTGAGTATTTATAAAACACATTAGAATGCAGAACACAGGTGCATATCTTCCGTGCCAGCCGGCACCGGATAACCATCCACAGGTATGAACACGGTGCCAACTGACACCCAGCAATCATTTACATGGGGTTATTTACAGGGCAGGGCCAATCGGGCCGCTGCCAGAACCATCACAACAGTACCCAAAGATAAATGGAAGTCAATAGAAATATAGCTGTAACAGCCAGTGCCTACTGGCTACCTCATGCACTTGGCACCGTCAGGGCATTAGGCCTAAACATAACCCATTATAGCATGACATTAGGCAAACTTGCATGAGGCATCTCAACATGCATAAAAACACATTATGGGCAACAATTAGGCATGGAAACCTAGGAGATACACTCATCAGGGTTAGACCACCTTAGGCGGGGCATAAGCCACCTCAGCTCAGGTACAGCCCCGTATACAGGACACCAGCAATGTAACCTTAGGGGTAAAACATTCAGCATATAAACATTAGCATAAATGCATTAGGCCTGACAATAGGCATCAAAGCACATTCTGCACAGGACCATCAGGGTAAGCATTAGGCATAAACGCATAAATCACATTAGGTATAAATCATATTAGGCCCAAAGCTCATCAGCATAAAACACATTACGCAATAATCATGGGGCCTGAATCACATGAGGCATGTCATTAGGCAGGACACATCTTAGGCATGAAAGCAGCAGTGCCCCATAGTAACACTGGTAAGGGCCTTGTGCCCTAACAACACCCAACAATGACCCCAGGCCAACTGGCCTTACACCGGGGCTCAAATGCCCTATGTCCCGCCAAGTCAGGTCTGGCTGCAGGGGCAGCGAAAACAAAGATGCGCAAAGCGCTAGGGCCGGGGGTCTCTCACTCCCCTCTCTGTTCTCCTGGGTAATACAATGCCCCCCCCAATGCGTTGCAGCTGCCTGCACCCTTGCAGGGCAGCTGGGAGTCAGGCAACCTGGGCACAAGCGCTGGCCCAAAATGAAGGACTGGCAGAGCCCCCCCCCAAACAGAGTACTGGCACCACTGTGCTTAAGGTGAGCCCCGGTCCGGTGGAGCCCCCTCTAGGACTCTGAGGCAAGCAAATAGTACTGGGACGTTGGTGCCCCCTCCTCTGGGGCTCGGAAAGTACACAAAGGCGCCCAGGTTGGACTTTAAAACAATATACCGCCCCCGTGGCAGCTGCCCGCTTCTGCGGCGCAGCTGGTGCAGACTGCGGCCCTGGGCACGAGGGACCCTCCTCTGGGGCTCGGGAACACAGGGTGAAGGCACCGACAGTGTGCCTCAACCAACCCCCCTAGACCCGCCACAAAGCCCCACTCACCGGCTCTTCCGGGACTCTTCTCCTTCCCGCTGCAGGCTGGGTGGCACACGGGGCTCTCATCTGCTCCCGAGAGCCCCGCCAACGGCAGAGCCGCTCCTGACTTCACCCGGGCCCCCCTCCTGGGACCCGGGACTTCGGCGAAAGGCTCCGGACTCTTCCCTGAGGCCGGAAGACTCTGCGTCTTCCTGGTTCCGGCCCGCCCCCAATGACGTTCTCCTGTCGTCACCGGGGAGGCCTTACGGTGCTCCCAGCGGCTCCCGTCCTCCCGCACTTCGTCTTCGGCGGGCCGGGACTTCCTCACCAGCGCGGGGCTTCCACCGCTGAAGGGAGCCCCGCTCGGCCACGTTACTCCTTCCTGCCTCGGCCCCGCCCACGCCAGGCAGCCTGCAGGCCTTCCGGGTCGCCGCAGGCAGAGCGGCGGCCCCAGTCAATTCCTGGGCCGCGGCGGTGATTCCGGGCAGTTTTGAAGCGCGGGGTAGGCACCCGCTGTGAAAAAAAATAAAGTGTAGATGCTGGGTGGGCACCCGCGAAGGCGGCAGACGGCGGGGTAGGCTCCCGCTTGGAGTAAATGAGCAAAGTACAGAAAAATAACGCAGGATGGGCACCCCCCTCCTCTTCTCCTGGCAACTTGGATATGGTGCTTTGCCAGCACCGCACTGCAGGCGTCCGCTCCCTTTTCCCCTGGCACTTTGAGAATAGCGCTTACGATGGGCTCTGTCCCACCAGCTTCAGGGACAGCAGATAGCGCACCTCTTCTGGTAATCACGCAAATAGTCCCACTAGGCGCTAGAGTGCACGCAGAGCAGCACAGGCACTTCAACTCAGGAAATATAGCGCTCTCGCAGCGCTGCGCTGCAGGTGTCAGCTCCTCACCTCCCGGGCAGTAAGGTAAAGCGCTCTTCTTCTCCAGGCACTAGCCAGCAGGCAGGGCACAGTTGTAGCGCTCACGAGGCACTAGAGCAGGAGAGCAGGCAGGCAGTGCTGGGCCAGATCAGCAGGCAGGGGGCACTCATCAAGACAGGACAGCAGTTCCGGGGAATGGTCATCCCCCATCCAGTGGCACTCCTCCTGGCACCGCAGTCCTCACTCCAGCAAAGGGCTCTCACTAGCCCGGTGGACAGCAGAGGGGTACAGTTGAGCACAGGGGCCAGCACACAGGCCCATGCGGCGGTACCTCCTGGCAGAGTGTCCCCTCGCAATCAAGTCCACGCACAGTCTGAGCACATGGCATCCCAGCTCCGTTATTTATACACCCCTCACCCCACCTACCAGAAAGGGCTGGAAGCTTCTGGAAGGTTCCCTGGGGAACCGGTCCCAACTGGTTTAGGGGGAGGTGTAGAGCACCCTGGCTGCCAGGTTTCCCTCCAAAAGCTGGGGGTGCTGGGAAACAAACGACTAGACTGGTAACCCACCTCTGGCAGGCAGGCACAAGCACACAGCCATGGCGTCCATTTCAAAAGTAACATTTTACAAAGGTGCATTTCTACAATGGTGGAAATAAAGGTGCGTACACCTTTGCACAGCATTTATTATTTTCAGTTCAGACACACCATGTCAGTAAAAAGGCTAGGGGGAAAAGCGAACATTTTTAGGACAATAAGGGCCAAGTCCAACACTTTTCATGAGTACCGGTACTCTCCAGGGCAGTAGAGAAGTGCCGGTACTCAGAGCGATAAAACTAAGAAGTCCCGGTACTCAGTACCGGTGAGTACCGGCCCATTTAAAGCACTGCTCATGGGTTCCCTTGTCTTTTGCTCGACTATGGGGTGGCTGCACACCCGAAGCCTAGAGCAACAGCAATCCAGAGACTGTGGTTACAAATCAGACCAAGGGGTCAGCTAGAAGAGTTGCACTTAAGTCTAGCAACATGCATAGTCACTTTGTTAACATTACAGGTGAGAATGTAAGCAGGTGCCTAACTTCGGGGAGGGGGGGGTGTTTGGGGTGTTATATCCCCCAAATAAATGTGATCTCTACTAAGTAGTTGGGTACAGGTGCTTTCAGTCGCGTATGATGAGGTGTCTGACACACATACACAAACACTCTCTCTCGCTCTCTCTCACTCACTCTCCTCTCTGTTTTGAAGTTCTTAAAAAATGTTGGTATATTACAAAATATTTTAAGTCCTGCTAACAACCTGCAATGTTCTCCCTTTCCACTGCCCCTTAAGCCCTCCTCGTGTCCTGCTTCTCAGGTCATGTATTTTACCATTACCCAGAGCCCACCCTCCCCGTCCCTCCTGGACACGTTAGGTAGCAAGTATTTCTACAATGTTTATTGTAGAGCAAACCCCCTGCCGCTCACAATCTCCTCCAGCCTTCCTGACAATGCTTTTTTTTCTTCGTGTCTCGGACACTATGAGGGTAATTGAAAAAGTTACTGATTATAATGTAAATGTTGTTTTATGATAATGTGCTAGAGCAGGTCTCTCTGTGTCAATTTAGATAGAGCAGGCCTCTCTGTGTTAATTTAGACAGTCTAATTTAAGAATGTTTACAAGCATGCTATGGCTTGTTAAAGCTGTTTAATGTTTGTTCAACACACTCCAGTGACCCTGGCTGCCCGAGGGCACAGAGGGCAAGTTTGTCAGTTGAAAGGAAGAGCTTCAAACAGAAGGCTGTCTGATAACATGCACTAGGATATTTATTTAGGAGCTCATTTACAAGCCCATTGTGCTGTCGGTGGGTCACTTTTTTGACGCACCGGCGGCGCATAGTGCAGACCCATATCTGCCAGGCCACGCAAAGCCACTTTGTGTGGCTTTTCATAGCCTTGTAGATTTGGTGTAAGGCACAACAGTGCAAGTCTCTGCGTTGCCTTACTTTGCACAAAGAGGTGATCCATGGACATTGCAGTGAGTGTTCCCATGCAACACCCATGTATTTTGACGCATTCCCAGATTTACAAGCTCTTGTAAACCTGGGAATGCGTCAAAAGCCTACGCCTCCCCAGGGGAGGCGTAACGAGGAGAAATAACTTTATTTCTCCTTGTTTTTTCCTCATTCTATGTGTGCTGCATTCTGCATCAAACATACAAGGAGGAAAACACCTCCAGTGATTGTTTTTTTGTGCAGGAAGGTGTCCCTTCCTGCACAAAAACAATAATTCCTACAATGCAGACACCCTTGCACCATGGTGCAAGGGTGCCTGTGTTGGCGCAAGACAGCTAAAATAGCGCCAGCGCTAGGGAAGAGACATGAATGTACTGTATATCATAAATACAACACATTCCTGCCCTTTCCTTTTGACCTATTGTGCTGCCCAGCATCAAAGACTTGCAAATGAGGCCCTTAGGGGGATATGTACAATGAAGTGGCGGGGCGTGTCGTTAGCCTCCCGGCCTTAACGACACGCTCCGCCACTTCGGAAACGCAAGGCTGCACCATATTTACAAGAATGTGGTGCAGCCTTGCGTTTCCCCCTGCGATGGCGCTAAGTTTAACAATTTAGCGCCAACGCAGGCACCCTTGCACCAGAGTGCAAGGGTGTCTGCGTGCAGGGGAGGATTGGTTATGCATAGGAAGGTGTCCCTTCCTGCACATAAACAATCCTAAAATGCCATTTTGTAACTTTCATGTGTGCTGCTTCATGCAGCACACATGAAAGTTACAAAATGGCATTTTTAAAAAAAAGGTTTGTTTATGTACAGGAAGGGTCACCTTCCTGTACATAAACAAATAATGGCATTTTGCATTTTCCATGTGTGCTGAACAAGGCAGCACACATGGAAAAAGCAAAAACGAGGAGAAATAATGCATTTCTCCTCATGTCTCCAACTTAAGACCAGGATTTTCCTGGTCTTAATTTTGGCGCTGCCTTCTATGTACGCCACCCTTGTACATAGAGGGCAGCGTCAAATACAATGGGTGTTACGGTGGAACGCCCACCGCAACACCCACTGCACGCCCCTTTCACGCTAAACATAGCGTGAAAGGGTGCCTTATGTACAAGGCAGCGTTAAGCCACGTTAAATGGCTTAACGCTGCCTTGTTGTACATAAGGCAAGGCCCCTATCGCCACGGGAACGTCACAAAAAGTGACGTTCCCGTGGAAATAGGGGCTTGTACATATGCCCCTTAGTGTTTAATTTCCCTTTACTGACTAAAGAGCAAAGAGTGCAGGCATGCTTTCCCGTTCCATGTCCATGTGCTGGGCTGGGACATGGGTTTTCACGCTAGGTTTCTGCTTTATTAGGTCCAAGCCCACCAGACAGCACAGCTGTCAAGTTTGTTAATGACGTCTTGGGGACATTCAGAAAGCTTCCCTGAGAATGCATTCTGCCCATTGCTTACCATTGGCTTTTTGGTTAGTAACTCACATTTGCTTGCTTTCTATTTGATGGCTTTATTTGTTTTAGGCTGCTCAGCTTGAGGTAGTCCCTTCCCTTGCTTAAACTCTATTTACAGTACTGAATTTTTGTAAATAGGCCTTTAAATCCTGTTCTTATCTTGTCGCATTTGGTGTGCATTCAAAGACAGAGGTCAAATGTCAGGCTCTGTCTTCCAGGGAACCTGGTGTTTACTTTTCTTTCTTTGACTTCAAAGTGAGAGGATTTATGTGACAACCATGCTGGATATTCGGGGTGTACTGTACAATGTTATTTTTTTTCTAGTACAAAACAAAATCTAAATGTCTGTAAATGACCTGTGCAGATATTTCAGAATATGGAAATCACAAATGGAGCACATTTTTGGTAATTCTGAAGTGTTGAGGAAGCAAATACTTTAATACGATTGAAACAAATCAATATACTAGGTCATGACATTTCCACACATTATCGTTTGTGCGCTGTATCCTTTTATCAGTAAAACTGTATGTCTGTGTAATTGTAATGGTTACTTCAATTATAAATGTGTTTTCTGTAATGGAAGTGTGCTACCACAGCTTGCATCACTCCACACTACGCCACTCCACGCCACTCTACACGGCATCACTGCACTCTACACCACTTCACTTGACGCCTCTCTACTCTACACCACCCTACTCAATGCCAATGCACTGTACCCCACACTACACTACTATGCACCACTGCACTCTTTGCCACTGCACTCTATGCCAATCCACTCTAATCTACCCTACACAACTGCACTCTACAACACTGCAATTTACGACACTTCACTCTACTCAGAAACAATCTACTCTATGCCCCTGCTCTCTATGCCACTCTATACAACTCTGAATCATTCCACTCTACACCACAGCAATCTACCTCTCACCCTTCCACTCCACTCTGCACCACTGCACGCTATTGCACTCTATTCCACGTTGCTGCACTCTGCCTTGCTGCCCTCTATACCACTCCACCGACACTCTACGCAAATCCACAACACTCTACTCCACTCTATGCCATTCCACTCTCCTACACTACTCCACTATATGCCACTGCACTCTGCGGCAGTCTACTCTGCTCTACCACACTCTACTCTACACCACTCTACTCCACTCTTCACAACACCCTCTATGCCACTCCACTCTTCTCTACACCACTCCATGACACTATGTCACTTCACTCTACAATACTCTACTCCACTCTGACACTCTACTCCACTCAACTCTATTCCACTGTACGCCCTTTCACTCTATGACACTTTACTCCCTCCATGACACCCCACAACACTCTACATCACTCTACTCTATGCCACTCCATGACACACCACTTCATTCATCTCTACTCTACACCACTCCACGCCACAACTCTCTACGCCACTTCATAACAATCCATGCTACTCTACTGTATGACACTCCACTCTCCTTTACCTCACTAACCTATAGCCATGCTGAACAGCAGCCCAAATTTGGCTAAAACATATTGGCAAAGCCAATAGCTCTTACATAGGCGCGACCTATTGGCTTTGCCAAAGCCTGTTTTTCCTGTTCTCTCCGCTTTGCAGTGGGGGAAATTATCCCTTACCTATATTGTCTCGGTGGAGTGCAGAGGAGTATGAGGAGGCGAAACACTGCAAGCGGGGTCATTTTAAAGTGACAAAATCTAATGGGATGAGTTTTTCTCCCTATATTGAGACCCACCTTGTCCCAGTATAGCTGACTGTGCTTCAACTAGTTGATGGCAATTCGACTTTGTCAGGGTGGTTGCAGCAATGGAGCACAGCAATACCACCCAATAGAGGCACCATATACAGGGGGAGGAGGAAGGTGAGAGTGACTTGGTGAACTTATCTGGAGCTTACCTCACGCTCATGATGCAGGGTCAATCTCATCTGTGCTTCATAAGCCTGAGGTAAAGAGGCAGTGCATAGATCCTAACGAGAATGATAGTGAAATTGCCAAAAAAGGAAAGTGTGTGCAAGGAGTTAATTTTCTGCAAATGCTGGTGCACATTAGAACAGTTTTGGAGTTTGAGCCTTGAGTTCGGGCAGAAGAAAGTTTTCTTGCTCAATATGAGGAACATTCAGTAGAGCGACTTTCTTTTCATAAAGTTCTTAAGAACATGGCCCTTAAAGAATAGAAGGATTTTGACAGATCTGCAGTTCCTCGCTTCCAGAATAGAATATATTCATTCGAAAAATCTGACTCAGAATTTCCTCACATTCAAAAAGTAAATTCCATCCTCTCAAGCATGGCTTAATCATCATATTTAGCTTCTGAAGAAGCACTACTGCCAGATCCAAATAAAAAAATGTGGAGAGTGCCTTAAAACGAGTTCTCACAGCAGTAAATTTTGCAATTAGAGCTAGTTCATATGCTGCGTACGTAACACAACCTCTTCCGAAGGATTTCCAGGCCCTTGATTGCCTTGATGGTGGAGATGATCCTACCTCAATATGGGACAATATGGAACTATTAGCGATGTTTTTATCAGGCACATTTGACTCTTTATGGACAGCAACAAATGTGGCAGGGGTTGTGGTGGCAGCAAGGAGATTGTTTTGGTTGAAACTGGATCCTTACCATAGGGTGTTAATAAAAACTTCCATTTACAGGACATAAACTGTTTGAGCAGGAACTGAGTGAGCTGGTGAAGAAAAACGCAGAAGAGAAGAAGATGCCAGTTTCAACAGTTTTAACCAAACCATTCAAGCCTTTTTCTGCAAACAAATCTTTCTTCCAAAAATAGTTGGCACAAGCTGTGCAAACTTAATTTCCCTTTCATAGTCAAGCTTGAAGTCAGGGCTGTGCGAGGCAGTAAAGCCTGACCACAAACTCTGCAGTCTCCAGGCCCTGGCCAACAGTCCTGAATATCAAGGGAAAAAGTTGGTGCAAGACTCGTTTACGACAAGTGAAAGAGCCAAACCGCAAACAAGTGCGTGTTGTTGGTCACACAAAATGGCTATAGAACTAAAAGAATAGCCCCAGCCATTTTTCCGTCAGACCCCGTCCCAAAGAACGTGGTAGAGAAAAATTACCTTTGAAAGGAGTGGAATCTTTGCTGTTGAAAGGTGCAGCATTGGAAGTCCCAGTTCCAGAGAGAAACCAAGGTTTCTATTTAGTCTTGTTTGTGGTCCCAAAACCAGATGGTTCCTATTGTCCAGTGATGTAGTTAAAAGGGTTACATTGCCATGTTAAAAAAATTCCCTTCAGTATGTTGTCCCTTCAGGAAGTGTTGTCATCTGCAAGCAGAGGAGAATTTGTGATTGTAAGGAAATGCCTCTTTTGCATGTTCACCCCCAAATCTTTGTGGACTGATGCTGGTTTTTCGACTCTGAAGGTGCACTGAGGCCTGCCAACCAGACCTCAGTACCAGTGTTCTAACCCCTTACACAGTGTTTGTCGAATTGGCCACCCCCAATTCGCAGAAACTGACTTACTTACTTACCCTAGTATATGGTACTCAGGGTACCCAAAGCATGTAAGGCTGCAGCACTGATTGTGCCACCCTGTGTGTGACATGGTACAAAATGGCTCCCAGCCTGCCAATGCAGACTGGAAGGGCAGTGGTAACACTACTAGTTGGACTTTGCCATTCAAACTAATGGCAAAGCCCTCACTTCCCTTAACAATTTATGTAAGACTCTCCCAAAGAAGGTCTTTTGAGTCCTAAGACAGGAAGCTGTATATTATTAAGAAGGATATACATTTTGTATACATGTCTTAACAGCAACAGTTCTAAACTGTTGTTTTGCTGTGAGAGAGTTAGTAACCACCTTGGCTAACACAGGTTTACCGGCTGACTCCTCAGCTCTGCTAACATCTGAATGGGACTACTTAGATGGGAACTGTAAGGTATAAAATTAATCGTGGCATTAAACCCAACTTGATTCCAGGTCAAATTCAAAGTCACTATTAAAGAAATGAAACTTTTAGAAAGTTTCCACTCTGTGACCCAGTTTACCCAGTGGCCTCACTCGGTCACTGGCCACCAGACAGCATTCTTATCTCCTGGGGAGTTGTGGGAACGACTCCCAGGCTTAGGTACAATTTCAGCCTGCTACAGGGTGAGGTGTCACCTCCCCTTCGCAGGAAGCCACTCAGGGTGGTAGCCCGAAAGGCGAGCTTCAAAGCGGAAGGCACCTTTAATAGGCAAATGGCGATCACACTCCCAAGGGGCTGGCCTTTGTTCAGGTAGACATGCTAGTCACAGGGACAGAGAGGGGAGACTAGTGCCCACACTGGTTTTCCTGTGGGCATTTAGCCCATAGGTAGCCACACCTCTAGGGTGGGCTATCAAGCTTCCAATACCTGAGGAATGGGTCTGACATCTTGAGAGTAGGAAGAATAGTGAAATCTGGGATTGCCAGGTGCCACACATAGCCAAAAAGTCGTCACCAAGAGGGAATGAATCTCATAGCCCATTGACTAGTGACAACATCATCCTCCTAGGGAACTCTATGGGGCTAAATATGGCGCCCCTGGCACCCTGGACCAGAGATCACGTCAGAACTGGAACAAGGACCCAAGAAGAACTGCCCTACTGACCCCTGGACTTCGCAATGAGAGGCTGCACCATCTGCTGGACTGCACCTGCCACACCTTCGGCTAGCGAAGAGAGGACTGTGCCTGTGGCTCCCGACTCAGGGAAAAGTCATGCCCCAGACCAAAAAAGAAGTGACTCCAAGGGTCAGTTGGCTGACCCCCTGTAACCAGCACCAGGGCCATCACAGCTGAATGAGCCCAACTGATCAAGTCAGTAGCCACTTCAGAAGAATCTCCACTGACTGCCACTGGGCACCCAAGAGACCGATCCTACACGGCCAAAAGTTGCACTCGAGTCAGCTGGACCTGGGAGTATCATCTGAGTCCATATTGGTTGCCCAAGAGGGACACCAGCCTCCAGCAATGAATATCACTGGGACCGCTGGGTACGGAGACCGATATTCAAGCCACAACTGGTCTTTCATTGTCTTAAAGAGGACTTCGAGGGACCCCAGCCTTGGTGGCTAAGTCACCCCACATGACCCATGGACCGAGGAATAACCACAAAAGCACCTCCTTAAACCGCACAGCACACAGAGCATCCTTGAGCATCCTCCATCTCCTGCATCTGCAGCATCAGGACCACTCCATTGAAGTCTATGGAGGTTGTACTGTAAAGTTTGGAACTGGACTGGAAAACGCTTTGGTGGCCAGGTAACTCCCCATTTTCTCCTTATTGGCCCCCTGGACCATCTCCCTGTCAGATTTGATCACTCAAGCAGGCCTGGAATAGTCGAACTCAACCCTCACAAACTTTTCCAAAGTTTTCAAACTTTACAGGTACCAGTGCTTGTTTGCCATACACTGAGATTTAAGTTTTCTTGAAAAATCGGTATCTCTGGAACCCTCTGGTGGATTTTGCTCATCTTGGACTCAAAAAACTAATAAAAATAGAATCTATTTTTATAAATTGGTCTTGGATTTCTTTTGTGTTGTGTGGCCTTCTTGTTTCATTGCTTGGTACTGTTAAATGCTTGACATTGGTTCCTTTGTTTCACATGTGCTGCTCAAAGCCATAGCTACCCAGGGTTGAGGTAAAGGTTTCACAAACGAGCCTGACTGGACCCAAAACAGTTTTTGCAAGTGTATTACACAGTAACGCCACACAGCCATATCATATAATACACCCAAATCCTCACAGTGATGACATTGGATCTTCAAGATGCGTATTTACGTTTACCTATATATCATGTGAGTCAGCATCTGCTTCACTTCGCTATTGACAGAAGGCTTTATCAGTTCAGAGCATTGCCTGTGGCCTGACGGCTTCTCCACGTGTATTCACAAAGATATTGGCTCCAGTAATAGCTTTATTGCATTTGGAAGGTATCCAGATTTTGCTGTACCTGGATGATTAGTTAATTGTCTCCTCTTCTCTTTCTAAGACGTTATCCGATATAGAGAGAGTGGTCAATTGCTTCACTGATATGCTTTTCTTTCTCAGCCTAAAGAAGTCCAAATTTGTTCCATCACAACAGAGATTATTCATCGGAGCTCTACTGGACACGATGAAAGCAAATACTTTTCTACTAGAGGCAAGAGTCTGGACATTACCATGTATCATCTATTGATTTGCCTAGAAGCATCAGCAAGAAGGTTCCTGAAGGTTAAGGGGCTTATGGCAGAATGACAGCAGTAGTCCTTTGGGCTTGTCTGCATTTGAAACCACTGGTCAATCACATCTTGTCTCGTTGGGATCCAGTATATCAGATTTACGAGAGCTTGGTTCCAATATCTCAGTCTCTAGCCAAGATCTAGCATCAAGTCATTGGGGCCCGGGGGTGACCCTGAGTGAAAGGAAGTAAAAGGAGAATGGTCGACTGTGGAAGCATCCACTCTTCAAACTTGAGAGATGGCAAATTTAGAGAAGGCTTTTTTGTTCTTTGCCCCTCAGATTCTCCAGAAGGCGGTAGTGGCCAAGACAGACAACCAGGGGGTATATTCACAAGAACGTGTGATAATTACCGCAAGAGTAGCGTAACGCAACTTTCAATAACGCAGCCTATCACGGGAAAATAACCCAGTGTCAACGTGGAATTCACAACAAGGCGGTAGCATGCGATAGTTGGCCGACACCGCGGCCAATGCTCGCGATACAACCACCTCGACAGAGATAAAAACACAAACCACAACGCGAAAAAAGCTGCGATGGGCCAAAGCGCGATAAGAAAACAGTGACA
The DNA here is from genome assembly GCA_963921515.1 of Calotriton arnoldi. NCBI lineage: Eukaryota > Metazoa > Chordata > Amphibia > Caudata > Salamandridae > Calotriton > Calotriton arnoldi. Next base: position 1,783,681 of record CAWUFW010003362.1, read on the forward strand.
ACCAGCGCGAGGGCAGCAATACTCACGCGCAATGCGGGAAAAAGCACAAGAACAGCACACGGAAAATGCCACAGAACAAAATACATCAACAGCCGAGTACCACGGATGCACCCTGGCCAACTGCAGAGGACAACATGCACACCACAACATCCACGCACCGTGGAGGAACAGAACCCACAGGCACACCTCATGAAAGAGACCAGTGGCAGACAAATCAGAGCCGCAGGAGTGACACACCCACTGTGCAGCATACGCACATAAGCAGAAGTGCACCCGGACAGTGACAACATCCCGGTACAAACAGCAACACCTCCACAACTGAACACAGGACACAACTGGTTCGGAAAATGTGCACAACATGGCAAATCACATCTGAAACCCCAGGGACATGTAACATGACAATGTACAATTCCAACCTGTGACCTGCAAATATGTTTTATTCACACATGCAGTGCAATTGGACATCTATTACTGTCCCATGAATGCCACGGACGGTCACAATGTGACGTGCTCATGAGAAGAAAGTGGCAATGATGGAGTCCCTACGGGCCATTCCTGCCGCAGCTGCAGTGGGATGTGGGCCACCTGCCCCATCACCACCATCATCGTCCTGTACCTCTGTAACTGGGATCCATGGGGCCCTGGTGCGAACACAGATGTTGTGCAACACACAACATGCAACGATCATCTTGCACACGACATCCGGGCTGTACAGGAGCTTCCCACCAGTGCCGTCCAGGCACCTGAAACGTGACTTCAACACGCCAAATGTGCGTTCAACGATGCCCCTGGTGCGTATGTGGGCCGCATTGTACTGCCTCTGGGCGGGTGTGTTCGGGTCTCGGAGGGGTGTCATCATCCAAGGGCAGAGTGCATATCCTTGATCACCTGTGACAGTGCAGGGAGAAAAGAGTCAATACTTGGTTCGGCTGGACGTGATGGAAGGCCCACTGATCCAGTGACGCCTGTGCTGGCTGTGTGGGGGGTGAGTGTAAGCCAGCCCTCAGGGAGTAGCATGTGCTGGCAACTACACCAACAGTCATCAGGCACACAGACATGCAATGTCTGAACTACAAGGGGGGATGACTCGAGTCGCACAGGGCTAGTCGCCCCGGATGCACAGCGGCCGACACGGGCCCACCACCACGGGACGCTGACCTGCGGGAGACTGGGGTAGGGTCATGGGGGCAGAGCAGTGCCTCACATGTGTCATGGCCGCATTCCGCATCTCCACACGTTCAGCTGTTGTGTGGCTGTGGTGCCATGTGGAGTCTGTATTGGGTGCAGGGGTAGCCCAGGATGACCATGGAGTGGTGTAGTCGTGTCTGGTAGGGGGTCGTGTAGTTTAACATGTCGGATGTGGATAGGTCACGTGTGCATCCCCACAGCTGTGCCTTGTGCGTTGGTGGCTGTGGGATGTGTGGTGTGTTGAGTTGGTACTTACCAACGAGCAGTCCCGCTCCATATGTGCCATCCTGGAAGCGCTGGTTGATGATGGACTGTCGGAAGATGAAGGAATCATGCACACTGCCTGGGTAGTTGGCGACGACATTGGTGAACATTCCCCGGTGGTCCACTATTGCCTGCACATTGATGGAATGCGTGTGCTTCCTGTTGCGGTAGTGGTGTGCAGTATCCGCAGGGGGCACAAGTGGGACATGTGTGCAGTCGATTGCCCCCAACACTGCCGGGAATCCGGCTATGGCGTAGAAGCCTTGCTTAGTCTCCAGCTGTTCCTGCGCAGTGTTGGGGAAGTGAAGGTACTGGGGTATGAAGCTGATGCTGGCATCCAGGACGGGTGTGATGAACTTTGATAGGGCTGGCTGTGAGACCTCTCCGACTCTGGCAGTTGTTGGTTGGAAGGTCCCAGAGGCCAACAGGTGCAGCACTGCCAGCAGGTTTGTCTGCGGAGGGATGTTTGTTCTCCGCTGTGTTGGGACCGTCAGCCTGTGGGCAATGTGGGTCAGGATGCGGAGGATGGTTGTCCTTTTGAGCCTGTAGTGGGCAATGACTTCCGCGGGCGTTAGGTCTGTGAGAGTGGTGTGTTTACGGTAGCTCCGCTGTCTTGCTCTATGCTGCCTCTGTGGTGGTCCGGGGGGGGGAGCGGGTCCGGGTCCTGGGGAGGAGGTAGCGGTCCAGGGGGTGGTGGCGGGGGGTGTTGTGGCCCTGTTGGGGCTCCGAGCTGCATGTAGAGTAGCTCCATGGCGTCGTTTGTTCTTCGGGTATGGCTGTGTGCGGGACTCCGTTGCCTACTGCAGGTAGACGTCCCTTCTTTACACCTGCTTGAGGCAGGTGTTAAATACCTGCGGCTACCGCACCTCATCGCCTGTTTTGTGTACTTATCGCAGATGTGGCTGGTCGTTGTGAATGTTGAGGTGTGATGTTGTCTCGACTTTTCACACGGGAACGCCTACTCTGCACCTCATTAGCAATATTTGCGGGGGTCCTCTGTGGCGATGTTTTTTGCGGCTGCTATTGCGGGTAAACTGGTGCTGTAGGCTGTTAACACGGGCTTGTGAATGGGGAGGTAAATTTATCACTACTTTGGCTGCGATAAAGTGCCGTTAATTCGGCAATAGCTTCTTGTGAATATGCCCCCCGGTGTCCAAAAGTTACATCAACTGCCAGAGGAGCACCAAAGTATATTCTCTGAAGGTTCTTACCAAGATAGTATGTCGGTGGGCAGAGGCTCATTTGTTCTCTTTGTCAGTGATGTATATTCCATGCAAGCACAACTTTCAACCAGATTCTTTGAGCCTCATCAGTGTATTTTTTACTCAGTCCGGTAGCATTTCAACTTGTGATGGAGAGGTTTGGTCTTCCTTGGTTAGACCTCTTTGCCTCCCAAACAATGCATTTCTACAGAATTTCTGCTTTGACATCACAGACCTTCGAGCTTGGAGGAGAGATGCTTTTCCCTTCAGGTGGCCACAGGGGATGCTGTATGCCTTCCCTCACTTCTCCTCCTCCATAGGGTGTTGATGAAGATTTGCACTGAGGAAGTGTTATCATCCTGGCAGGCCCTATTTCACCAAGATGGACATGGTTTCCTTTACTTTCCCAACTAGCAGTACAGGAGAGTCTTGTCTTTCCAATATCTCTACTTCCAATCTGTTACACTCTGCTTTTGGCCCACTGTCTTCAAGTTCTAAAACCTTTGGCAATGAAGCTGAGAGAACGGGTCTGCATGCCTTAGATTGCTTCAGGAAAGTTGCGGTCTCAACTCATGAGTCCAGGAAACCGTCCACACTATTAGCTTATTGAAAGCACTGGTGTAGATTTGAAAAATGGTGTTCCTTTAATGACTATAGTTTATCATCTATTGATCCTTCTAGGATATTAAAGTTCCTGCAGAAAGGATTTAATAAGAGGTTGTCTCCATCATTATTATCCTCCCAGTGGGTGGCCATTAAAGGGATGGTGAGTTTCTTTGCGGATTTGTCTAACATTTTACATTTGGTGAAAAGATTATTAAGGGGGTTCAGGATTAAGAGGCCGTTAATATCTCCAGATATTTTGCCATGGGATCTGCCAACTGTGTTGAAAGGTCATCAAAAGCCTCCTTTTCAACCTTTAGAATCAGCACCAATTAAATGGTTGACAATTAAGGGGGTTTTTGGCTGGCAATCACATCAGCAAGATGATTAGGGGAATTAAGGGTGCTTCTAGCCTTGCCTCCCTACAGGGTAATTTTAAGGTTGGATCTAAAATTTTCTCCAAAAATTTCAATCATTATTCCACAGACAGGTGGAGGTGATCCTTCCAGTGTTTTCTTCTGAAGATAGGATTCTGTTGGGCCTGGATGTTAGGAGGGCTTTATTGGTGCATCTAGATAGGGAAAATGACACTTAAAAGTCTAGCTTTCTTTTGGTGGCCTTTGGCTCAGTTAACAGAGGTATAGCTGCTATAATCTGCAACATTAGTGGAAGATCCACTAGGGGGATTGCAGCTTCTTAGGTAGAGATAAACGGTGTTCCCTTAAAGAAAATGTGTAGGGCAGCAGCATGGTCATCAGAAGTCACTTTTGTTAAACATTACACGTTGGGACTGGGTGAATCCATGAATTTTGGATTCAGAGTGTTTAAACTTGCTATTAAGGAATAGCAGCCACATAATTCAATTACATTAAGATCAATGGGGTCACCCTGTATCCCTCGGAACCTGGGTTAATAGTTATAAAGCTACAAGTGGTTCCGTTGGGTAAGTACCACGGGGTACTAGTTCAGGACCTGATTATTTCTTTCACAATCAATAGTGATTTTGTACTAGACTTTTATAAATGTACCACACCTCAGTAATTTTTTATCAAAAATATATATATTTGTTAAATTATTTGTTTTGTTTCTCTATTTTTCTCGCCAATTGTGTAAACAATAACGAGAGGAAGAGACGTAGAGTCTAAACTCAACACCAGGGAGTGCAAGTGGATGCATGTCTTGGATTCAGTAAGTACTGGTTTAAACGAGGTTGAGGAAACGAATAGGCAAACTGGCCTTCTGACATATATCTGATACGTAACTGATTTTTGCCCTTAACCTGCCATGCATGACCTATTTATACTACCCCTTGGTTATGCGACCTTTTTTGTGAACTGCCACCACCATTAAAATGACATAACCGGGTCACAGGTAATCGACTGCGCCGTGGTTTTCCAACCATTCGATTCAGCAAAGGGGTCATGTTTAGAGGGACATGCTCTTGACATACACAACCCTGCTGCAGGTCCTGGCTCATGAGCCACTTTGTAATCTTGTGAATGTATATGTTAAATCATTCATAGGCCCCAGTCACACCTATTTGTATGACCCTCTGACATGTGTTTGTCTAACCTTCTTTATCAGTGAGGGGGAACAGATGTCAAGATGGCCACCACGTTTCTCATTTACGTGCGCAAAATCCCTAATGTTCCTCTCAACCCGCACAACCACAAGCTGGTGTTGCGCATCTCTCTAGTGATTGTTTTGTTCCATTCGGGGCGTGAGTAGTCATTTGCAACGTCGTTGAGCCCTTACACTCTATATGATGGAACAGAGGTTAAGATGGCCGCCACGTTTCTAGTCACGGGCGTCAGACCTCTTTTTGACCATGTGACATTGTCACGTGATGTAAGCACTGATCTATAGAATTACGAATTTCCAGCCTCGGCTCACATTATCACGAGCCTCTGCTAGACATGAGTCTATCAAGAAAATTAATTTCTTTCACTTGGGGCTGCGGTAGTTACCATCCGCTTCACCGCACTGCTTCCATACTCACGTGTATCCTGACGGGGCAACAGAGGTCAAGATGGCCACCACGTTAGCATTCACGGACAGCAGACCTCCCATGGCCATGTGACATTGTCACGTGGTGTCCCAGCAATCCATTTAAGCAGGGAACACCGGCCGCAGCTCACTTGACTGCGAGTTGGTGAGAGACACTCAAGAATACAGGTAAGGAGACTATGACTGTTGTTGGGATGCGGGTAGGCGGGAGCATGTAGTTTTGCACCGCTGAGCGCTTAGTTTTTTTAATTAATTTTATGTACATGTTTCCTCCAGTATTTAAGGAGGTTTGGGAAGCAAGCACTGATGGACTTTGGCATCAATACATGACGATCTCTAAGGACTGAATACTTTTGAACCCACTACCCCCTGGAGGCCGAAGAGCACATCCAGAGGGGTCAGTTTCTAAGACCGTACATTGAGGGGTCCTCTTTGGGAGTCCATGCATGGACTTGTTTTATTAAAGGGAGAGGAGTACACTTAGTCTTTCCCTCTCATTACAGGTACACAGCTAAAGTTTGAAACGCTGGTTGATTGGTAAGTACATGTAACAGATGCAGCAACTACATAGAGTAGTAGCTATGCACATGTAGGGATGCAGATAGTAACTGGCAATCTCATCATTTTGCAGATGATCCTTGAATAAGAACTCCTTCCGGGCTCGGAGGAGTTAATAGATTTAATCTTGTGAATTCCCAACCACCAAGGGTGAGTACCCCAAGAGTATAGCGTCTCACACATTGTAAATTTTTTATTCCACACCATATTAATAGGAATTTCATTTTCCTTTGAATAGGCTGTCACACTTCCTTCTTTTGTCCTGAAGAAGGCCCTACTTGATGTATCTACAAACACATATATATACAGGGTCGAAACGTCAACGTACAACCATTTCATGTCCTGGCTCACTATAGCAATTATTTTAAAAAATAGGACTAGCTAAAGTGAAAGACCTGAAAAGGAAGGAGAATTTATGTTATTGTCTTGTTTATTGTTTGAATTTGAAAGGTCACCCATTTGCACTATATGTCACCACAGTCACCCATTGAATTGTCTGTGTATTTGTTATTGTGTTTTCTTTGTCAGACAGCCCCCATTGGTATTATCTGTTTGCATAAAATTGTTTACACAATTGGCGAGAAAATAGAGAAACAAAACAAATAATTTAATAGATATATATATTTTTGATAAAAACTTACTGAGGTGTGGTACATTTATAAAAGTGTAGTACAAAATCACTACTGATTGTGAAAGAAATAATCAGGTTCTGAACCAGTACCCCGGGGTACTTACCCAACAGAACCACTTGTAGCTTTATAACATAATTCAATTAAGCATTAAAGCAAGATACAATTGTAATGGTATCTGTGTTTTTTCTAGCAGTAAGGAATAGCAATTTTGCTTGAGTAGTACCCCATAAAGTAAGGTCTGGGACGCAGAGGATGTGCTCTGGGATAAGGAAATACATTACGGTAATTTTCATTATCAGGAGCCATAGTCCTCCCCATCCCAGCCCCCTCCCTCCAACCTTGGGTCTTGATTCCTCAATGCAACTTGGTATGAAGCCTTGTCAGGAAAGCAGGAGTGGAATTATGAGAGGCAGAGGAGTGTGTTCTACAATAAACATTGTAGAAATACTTGCTACCTTGCGTGCTAAGGAGGCATGCTTCCTCATACAGTAAAGACTGGGACAGCGAAGACTATGGCTCCAGGTAATGAAAATTACCAGTAAGTAATGTATTTCATTACACAACCTTGCCGTCTATAGTCTTGCTTGAATATGTTTACTCCCCCACCAGCGATCACCCAGAGATTTCTCTACCAGCTGTATGGAAGATGATTTAAACCCAATACCACTATCAATTAATATGCGAGGAAGCAATGGTTGACAGGGTAAAGGATCCAGTGCATGGTTTTGACATTACAGGTTGATAGCTAGACGCCACTTAGAGTCGGTCCACAAGTGAACGTGAACGTCATCTGTAAGGCGGCCGTGCTTCATATTACAAATTATTCAAGGCAGCCAGGCAGGAGACAAAATACCTGAGGGTGGTAATTCAAGCTGCTGAATAGTAAAATGCATACAAGTAGGGCAGGAGAGGATAGCAACATATGCATTCTGGCTAATCTAGACTTAAGGCAACACAGGTGGGGGACTCAGGGTGGCGGTATGCCACCCTGAGCCTTGGTGCGTTTACAGTGCAATGCTGATGCAAGAAGTACAAAACACCCCTAGAGTGGAGATGGGGCAGTAATCTTGATGTCCTCAGGTCACAGGGGGCCCTGAGAAGGAAACGATGACAACCCCTTTATCACTTAAAGGCTGGTTGGCATCCTCACAACAAGGGGTTGCCCCATACTCAGATTGTCCATTACTGTTACCAGTATGGGAGGAAAAACTGCTAATTTTTTCATGAACATAAGCTAAATTCAGCACACTTTTGTGAAATTCACTGCTGGTATCAAACGTGAAAACTGAAACTGATGAGACCTCGCTTTCGACAGTCATGGAAAATATGGACAGGAGGTTGGCTGCATGGTTCACGGGTGCAGCAGCTCAAGAATTACTGAGGTTGACACAGCCCCACTTGTGATCATCGAGCACAGGATGTCGATGTACTGTGGAAAATATTGTATTTCCGATTGCTCTGGGTTGATATTCAGCTTTGAGTGTCAGCTATTAGATTTTAACATGGTGCTGAACAGTCAGATCTCCCATAAATTTACCCTACCTGTGTCAGTAAGATCAATACATTTGCAACGGTTTTTCCCAACTAAAATCTGTGTGGTCTACTTATATGACGCATGTAGGATCATCAATAATATGGGTTGCAATAATGAACTAGGCCTGGTGTGGAAAGGTTAGGCAGCAGGCCATGTCGCTTGCAGGGTGACAATAGAGTGGACAGCCTCTTAGACCTTCTCATCAGTCAGTGAAAGCAAAGTATTTCTTCTGTGGTCACCACAGGGAGATCCTGGCGGGCGTGGGAACTGCTGCCCCTAGGAAAAGTGTGCAAGGCACACTTGGGTGCCTCCATGAGGTCTGGGGGGTGGCCTATTTACGAGGGCTTACGGGTGCTGCTGCCAGTCCTGCCACCTGCACGGTCACAGAAAAAGACACCGACCCACCCACCCTTGAGAGCAAGACGCTATGATGTAATGCTTCTGTTTTTCAGTGTCGCAAGTGGAGTTACAGGGCGATCCTAAGGAAGAAGTTCAATAAGCCCCAAGAATGGAGATGGGCTGCAAACTTGAAGTCCTTCTGCCATAAGGGCCCTGAGAAGAAAGCGAAGGAACTCATGAATGTCCTCAATCCTTGAGTGGGCTTTACGGGGAGATGTCTACACTTGTGACAGAGATCTCTGCACCTGTAAAAGGGAGTACTGCCTGGAAAACCCCTGTAAATTCCTGGCAGTCGTAACTGAAGTAAATGTGGTTGTAAACTTACTTTTAAGTCCAAATTTACCTTTGTGAATAGGGTCTTCTTTGGTTTTCAGAGAAGCGTGTGTGTTTGTGAAAAAGGCGCAGGGGGTCTGGCACAGGTCAGATAAATGCTGCACTTCAAAATGTAAGGGGATTGGTGCATCCTGGCTGATGGTATTCAACTGCTGTGAACCATCTGAGGCAATTGCACAAGAGCCATTCTTTGAACCTTGCCTGATGTGTGTTGTTTACCGGTACACTTCTCTGTTAGGGAGAAATCCCTACTACTCTAATGTGTAGTAATGAAAGGTCTACATTTCTTACTTTTGTCTCTTTTGGCATTTTGAGAGCTTGTCATTACCTGACAATTAAAAGCTTCTCCAGGAATAGTAAAGTCTGGTTAGAGGACTAAAATACCTCTACTCTTTGGTGGGCTGTACAATGGACAAGCTGCCTGCATATAGCGGTCCTCATTTACAAGATTTTGATGCATTGCAGTGCAGCAAGCCTTCCTGCTGTGCTGCTGTGCGTCGAAATAAAAGGGCAGGAATGTGCCGTATCTACAACATTCCTGTCCTTCTCCCCTGCGCCGGCGCACAAACAGCAGCCGTGCGCCAGCGCAGACACCCTTCCCTCATTTTGCAAGGGTTCCTGCGCTGAAGGGATGATTGTTAACAATCATTAAAGGCATTTTCCTCCTTATATCAGTGCTGCAGAATGCAGCACGCATAGAAAGAGAAAAAAACGATGAGAAACAAAAGTATTTCTCCTCGTTGCGCATTCTTACGCCTCTCCTGGGGAGGCGCAGGATTCTGACGCATTCCCAGGTTTATAAAATGTTTTAAATCTGGGAATGCGTCACGTTCCATGGATGTTGCGTGGGAACACCCACAGCAACACCCATGGAACGTCCCTTTCACGCAGAGTTATGCGAAAAAGGGAAACATATTTACAAGGCCATGAAAAGCACGCAGGGTGACTTTTACATCCCTTGTAAATATGGGGAAGTCCATTGCCCTGCCGGTGCGTCAATAAAAGTGGTGCACCGGAATGGGCTTGTAAATAAGCAGCTGTATTTCTTTTTTTAAACAGAGCTCAATTATTTTGCCTGGTGGAGCTACGTTGTGTGGTGCAGCCCTTTTCGACCCCTTCCTGGGGTTGGCACTGGTTTCCTGTGATCACCCTCAAAATCTGCTAGGTTGCCAAAAGCCCTACCAATGCCAACTAAAAAACCAGCTATGATAACGCCAACTGGTAGGTGGTCCCATCTCGAGAGGCTTTCACACAAGCTCTGCCTGCTCCACAATGCCAACTCACCTCAGAACTTCATGTTTTCCATTACTGTTACCAGTATGGGTAGAAAACTGCAAATTTTTTCATGAACATTCGCGAAAATTCAGCGCAATTTTGTGAAATTCACTTGCTGGTATCTAATGTGAAAAGTGAAACTGATGAGACCTCGCTTTCAACTGTCATGGAAAATACGGACAGGATGTTGGTTTGGAGAAAAAATGTTCACACAGGACATTTTTACTGCACGAACCAGTGCCCCACAGAAAAAATCTGCAACCTTTTAAGTTAGTGAAATTCCCCAAAAATCTGCAAAATTGCATCACTCGAAATTCATGAATGACGAGAATTTTTGCGGGGTAAAAAACGTGCCCAAATGCCTTTTGGCATTCAAGCAACCTTTGTGTAAGGCAGGCCAACGTGATCCAGAGCAAGACAGTCACAGTAACTCCACAGTGGATGAGAGGCGGACATTGGTAGACATCCCCGGAACTTTGCAACAGAGTACTTACAACATCTATACATGATATGCCCTTGTAAGAAATATGTGCATTTTTAATTCCTCAAAGTATTTTTGCTACCAAAAGCAGTTTAAAAGTATTTAAATAAGTATGCTCATTGATATTGTAGGGCGTGGTCCTTTGTGCTGCATGCAGGCCTAGGGCCCACGTCGATGCATATTTAGGGTACTCGCAACTGGCCTAGGGCACGTGTGCCCAGCCCCTTTTATTAGCAGGGTCACCTGACCGGTGACGCCTATGATGGGTGTGGGGTGAGTATGACAGGCCAGCCCTCAGGGAGTGGCTAAAAAACTAGTATAAGGCTAAACACTAGAACGTGTACAGCAGGACACTACATCCCTCCCAAACTTTATTGAAAGAAAACAAATGAGTCCAACCTGGAAAGAATGAACAACAAAGTAAAACACCACTGAGTCTCTTCAGGCAGTCCGCATTACATGATGAAGAGACAGGTGCAGCTGGGAGCACCCAGCATCACAGCACGCATCCGTGCCTTAACCAGATGACTCTGGGCACGAAATGTAGTGTGGATGGAGTCTGGATCCCTCAATCGCGTCTTTGGAGTTTCAGTCCACCTGGGTGATGTTGTACGGTCCTGCCTGGTCTCACAGTGTTGCAGTCTATTTACATAGTTCAATTTTGGGGTGCATCAGGAGCAGTTGTGGAGTCCGCTGAAGAGATTTCTTTGGAGGCACATTGGCTTCGTGAAAGGCAAACCCGCAAAGACGGGGATAACAGTGCGGTGGTATGACGTCTCCCTCTGAGGTCTCGGTGCCTCCTGGTATTCTTCATTGAGCAACTTCAGACTCATCTCTCATTCTGGAACCCTCACGCAGGAATTCCCTTGAGGCTCATTTCTCTCGATTGTCACAGGACTGCGTGAACTGTGCGAGGTCTCTCGTAGGCCAAGCAAAGGGATCGATGCGGAACTCCCAACATAGCCACATCCAAATTGCTCGTGCAACCACAAGGGAAGGTGATCTAATGGTCGGGTCTGCTCTCTTCAGCAAGACTCAGGTGCACGTGTGTCTAACAGATGGTCTCCCACGGTGCCAGGAATGCCTCATTGGTCTCCAGATTTTTCACAGACATAAGGCTCCACTCTGGTGGTGCGATGCTCTTTAGGTGGTTCTGGTGATGCACATAGTAATGAGGACAATTTTACTATCAGACAACTTGTGCTACAAGATGGGATGTCTTGCTTGTAGTGAGGGTTGACTGGAGGGACTTCATGGCCACTTGCGGTTCTTCTTCTTTGGCTTATGCAGTCACTAGCAGGGATGCCATCTATCTCAAGCAACCAGTGACAGGTGTCTAGACAGTCGCACTGTAAAGCATGGGGCAACTAAGCTGTTCGCACACTCTGGCGGCTTACTTTTGGTACTCCCTCTCTGCTGTCTTCAGTGACATCGCTATACCCCAGTGGCTGGCTTGTGTTGGTTAATGCACTCTCCAGTAGTGGCACAAGTCCTTTGTCTTGTCGCACATCTTCCTTTCTCCTGGGCGCCTGTGGTTGTCAGGATCTTCCCTGTGATGGGTCTGTCACACACCTTCCTCTCCTCTTCTCCTTTTTCGCGATGTGGCATCGTGCCACACTCTTCTGCTCACTAATATTTTCTTGTGATGTGGCGTTGGGCCACTCTATTCAGTTCAACTCTTCCGCGATGTGGCATCATGCCAACCTCTTCACTGTTCTGACCAGACCTCTTACTGTGATATTCTCTTCACAGGGACCTCCCTGGTTGCGTTCTGTTCATAAAACTGTTTCTCTTTTCGTCTTTCTTCTGACCAGGCCTCTCACTGTGATGTTCTCTTCACAGGGACTTCCCTGATCGCGTCCTGTCCATAGGACTGTTGCTCTTCTTTGCCACGGGCCTCTCACTGGTCCTGTCCCGTTGGGAGGACTTGACTCTTCTCTTTCTAGTGGACCTCTCATAGGTTCTGTCCTGTCCGTAGGACGTGACTCTTTGTTTCCTTGTATACCTCTCACAAATCCCGTCCCTTCCTCAGGGATCTTCTTGGTGCGCCGCTCCCTGGATGGAGGGTCACCTTTCTTTTGTCTTCTCTTCTTTGCTTGAGGGCGTAATGTTGGCGCCTCGAGGTTATGCCGTTTCACCGATTGGTCCTGCCTAAGTGCGGGCGTCCTTGACAGGGTTAATCACTTCATGTGACATGCTCACTGAGCGGCCAACAGTGGCCATTCGGTGCTGGGGGTGGCCGGCCAGTGCGGCCTCATTGGTCCAACATTACTTCTTATTCTTTGATGGCTCTCCCTCTTTCCAGGGCTCCTGCACATGATGTCAGATTCTCAGGTGTGGCCCTCTGTGCACTTCTGATCTCGTGCTCTCAATCGTTCTTCACGGGCACCCCCTGCTGGTGCCTTGCTTGCCTGTTCTTTCTCTCTTGCGGTGGTGGCCGCTGACCAGAGGGTGTGCGGTGCTATATCCTTGCTTGTGGTGGCATCAGACAGCCACTGGGGCGCTTGCAGCACTCACCTCTCTCATCGGGCTTTTCACCATCATGTGGCCTCTTCTTTCAGGTTAATACATTGCGCCTTCTGTAGGGAAACCAATCTCTGGCTGCAGGCAATGACAGCGGTACTTGATGGTTGATGAGCAGGGCCTTGCAGGTGTTAACAGTCCATGTGCAAATGTTCTTGCTCTCTCTGGGTCTGGGGCAGCCTTGCTGATGCTGCGGGTTGTGCTGCTCCTCCTTTTCTTCTTCTTGGGCGCCACCTTTTCCTAGGCTTGGTTGCTTAGGTTTGGCTGAGGCAGCTTTGGACTTCTTTGGGCTCTTTCCTACGTGGGGGTTAGCAGTCACTCTTTATTCTGCTGGTGGAGCGGTAGTGGCCTGTTGTTACTAGGGGCTGCTCGGTACACTGGGCACCCATCTGGCTGATCCTCACTGTCTCAGTCTCCCTTCTAGCTAGGGAGGTGGAAAGCCGACAATTTCCCACCTGGGCTCAGGTATGTCATGAGGGTAGGGGCAGTAGAGCTTCTCTTGAGGCCTCTTAATGCCGCTGCTCCAGGTGAGGTCACGGGGCATTGCTGGGTCTCCTGTCAGGGCCGGCATGTGGTGCAGCAGAGCAGCCGCTAGGTGGTGCTGTTGCATGAGGCCATAGCAGTCTTTCTTGAAGCCTCAGGCCATTCGGAGCTGGAGTTGCAGATGCGGGGGGGCATGCAATACCAGTGTGGGCTGGGGCTTACTGTTTATGCTTCCCCACCACATTCATCCCTGGCAGCCGGTCTGGATAGAGGCACACCACACCTCACTGTCTCATACACAGGGGCTCACTCTGGCAGGCTGTTGACTGCGGCAAGGCTGCTTTATTTGCATTCGCTGGCACGGTCCTGGCACGGTGCAGCAAGCGGCCACCCATCACCGCCGCAGACGTCTCTCTTGACAGGCCGTGGCAGTCTCTCCTCCGACGGCAGGCCAGGATGGTCACTGGATATGCCAGTGCGGGGCTTCTGTGTAGCACTGGTGTGGGGGTTGATCAGGGCAGCCTTTACAGAATCCGCCCGTCTTTGCAGGTGAGCATTTAACTCTTGCTAGGCAGCCTTTTTTGTGCTGCGTGCTTCACGGTGCTGGGGTTTGGCACTCACCTTGAGGGCAGTCGGCAGCAACTTAGGGGGATATTCTCAAGAACGCGTGTTAACCATCGCTAAAATCGCTTAACGCAACTTCTCACATCGCAGTCCATCGCGGGAAAATAACACTGTGTTAACGCAGCATTCACAACCCGGCGGCACCATGCGATAGCCTCACGATAACGCGACAAATGCCCGCGTTAAAATCAACGCAACGCCCAAAAAATTCAAAACCCCAATGCGAAAAAAGGTGCGATGACCCCAATGGCGATACAAAAATCAGCGAAAAGCAGCGACAGGCCGGCGATTCCCACGCGCCATGCGTGAGAATGCACTATAAAAGCAGAGAAAAAAAAAGACAAATAAAAGCAACTGCGTAGCACCATGGACGCTCCCGGACCCAGTGCAGAGGACAACGCGAACCCCACAAGCCACACAGACGACCAGCCAGGAACCCCGGGGCCCGAGAAGGGCAAAGAGAAGAGGAAGACAGGGCTCACTCCGCAGGAAAACCGGATCATCGTCACGGAGGTGACCGAACACTACCAACAACTGTACGTCACCTCCACTGTGTCATCGGCAACACAAACGGAAATATAGAAGTCCATCGTGAACAACGTAAATGCAGTCAGAGTGTCGAGGAGGTCAATGGAAGAGGTCAAGAGGCGCGGGAATGATGTGAAGGGCAAAACCAAGAAGAAACACTATGCCAACTTGAAAGCAGCAACGTAGATTGGAGGTGGGGGACCAGCGGCACACCAGGAGCTGGATGACAGTGAGAAAATGGTGGCCACAGTCATCAGTCGGGATACGGTGCCAGGAGTTGGGGATCGGGACACTGCTCAACATGACCTGACACAACATCAACAGGGTGACTACCGACCAGGGACTGGGGGGACGGGGGGAGAGGGGCACAATGGCACACATGCACAATTAAGTAGAGCACACTGCACACCCACAATGACTCTGGATCATGTCCTTGATCCCCGTGCCACACAGCAGCACACATACAGAAACTCAGGGAATGTGTGCTGCATTGAATTTATTTGCACATGCTGTGCATGTGGTAATTTTGCACTGTCTCATGATTGCCAAGCACTGACACAATGTGACGTCCTCATGTGAAGAAATTGTCAATGATGTTGTTCCTACGGGCTATTCCTGCTGCAGCTGCAGTGGGGTGTGGTCCACCTGCCTCATCTTCCTCATCATCGTCCGGTGCATCTGGCACTCGTAACCATGGGGCATTGGTGCATACACATATGTTGTGCAACACACAACATGCAACGATCATCTTGCACACAATGACTGGGCTGTACAGGAGCCTCCCACCTGTGATGTCCAGGCACCTGAAACGTGACTTCAACACGCCAAATGTGTGTTCCACGATGCCCCTGGTGTGTTTGTGGGCCGCATTGTACTGCCTCTGGGCCTGTGTGTTCGGGGCTCGGAGGGGTATCATCATCCAAGGGCAGAGTGCATATCCCCGATCACCTGTGACAGTGCAGAGAGACATGAGTCAATAGTTGGTTTTGCATGATGTGTTGGCAGGCTCACTAGTTCATTGGCATGTGATATGTGTGTCATAGTGATTCCGGTCTGACATGTACTGCTAGTAGCAAATGAGCGCCATCAATGTGTATCACGTAGCTTCACTGCTGCTCTTCCCTCCCCCCGAGCCTATTTCCTCGTGTGCGCTGCGCGCTTGCATCACCTGCACTCCTACGGCACACCATTGTCATGCCTGGCTGCGCATGTCCACAAGCCTGACGATGACACTGTGATGTTGTGCGTTGAAGGTGGGCAGCCACGTGTGTGTAGGCCTATGGTAAGGATAGGGCGGACACAGATGTGGAGTACATGGCAGGCCAAAGTCGCGATGCGGTCGAGGCAAGACCTTTGGCACATGCTGCGGCAATAGCGAGACACACACAACAGTTGGCATGTATGATCCCGGAACCCCAGCGGGCTTGCGCTCATTCATTAATCCCTTCGACCGAGCCCGCACTCGGGGGCATGTTACATTGCAACTTTGTCTATTGCGGGACGGGTGGCGCCGACACCACAAAAAAGACACACGCATTAGGTACTAAATTGGCAAGCCCAACACTTAACCACGCCCAGAGCCCCGGGGTGATCATCCACACCCCTATGCTGGACTGCCGTAGGCCAGCCCATTCTGGCAACACCTACAGGGGGGTACGACACAGCTACATGTCCCAGGTCTACCCCAATGCCTGAGGTGACATGGTTGCATCCGCTGTACACAGCACAAAGCAATGTGGTAGGGCCCGGGGCCCTCATGCACACACAATGACCACACGGACACACTTAGATAGTCTGTGGAACTGGCGACGGGCACGTGCGCCCGGACCCTTTATTGCCAGGGTCACATGTCCAGTGACGCCTGTGCTGGATGGGTGTGGGGTGAGTGTAAGCCAGCCCTCAGGGAGTTGTTGGCGCTGGCAACAACTACAACAGTGATCAGACAATCAGAAGTTCACAGTTCAAACAGCAATGGTCCACGACTTGAGCTGCACAGAGTTAGTGGCCACGGATGCACTACGGCCGGCACAGGCACACCACCACGGGACGGTGACTACCGGTGCACTGAGGTAGGGCCACGAGAGCTGAGCGGGTTCTCGTCGATGTCCAAGGTGAATGTCGCAGAGGGTTTCGGGGACAGTGGAAGGTGTTCTTCCAGGGCATGATACAAAGGGCAGTACCAAGCAGACACATGCAATATGGAGGAGATGAATGCTACAGACTCATGTTTAACACCAAGTCATTACCAGCCACATGATGATGAAGACAACCCCAGGCCATTGACTGAGACGCCACCAAAGTTCAACCAGAGGGTGTCCATGAATTTCGGGGCACAGAGTTAGTGGCACCAGAGCTGAAAGGGGATGCAGTCTGCGATGAGGCCTGTACAATGGTATAAACTCGGCCATAAATAAATCAAGGCTCAGTTCCAAATGTATAACCTACTTGACCGTAGTGTGGGCCGGAGGCAGCGGTCAGCAGGGGGCCCCAGCCACGTGTCCTTGGCTTGCGATGCACAGAGTCAGTGGCACCAGGGCAGTTGTTGGTGGTGTTCGGTCACCTCCGTAACGAGGATCCTGTTTGTCATCAGGACTGAATCACGTCTTCCTCTTACTCCTCTCCTAGCGTGCAATGATACGGACTCTGACATTGTAAAATCAAGACTCAGTTCCAAATGTGTGACCTACTTGACTGCAGTGTAGGCCTGAGGCAGCGGTCAGCGCGGGGCAATGGCTGTTCAGGCAGCTCCTCCTGGTACTCTCACACACGACGTTGCAATGCCATGTTGCGATGATTTGTGGTTGATGGAGGTAGATGCACCAGAGCTGAGCGTGTGTGCAGCCTGCGACGATGCCGTGCCCTGCCTGGTCCGGACTGGATTGGATTTGTGTGAGCGATACAAAAGGGGATGATGGACGGAACGTTTGAGCCAATCAAACACTCACCCCCAGTCAACTGATCTGGGTTTAATCCATCATCATTCTTTAGCTCACTCCACCACCCCAGTTCAGACATGGCCATATGCAAATCAGTCTGACCCTGTGCCTCATGGGAACAGTCCAGCCCGAACTGCCAAGCCATGTCTTCCCTGGACCGGAAACAAGCATCCTAGGACCGGTTTCTGGCATTCCAGCCGTCATCAGCCAGGCTTGCTTGAATCCAGTGGCAAAGTGAGCAAGGGACCCACGTCTGGGCATACCCCCGCCAACTTAGGGCGAACAAAGCGATACAAAGGGGATGATGGACGGAACGTTTGAGCCAATCAAACACTCACCCCCAGTCAACTGATCTGGGTTTAATCCATCATCATTCTTTAGCTCACTCCACCACCCCAGTTCAGACATGGCCATATGCAAATCAGTCTGACCCTGTGCCTCATGGGAACAGTCCAGCCCGAACTGCCAAGCCATGTCTTCCCTGGACCGGAAACAAGCATCCTAGGACCGGTTTCTGGCATTCCAGCCGTCATCAGCCAGGCTTGCTTGAATCCAGTGGCAAAGTGAGCAAGGGACCCACGTCTGGGCATACCCCCGCCAACTTAGGGCGAACAAAGCGATACAAAAGGGGATGATGGACGGAACGTTTGAGCCAATCAAACACTCACCCCCAGTCAACTGATCTGGGTTTAATCCATCATCATTCTTTAGCTCACTCCACCACCCCAGTTCAGACATGGCCATATGCAAATCAGTCTGACCCTGTGCCTCATGGGAACAGTCCAGCCCGAACTGCCAAGCCATGTCTTCCCTGGACTGGAAACAAGCATCCTAGGACCGGTTTCTGGCATTCCAGCCGTCATCAGCCAGGCTTGCTTGAATCCAGTGGCAAAGTGAGCAAGGGACCCACGTCTGGGCATACCCCCGCCAACTTAGGGCGAACAAAGCGACACAAAGGGGATGATGGACGGAACGCTTGAGCCAATCAAACACTCACCCCCAGTCAACTGATCTGGGTTTAATCCATCATCATTCTTTAGCTCACTCCACCACCCCAGTTCAGACATGGCCATATGCAAATCAGTCTGACCCTGTGCCTCATGGGAACAGTCCAGCCCGAACTGCCAAGCCATGTCTTCCCTGGACTGGAAACAAGCATCCTAGGACCGGTTTCTGGCATTCCAGCCGTCATCAGCCAGGCTTGCTTGAATCCAGTGGCAAAGTGAGCAAGGGACCCACGTCTGGGCATACCCCGCCAACTTAGGGCGAACAAAGCGATACAAAAGGGGATGATGGACGGAACGCTTGAGCCAATCAAACACTCACCCCCAGTCAACTGATCTGGGTTTAATCCATCATCATTCTTTAGCTCACTCCACCACCCCAGTTCAGACATGGCCATATGCAAATCAGTCTGACCCTGTGCCTCATGGGAACAGTCCAGCCCGAACTGCCAAGCCATGTCTTCCCTGGACCGGAAACAAGCATCCTAGGACCGGTTTCTGGCATTCCAGCCGTCATCAGCCAGGCTTGCTTGAATCCAGTGGCAAAGTGAGCAAGGGACCCACGTCTGGGCATACCCCCGCCAACTTAGGGCGAACAAAGCGATACAAAAGGGGATGATGGACGGAACGTTTGAGCCAATCAAACACTCACCCCCAGTCAACTGATCTGGGTTTAATCCATCATCATTCTTTAGCTCACTCCACCACCCCAGTTCAGACATGGCCATATGCAAATCAGTCTGACCCTGTGCCTCATGGGAACAGTCCAACCCGAACTGCCAAGCCATGTCTTCCCTGGACCGGAAACAAGCATCCTAGGACCGGTTTCTGGCATTCCAGCCGTCATCAGCCAGGCTTGCTTGAATCCAGTGGCAAAGTGAGCAAGGGACCCACGTCTGGGCATACCCCCGCCAACTTAGGGCGAACAAAGCGATACAAAAGGGGATGATGGACGGAACGTTTGAGCCAATCAAACACTCACCCCCAGTCAACTGATCTGGGTTTAATCCATCATCATTCTTTAGCTCACTCCACCACCCCAGTTCAGACATGGCCATATGCAAATCCAGTCTGACCCTGTGCCTCATGGGAACAGTCCAGCCCGAACTGCCAAGCCATGTCTTCCCTGGACCGGAAACAAGCATCCTAGGACCGGTTTCTGGCATTCCAGCCGTCATCAGCCAGGCTTGCTTGAATCCAGTGGCAAAGTGAGCAAGGGACCCACGTCTGGGCATACCCCCGCCAACTTAGGGCGAACAAAGCGATACAAAAGGGGATGATGGACGGAACGTTTGAGCCAATCAAACACTCACCCCCAGTCAACTGATCTGGGTTTAATCCATCATCATTCTTTAGCTCACTCCACCACCCCAGTTCAGACATGGCCATATGCAAATCAGTCTGACCCTGTGCCTCATGGGAACAGTCCAGCCCGAACTGCCAAGCCATGTCTTCCCTGGACCGGAAACAAGCATCCTAGGACCGGTTTCTGGCATTCCAGCCGTCATCAGCCAGGCTTGCTTGAATCCAGTGGCAAAGTGAGCAAGGGACCCACGTCTGGGCAGTTCAACCAGAGGGTGTCCATGAATTTCGGGGCACAGAGTTAGTGGCACCAGAGCTGAAAGGGGATGCAGTCTGCGATGAGGCCTGTACAATGGTATAAACTCGGCCATAAATAAATCAAGGCTCAGTTCCAAATGTATAACCTACTTGACCGTAGTGTGGGCCGGAGGCAGCGGTCAGCAGGGGGCCCCAGCCACGTGTCCTTGGCTTGCGATGCACAGAGTCAGTGGCACCAGGGCAGTTGTTGGTGGTGTTCGGTCACCTCCGTAACGAGGATCCTGTTTGTCATCAGGACTGAATCACGTCTTCCTCTTACTCCTCTCCTAGCGTGCAATGATACGGACTCTGACATTGTAAAATCAAGACTCAGTTCCAAATGTGTGACCTACTTGACCGCAGTGTAGGCCTGAGGCAGCGGTCAGCGCGGGGCAACGGCTGTTCAGGCAGCTCCTCCTGGTACTCTCACACATGACGTTGCAATGCCATGTTGCGATGATTTGTGGTTGATGGAGGTAGATGCACCAGAGCTGAGCGTGTGTGCAGCCTGCGACGATGCCGTGCCCTGCCTGGTCCGGACTGGATTGGATTTGTGTGAGGCCTGCTGGACTGCAGTGTAGGCAGTACACAGGTGACCCCGCGGTGCAGCGCCGCAGTGTAGGCCGAAGGCAGTAGTCAGCATGGGCCCACAGGCACGTGTCGTAGGAATGCTATGCACAGAGTCGGTGGCACCACATCATAGGGAGTACGGTGATATAAACCCTGCAATAAACGTATGTACTCTGCCATTGAATAATCAAGACTCAGTTCCAAATGTGTGACCTACTGGACGGCAGTGTAGGCCGGAGGCAGCGGTGGAGTACGTAAATGAGAAAGGAGTAATGGGGGGCCTGTGTCGCGGAGACCGTGATGGTCTGAGGAGGCTGCCATGGTCGCGGGCTTCGGGCTTGGAGCTTGCACCGGCACGTGGTGGGCCCTCTTTGACACACGCCGGTGTCGGCAGGTGAGCAGTGCGGCCTGGCTGCGCTGGGGTGGGCATGACGCGTTTTGGGACGAGTGGCCTGGGGTGCAGCAGGCGCACAGGATCGCAGGCACCGCCGCTCACGGCGTCGGCCTCATGGCGGGGTGAGAGGTGCAGCCCTGGCAGACACGTTGGCCATTCCGGAAGAGAACCACACCCAGAGTAACAGGCTTTTTATTCACACCCCTACGCTGGCCTGTCGTACGCCGGGCCAGCCCACTCCGCGCACGCTTACAGGGGGGTCGTAACAAGCTACATTTCCGCATTGTTCCCCGCTGGCTGCAGTTACATGGTTGCGTCCACTGTCCAGTACACTCCAGACACCAGCAGTGTATGTCGACATGGAAGTGTCTGTGGTCTGCATACTGTGGTCTGTCCACCACATCCACTCCACACTTGGCATTGTGCGCATTCTTATTCATGGGTCACTTGCCTCCTTCGCACATGCCGGGTTCCCATCTCTCCCCACATTCTGCAATTGTGTGGCTGAGGTGCCATGCCGTTGTTGGCTTGTGTAGATGGCTAGCCCAGGTTGCCACAGTAAGTAGTGTTGTCGTGTTTGGAATGTGGGGATGTTGGTTGTCATGTGGTATGTGATTTTGTGACGTGTGCATTCCCAGAATTGTGAGTTGTCTGAATGTGGTGTTGAGGTGTGTGGTGTGTTCCGTTGGTACTTACCGACGAGCAGTGCATTCCCATAGGTGGCATCCTGGAAGTGCTGGTTGATGATGGACTGTCGGAAGATGAAGGAATCATGCACACTGCCTGGGTAGTTGGCGACGACATTGGTGAAGAGTCCCCGGTGGCCCACTATTGCCTGCACATTGATGGAATGCGTGTGCTTACCGTTGCAGTAATTGTGTGCAGTGGCGGCAGGGGCACGAGGAGTACATGTGTGCAGTCGATTGCCCCCAAGATGTGCGGGAAGCCAGCTATGGCGTAGAAGCCTTGCTTGGTCTCCAGCTGTTCCTGCACAGTGTGTGGGAAGTAAAGTTTCTGGGGTACCAAGCTGATGATGGCATCCAGGACAGGTGTGAGGAACTTTGACAGGGTTGGCTGTGAGACTTCTCCGACTCTGGCAGTTGTTGGTTGGAAGGTCCCAGAGGCCAACAGGTGCAGCACAGCCAGCAGCTTTGTCTGCGGAGGGATGTTGGTTCTCCGCTGTGTTGGTACCGTCAGCCTGTGGGCAATGATGGTCAGGATGCGTAGGATGGTCGTCCTTTGAGCCTGTAGTGGGCAATGACTTCCTCTGGCGTTAAGTCTCCCAGGCTGGTGCGAGTCGGTAGTTCCGGTGTCTTTGTCTGCGCTGCCTCTGTGGTAGTCCGGGGGGGGGGCGGGGTGGTGGGGGTCCTGGGGGTGGTGGCGGTGGGTGTTGTGGCCCTCTTGGGGCTCCGAGCTGCATGATCAGTAGCTCCATGGCATCTGTTGTTCTTCTGGTGTGGCTGTGGGCTGGGCTCCCTTTTATGGTGCAGGTTGTCCTCCGACTTAACACCAGGTAGGAGCAGGTGTTAAATCCCTGCTGCTAACGCGCCTTATCGCATGTTTTGTGGTCTTATCGCCGATCTGGCTGGTCGTTGTGAATGTTGCGAAGTGGTGTTTCCGCGGCTTTTTGCACAGGAACGTCTACTCTGCATCTCATTAGCGTTAGTTGCCGGTGTCATCCGTGGCGATGTTTTTTGCGGCTGCTATCGCAGGAATACTGGTGATGTCGGCTGTTGGCACCAGCTTGTGAATGGTGCAGTGAATTTATCATGACTTTGGCTGCGATAAAGTGCCGCTAACTCGGCGATAAGTCCTTGAGAATATGCTCCTTTATGCGGCGAGTCATTTCTCGCCCAGACAGCAACACTTCTTCGCAGGCCCCGTGAGGGGCTCAAGATGTGGGTGGCAGTGCTCTCGCTGGTAATGTAGCTGTAGGGTCGCAGTGCACAAGTCACTTGATGGTGGTGCTTCCACTTCAACTGCAGGGGCTACAGCAGTTGCTCCGTACTGCTTCACAGTTCTCCAGCCGCAGTGCCGGTTTCCCACATAATGCTTTCTGGCGGGCAGGTTTTGCTCGAGCTGCCCTTTTTCATTTCTTGAATGCGGTCAGCTCTGAGCCGTATCTTTAGGCATTGAAGGCTGATCTGGGCAGGCCACCTTTCACTGTTGCGGACCGACTTCCTGGTGAGCGCTTTTCAAACAGCTGCGGCGTAACGAGGAATTGTCTGCATACTTGATTCTCGCTTTCATGGGAAAGCCCTGCTCACCTCACCTCTTTGCGCTGTCTGCCCACATGCACCTCTCACAGTAGGCTAATGGTCCAGCCTATTCTCTGGTCGGTGCGATCTCTTCGCCCACACGGGCACTTTATAAGCGGTGTGGGTGGGCTTCTTGCCTCTTGCAGTGAGGGTCGGCAGCATGGAGGCACCTCGAGCGCGGTGTTGGCTGCAACACTTTTCCCCCTTACACTACTCTCTGCACTTGTGCTGGCAGCAGGTGCGGGTTACCCTAGACATGGGCTACCCCTCTCCCCATGAGGAACTGCCGGGTGGCTGCCAGCATACATGCGGGTCAGACTGCCTCATCGCCATTGTAGGGTCTTGGCCCCTAGGCCCGCATGCAGCATAAAAGACCCCGCTGACACATAGTTGAGGCACTCATAACTGGCCCAGAGCATGTGCCCCTGGCCCCTTTTATTAGTTTTCAGAATTTGTGTTACAAAAAATGTTGAGCAGGCTTTGAAGGGTAAAATTTAGAGATATCTGGAC
The DNA here is from genome assembly GCA_963921515.1 of Calotriton arnoldi. Lineage (NCBI taxonomy): Eukaryota > Metazoa > Chordata > Amphibia > Caudata > Salamandridae > Calotriton > Calotriton arnoldi. The sequence goes on from CAWUFW010003362.1 coordinate 1,807,586, forward strand.
TGTTATTTCATGAAACCAAAATCTATAAAATAGATGATCCCATTGGATGATGGAAGATTATCTCCTCTTGTCCATTGGACGTTCAGGGGCACAATCCCGGGTCTGTGAAACCGGGAGCTCTGTTTGATTGGTCATGACAGGAACATTTTTGTTGAGGCTACCATTACATAACTCGGTGCCAATGGCATTTAAAAAATGTACAAGGGGGTGTAAAGGAAAAGAATACACTCAACCCATGGCAAAAGAATTAAAAAAACTTTTTTCTTTCTGGGTTTGCAATTCCAGGTTCTCAGACGTGAGGGCTACTTGAGGGTAGGAGAGTCCCAGATGATCCCGTAGGTCCCTTGACCTGGCATTAGGAGCTGCAAGCCCAAAGGTTTGCCCAGGAATATTGACCCTTGGTTGCCTTTGAGTCTACCAGTGCAGCCAGAGTGTCCATGAACCAAAAAAAAAAAAATGCACCATACAGCTGCATGGGTCAAGCTGCCCATTTTCATGATGGGTTCTCATGCAGCCAACCCTCACAATGGACAGTCTCTTGATGGTCAGATCAGGGTTGATTGCTCATGCTGTCATGGGTGCAGGCCTGGCTGAAGTCCATTCCCTGTAACAAACTCCACCTGCTCCAAATGCCTGTGCAGTCAGTCTTGGCTGCTTGGTGGGTTGGGTTTAGGGCCTGGTCAAATACTCCTGTTCATTGAAGTGAAATCTATGGAGAGCAATGTGGATGTGTGGGTGAAGCCTTTTATGTCCTGGTTGGGCCCAGGATGTCTACCATTTCCCAAAAAGAATTTGAGCTCTTGCAAAACAAAGTCATTCACTGGAGCTGAAGTGGGAGGAGGAAGAAGTGTAGCTACTTAATACAAGACTCAAAGGGGCAGATTTACGAGCCCCTTGCGTCACTTTTACGCTGCCGTTGCGTCACTTTTTTGTGATGCAACGGCAGCGTAAAAAATGCGGCAAATTTACAACGTGACGCATCTAGGGAGATGCGTCACGTTGTAAAGCCCTGCGTGACATTATACCTGCGTCAGGTATAATGTATTCAGGGTAGGCGTTCACACGCAGGAAAGCCTCGTAAAGTGACGCAGTGAAATCTACAAGATTTCACTGCGTGACTTTTAGGACGCCACTGCGTCAAAACCTTACGCCTGCTTGAAGCAGGCGTAAGGAGTGACGCAGTATATTGGGAATAGGCCGCAACACGCATTGCTGGAGTTGCGTCGTGCTTGCGACACGACTCCAACAATGCATGACTTTTCCGCCAACAGATGCGTCAGAATTTCTGAAGCATCTGTCAATCCTTGCGCCATAGTGCGCCGTATTGTAATGGCGCTTGGTACGATGGAAGCCTCAACGAGGACAGACGTTCCCTAAGAATAACTGAACGCAGGTGGAGATCAGCTCCATCCGCCAATCACCTCAAGATACTAAGAAAGAAGAGAAACGCATACTACAGAAATATCAAGCGCACTAAAGCAGACTTCTTCAGCCACCAATTAGATCAGGCGAAAAATCGTCCCAAAAAACTGTTCGAGTTAATCAAAACTCAATCTAAGGTTGCACCTCTCCGCCACCAAGATAAATTAGGCCCACGACCCAACTGTGAAGAATTTGCTTCCTTCTTCACTCAGAAGACCGATACCATAAAGAAGGACCTGCTCAACGATCTAATCACACACTCTGTCTCACATACGAACCCCTCACATCACTTCTAAATGCCCCACATGGAATCTCATCAAAGTTCGACCTATAAAATAATGCATCCTGGTCATCCTTCAATACCTACAATGAAGAAGCTATTCTCAAAATGCTTATTGCCCTGAACCCTGCCAATCACTTCACTGACCCTCTCCCAGCAAACCTCGTAAAAGACTTCACCCTGCTGTTGCTGCCTCTCTGGACCAAGATCATAAATAACTCTTTACGCCAAGGTTGCATCCCCGACACCCTCAAAGCCGGGCAGGTATCCCCCATTCTAAAGAAACCTACGGCTGACCCGGCGGACTTAAACAATTACCGCCCTATATCCAACATCCCTACCCTGGCCAAACTCTTAGAAAAATGTGTACACCTCCAGCTGGAAAGTCATATTGAACATTTTAACCTACTCAACAAATACCAATCAGGATTCCGTGCACGTCACAGCACTGAATCAGCCATGACCCATATAATTGACGACGCCCTACAAATCCTAGATCAGAACGGAGCCTGCTTACTCATCTTGCTAGACCTTTCCTCGGCCTTTGATACCGTCAAACACGATAACCTGATAGACCTTCTGAAACACAGGATGGGGTTATCTGGACCAGTTCTAAATTGGTTTACTTCGTTCCTCCAAAACAGATCACAACGATTCAAGGTCAACCACTCCTTGTCCAAACCCGTCCCAGTCTCTTTAGGTGTCCCACAAGGATCTTCACTATCTCCGACACTGTTCAATCTATTCATGGAACCACTCACTGAAATTCTCCACTCGTCTAACGTGCAATACCACATGTACGCTGACGACACACAACTATACCTTAAGATTCACACCCTAGAAGACATCAAATCGCTCAACACTACTCTCGGAAAAACTCAGACCTGGCTGGCAGAAAACCATCTAAAACTGAATGCCCTCAAAACCGAATTCCTCCTAATCGCTCCTCCTGCCCAAGTACCCATAATGCAAGATTGGATCAAACACCTTACTGCACTCAACTGCCAACCTCTCAACGTTGATTCAGCCAAATCGCTGGGAATAACACTGGACAGAAACCTCAATATGCAAAAACACATCAGCAACGCAACAAAAGGAGCAAACTTTCAGATAAATACTTTGAGAAAACTGAAACCGTTCCTGCCGGAAAAGGACTTCAAACAGGCAGTACAAGCTCTAGTCATCCCAAGAGTGGATTACGGGAGTGTCTCTCTCTGCGGCCTGCCCAGAGCTGCAACGGCCCCTCTAAGAGCCACAATCAACGCCGCAGCGAGACTTATCACTGGCTCCAAAGAAGCTCCCACATATCCCCTGACCTAAAATCCCTTAATTGGCTACCTTTGAAGCCAGAATTCATTTGAAAATAGCATGTATGACACATAAAGCCATCCATCATAACGCTCCCTACTATTTGGCACGGAAACTGACGCCTCTTGTGGGGACAGATCTTCGAGAAGTGCTAAAAACCTTCTACTGAAACCGCAAAGATTCAACAAGAAGAAAACATATAACCGAACCTTTTCAGGGATGGCGCCCAGAATTTGGAATGCTCTACCCCCAGAAACTAGACTAAATACTTCTACTGTATCTTTCAAAAAGAAGTGAAATCGCTTCTCATGGCTAAATTCACTTGAGCTTGGTCCATTGCTATCATCCCCAGAAACTAGACTTAATCCTTCTACTGCATCTTTCAAAAAGAAGTGAAATCGCTTCTCATGGCTAAATTCACCTGAGCATGGACTACTGCTATCATACGACCCAATGTATCTTCTACATGGAACTTTTGAATGACTAAGGGCCAGCCAGGTACCCGATATATTGTATCTATATTATGCTTGATTTATAGGGAATGTTTGCTATGTATCATATACCCATGTATCTACGATAGGATGTTTATACTATCATTCACTATCACTGAACTTTATTTTATCAACCTTGTACACATGCAACTAAGACACTTACCTTGTAAAGCGCTCTGATACCCGAAAGCGTCTGGTTCGCGCTATATAAAACTCTCAAAATAAAAATAAAAAATAAATAAATCTATAGTGGCGTAAGGGTTTGTCACGTAGGCGCAGGGAAACTGACGCATCTATACAGATGCGTCAGTTTCTTGTAAATCTGCCCCAAAGTCTCCTTTGCTGCCCTAACATTCCTGTGCCTTGTGTTTATTGTTTCTCTGCATCGCGTTTGGCCTCTACAGATCATGTGGGTTTTTGGTTGTTCTGATAGATAGGCCCAACCTACCCTGTGTGGCTAAATGACATACGGATAGCAAATACTACTTACTGCACATGTGTGTGCTCTCTATTGTTACTTGATCTCCTACCTCTACTACCTCATTCTCCACGACTTGCCCTGAAAGAATTTATAGTTCTCAGAATAAAACAGCAATAAAAAGAAACATATGGCAAAAAAAACATGACATTTTACACTTTATAGACCACCATGACTCAAAATAGGCCTCACAATTGCTACTCCCTTGCGTCCACTATGGCCGCCACAGCCCCACCCCCTCACTCACACCATCAAATCCCAGCACATTGATGCCCAGTCCTCTAAGTCATCAGTCAAATGCTCATCCGTGCAGACTAGTTTGATTTGTATTTCCTCTGCTACAGCCCACTCCATCAAATCTCTCTCCGAGTGCATAGTATCTGGACCCAACATCCACTAAATAGCTATGTGTCGTTTCACGAGCACTAACCCCAGCAATGACAATAGACACTTCATAACATAAAATTGTACAATACTAATTCACATACCTCATCTGCTTGACTCTCCGTGGAACAAGAGGAGATGGCTTTGCAGCGGGATGCTGTTTGGGAAGGGGAATCAGCAGGAGGAAATTGAATAGAACACAAAAAGACAGCATCCAGATTAATATGAATGGTGTATAACACGAAAATGTGGCCTAACTATTCATAGCATAATCTTGACTTCTATATGACCCAAACATCCCATTTCAGAAGCAATCTCATAAATTCCTTAATTACAACTATCTTAACCTCTGGGTGCTGTTTATTATAAATGCCAATAAACGTATGTTTTACAAAAAGTTACAACTCTTTGAGTCATTAAAACTAAAGCACTTTCATAAACAATTTTCTCACAATATTTGCACATTTTATGTATTTTGAAAAATGGTACGATATTGAGAATCACCTCCCTGCAATCTGTGTTCAGGAGATGGTGTAGTACAAAAAACACAATTGTTAAAATAGTCAAAGAAGCTCTGTACATTCTAGACAAAGGCAACTACTACCTCCTCATCCTCTTGGACCTGTCAGCTGCATTTGACACAGTGAATCTCTTTCATTTCCTGGAAACTCATGATGATAGATTGGGGTTGAATGCTGCACTCCTCACTGGTTCTTGTCAGACCTTGAATTCAGATGTTAGCAAACTCTCTCCAATCCGCTATGCATCAAGGTTCCCCCGAAGGTTCTTTCTTGCCTGCTCTATTTAATCTTTATATGTAATCACTTGCCTCCTCTCTGAAGCAGCTCATATACCATTTATGGTAACACTACTCAGCTCTTTATGAAGATAACCTCCCTTAAAGACTGTGAAATCATGCTCTTGTCTCTGGCTAATATACAAACTTGCATGACAATAAATCAACTAAAACTCAATCTGCTTAAAAGATAATTTCTTTTTTCTCCCAACTGCTCCACCTCTGATCAAACCTGACTCAATGCAATTACTCTCTTGCCACCTCGCTAGTGTGGAATGTGCCATATTCCTAGGCTTGTTTTTAAACAAGAATCTGAACCTCTAAGCACACATCAACTCATTGGCCAAAGGAGTCAATATCTGCTTAGGTTGATATAATGTTTTAAATCTTTCATCCCAGACCAGAGAAGGATTTCAGACATGTGATTCAAACTCATGTCCTATCAAGGCTGGATTAAGAAATCTCCCTACTTTTAGGAATTCACAAACTACACCTAGCTCCTTTCAAAGTGGCATAACATGCTGCGGTTACATTCGCTCAAGAAAGTTTGAACATAGTTCTATAGTTAAAATCACATTGAAATGTTTTTCATTTGAGGCACGAAGTGTATGTACACTTGACGAGAAACTGTTCATCTATGGGTGCCAGTGACAACCCCTGAATATGGACATCATTCTTCTCAAAATCCTGTACTTCCAGAAGGCAAAGACATTAAAGCAATCCTTCTCATGGAGTGCCCTCAGAGTCGGGCCGGGGGTGGGTGGGGGGTCATTCTGCCATCCATCAAGACAATCTCTTTGTATGAGACCTTAAAAAAGAAAAAGTTATTTCGTTCCAGTAACACTTATTTAATTATTTGTTAGTTTAGAAGTTTTATTTTGTGCCAAGTGTAGCCTTATGGCTACATTAGAGCACAGTGCAGATCAAATTAAAGTCTAGAATTGTGGAGTAGCAGGAGTCCAAACAATCAGGAGAAGGGCCTCTAGTCAATATTTCTCGCTCTCTCTACCATCAAGTCTTTGACCTAGTGAAAGACTTTTCTAAATAGTCCAGTTGTTAAGTTCTGCCCTCAAGGCTGGGTACAGTGCAGAGCATATTACAGTGGGAAACAGCAATAACAACGACCGCCAAACCACAAGTTGCCTTTGCAACGCTGTCAGAACAACGAATGCGCCTTAACCACGCATTCCTTTACCACCCATGTTGTTACAACAATATGTCTTAGGTAAAGCAGTGTTAGACTTTAAAGTCCAACGCTTTCTGTACTGTTGCGCAGAGTGGCTTTGGAATAGTAAATTTTACTGTTCCAAAGTCCAGCACTTTCCCTAAGGCAAGTCATTGTAAAAACTTGCGTGGTAAAGGAATGCGTGGTTGAGAAGCACCTGTTATTCTGACCACATTGTTAAGGCATGCGTGGTTTAGCCATGCGTGGTTCTGTCATACAACCTATTATGGTATAGAGCCCTGAACTGCTATTGATCTACTGACGTGTTTTTTCCTCTGGAATGGTTGCTGGATGATCCAGTGCGTGGTCTAGTAGGGATATAACAGAGGGCACGATTCTACATATTCCCCGGGCCGTTCTAGCATGTTTATGTACCGCAAAGAGAATCTTAAACTTATGCTATATTTTGTCACTTAATTTTTTCTATGTTGTTTTACATGTAGGGATAACTCTTGTAACCTGGAATTTGATATCTGATGCTTTTATGTAGCCTGTTACCTAAGGTTTGCGCTACATAAAACTGTTAATAGATTAAATATATAGTCCATTGACTTCTTCAACAAAATGTTTTTAAAACTGTGCATACATATGTAAGTTCTGTCATGGTATCCCTAAACAATGAGAGAGATTCAAAAAATAAAATATATATTGTTCTCCCCTCAGTTTATAAACCCTTACTGCTCTCTGAGGGAGAACAAGATCCACGGAGAAACTGATGAATTTGACCTCTATTTTAAAAACATCTCATGAAAATATGGTTAGAAAAAATCTTTAAATTATGCATTAAGTGCGTTTCATAAACGACAAACATGTAATGTTATTTTATTTTACAACGCTCGCAAATCACCCCGGGATGGGTACCTCGGCGCAGCCATGAAACATAGGCAAAAAGCGGCAACTAAATCAGAACAAAGTGGTCTTCAGTGTTTTCCTAAAGAGAAAGTAGTTCAAACAGGTTCGAATATGATGTGGCCGCTTGTTCCAATAAACAGGGGCTAGGTAAGAGAAAGACCTACCTACCACCTTTTTGACATGAGCAACAATTAACAGAGCAGTATCTCTAGATCTGAGGAGTCTGGGCGGGCAATCGTGACTAAGCTTTGTAGCTAGATAACAAGGCAGCCGCGGCCGCTGCAGGTAGGGGCGGTGGGGCCGGCTGAGGGGGGATTTCGAGAGACTAATTAACTAAATAATTAATTTTTCCTCGTGGTCGTCTCTCGAAATCCGCCCCACCGCTTTTACCTGCAGCGGCTGCTGCTGTAACAAGGGCCTTTTCCAGTCAGGGCTCTATGTGTAAGTCAACACATTTTAAAAATGATTCTCTTCCGGACTGGTAGCCAATGTCAGGCACACAGAAGGGAAGCAGATGCCGCTCCTGATGGAAGATTGCAAATGAGGCGATCTTTCGGTGTTCTGCACAACTTGTAATTTAGATAACAACGTCTCATTTGCAAAACCCAATAGTACATTTTCATAGTACAGACGGAGAATCACAAGAGCCTGAACTACCGTTTTCCGCGCAGTAAGTGGGAGGAATAGGAAGGCTCTTCTCAGTAAGCGCATGATTTGAAACCAGGAGCCTGAGAAGGACATTACCTGCTCTTTCATAGTAAGAGGCTGACCAAGACGAACTCCCAAGTTCTTAGCCACCTGTTTAGATGTGGGAGCAGTGCCTGGTTCCACAGACCACTAGTCAGAAGCCCACAGCTGTTGGGCCTTGCCAAACAGCATAATCTCAGTTTTTCCTTCATTCAGCTGGAGACAGTTCTCTGTCATCCAGGCAGCAATCGCTGTCACCCCAGCTGAAAAACTTTCTTTTGCTTTGAGCTGGTCTTTATCAAAGGAGATTTTAAGCTGTGTATCATCCGTGTAGAATATTATTTTAAAGCCAAAGGCTTTTTCAATCTTGTCGAGAGGTGCAACATATATGTTGAAAAGCAAGGGGCTGATACAAGAGACCTGGGGCCAGTGCTTAATTTGTAAAATATTAAGTGCCAGGGCCCAAGGCACGTCATATGAGTCTACTCGAGCTGGCACTAGTCCTGCCACTGCTGCCGAATTCCAGTACCAGCATTATCTACCTGCTATATTCATCAGTTTTAATTAAACACTTCACTGACAAATGCGGCAGAATAGGCACACAGCGCCACCATGTGGTGCAACCGCATGATAGGTGCCGGTGTCTAGAAATAAGTGCTGGCACAAATTTAGCACTGCCTGGGGCACTCCCTTGTCTAGCATCAGAATGCAAGACTTAAAAGAGCCCAAAGTAACAGTTTGGGTTCTGTTGGAACGAAAATCACCAAGCCAGTTCAGCGCTGACCCATGAATTCCAATCTCCTGTAACCTACGGAGTTGCCTGGGATGAGACACAACATCAAACTCTGCGGACAAGTCTAGCAGTACTAGCATAGATGGTATGTTAGTGTCTAAAGAACCCCAGATGTGGTCAATGACTGCTGTCAGTGCTGTCTTGGTACTGTGTGAAGGTCTAAAACCTGATAGGGATGGGTCCAAGATCTTATTAACCTCTAGATACTCCGAGAGTTGTTTGTTTATTAGTCCTTCCAGAAGCGTACCCAGTAAAGGAAGCAACGAGATTAGACAATAGTTGGAGAGGTTGGAAGGTAGCAAGGTTAGACTTTTTTCGGATCAGCCTAACCTGGGCCGCCTTCCAGTTCACTGGGATTTTTCCAGTATTGTTGAAGAGATTGAATAAGGAATGGATGGCAGGGGCCAGCAGGTTAGAGAGAGCAGCAGAGATTTTGGGAGGACAGATGTCTAAGGGAGATCCCAATTTGGCTGAAGCAAGGGCTAACTGAATTTCCTCCAGAGAAAACCCTTAAACTTTCCCAAGCTAGAAACACTGCTGGAGGAGGGTAAAATAAAATTGATCTCCTCAGGATCGTTTGGGAAAATTGACAGATATTGTTCACTTTCTCATTGAAATAGTTAGCCAGCGAATCACAAAGTACCTGTGATGCCTGTTTGTCTTTAAAACATGCTCTAGGGTTTATAAAATTATTTAGCACTTTAAATAGAACTTTAGACAAATTTTTAGCCGGGGGTAATTTGATTAGAGATATACGTTTTCTAGGTAATCTTTATGTTATGGTGATAGCGTGTTAAATCTGCTCTATGCATCTCCCTATCACAAGCATTGTTTGTGTGTCGCAACTCTTTTTCTAATTTTTTACACTGCGCTTTCTCTGTTCTGGAGGCTAACGTATACCAGGGGCATGGGATCCATGTGTGAAATTAGGACACAATTTGAGAGGGGCAATCTTATCAAAAGCCATGCTTAAAGCACTATGATATTCTAAGCGTGCTTGCTCCACATCCGAGGCAGCTGCTCTGCCGGTATGATCAAACTCCTTAGCGAACGAGTGCGGAGTGATTTTCCATCAATGTCCACCAATGTCCAAATTGTTTTTTCACACCTTTAAAGGTTTTATCAATATTGGTTGTCATGGGAATCCTGGAGCTGATCAATGAAAGGCCTGTCCAGAGTAAGAGATTTGCGGTTGTTCACATTTAGAGAAATAGAGTTTGTAAAAATTAGATCTAATGTATGCCCCCAACATGTATTGGCCCATTAACTCTTTGGTGCAGGCCAAGTGTGGCTAAGTCAGCAGTCAGCTGACTTGCCACAATATTATCAGAATCTTCTGCATGATGATTGAAGTCACCGAACAAAAGAAACTGTTTTGCTGCTAGGACATGAGGTGCAATATATTCAATTAGGCGCTGACTGATCTCTTTTTTTGACCCCGGTGGGCGATATACTAAAGCACCTTTTCAACAGTCTTTGGAAGAAAATGCAAGTTTAAATATGCATATCTCTGCCCAGTCCACCAGAAAAGAGTCTATAATAGACACATTAATGGTGTTTTAAAAAATAATGGCAATCCTGCCCTCCCTTTCCAATCTAAGCATAGAGTAGTGGTCTGGGAGAGCGGGCTGATGAAGAGGATGGGCTCAACCAGGTTTTAGTTAGAAAACACACCTCAGGTAACCTTGAAGAAAGCAGGTCCCAAAGTTCTACCGCATGTTTAGGTAATGATCTGACATTGACAAGGAAGTCCTCTAAGCCCTGGGGAACTAAGAAGTTAGCAGGAGAAGCAGGGGTGCATTGAAAACCAATAGGGGTGTTAGCAATCCAAGTTGGTCTACTCGTATCATTTAAAGCCTCATGAAAACACTGAATCTACAATGTAGACAGGCTACCAGCCCTTCTAGTGCATTTGAGAAAGGCCTGTTACAAGAGAAAGATAAAGGAGCATAGGCTCTATATAGGTTGCCAATTTTATGTAAGGCTGCCGAAGAGCAGGTGATTCTAGTAAAATACCATGGATCTGATGTAGGAGAAGCAGGGGTCCTGGCAGCGGTCAGGCGTGGATGGGCTCGGACGGGCACAGACGGACTTGCCTTTGGCGCACCTTCGGCGTGCCATTGGTGTAAACGCTGCATGCTGACGCCAGCATCGTCTCTACATAGCCAGCCAGAAATGTGCTGCTAGACAACTAACCTACTTTCCAGCAGCACTCAGGAAGTGTGAAAAGTATAAGGCTTTCTCCACATAAACGGCACACGCCACGGTGGACCGAAAAGCCAAGCGACGCCTAAACTGAGGTAAATTAAATAATTCAAAGCAGTTAAAAGGTAAAACTTCAAATGGCACAAGCCACAGTGGGAAAAAAGCCAAGCGATTCCTAAAGTAAGGAAAATTAAATAATTCAAAGCAGTAAAAAGTTAAAACATCAAGTGCCAGGTTAAAAACAACTCAGAGGGACTGCTTGCCTGAAGCCTAATGCTATAAATACCCTACTCTAAAGAAAAGGACCAGAATTTTAGAATTAGTAGAACTCATAAAGCGTTCGAATTCAAAGGAAAAGAGTGAGAAAAGGAGAGCTTGAAGCTCAAAATCCAATTAAAGCAGTTGAACTTCCCATAAAGAGTAGTTCATGAAACTCAGCTGAGTCTCATTAATGCGAGCAAATAAACATATAGTCGCAGTGGCAATCTGTAAAAATCGAGCAATGATAAAGCAAAGGATAAACAGAAAATAGAAAATATGGGTGTCTGGGAATCGCTATGTGGAATGAGTGTTGAGCTACACTAGGAGCATGCACTAATATAAAAGGCAAGAATCATGTTGCAAAAATGTGTAGCAGGTCTTTCCTCTTCAGATCCAATCAATCAACAGAATTAATCGAGTGAGTTAAGCTCTTTCTTTCCCACTAAATAACATGCTGCTCGCAAAGTTTTATCACAAAGTTTGTTACAGACATCTTACGTATGTAGCCGCTTGATTCATGAGCTTCTGTTCCCATAAGCATCGGACACAGTTTAACCATCTACTGTAAAATGCTTTATTGCTTAAACAATAAACTAGGCTAAAGAAGAGAAACATCAAGTTGCAAAAATACTATTGAGTAATGCATTTCCTTAACACAACAAGAAATACTGATTTACAACTGTTCTATTCAAGCATCATATGAAATATGGGGTAAATAGGAAGTTTAGTTATAACAATCAGATGTTTCTTAGCAAATGTAATACATTTGTTAAACCGGAACATTCTGCAGTTATAAAGAATATTTCTAAGCATGTCACATTAAGGTCAGGTCTCTAAATTCTATTATGCACATTTCAGCATTGTCAAGTTCACTTCTAGTTTAAAGAAACTTGGATTTAAGCATTTCTGCGGCACACATGAATAACTATATCTGCCTAGTGCAGTTTGCACGTTTAAAAATTTGCTGATGCCTTTCTCCATCCCCTCATCCAAAAGACTGGGACCTACCTAAAGGACACTAAAGCTGTCCTCCAACTACTCCAAGACACCTCTTTTGACCCAGATAAACAACTTCTAATGGGGCTCTACGTGGAGAGCTTGTACACGAGTTTGCCACACGACGAGACACTAAACATAATCGAGGAGATCCTTTTTTCCACCACATGGGATTACCAGACACCCCGCAGTTTAGTAATGGAGTGTGTCTCTTTGGCCCTCACCAGGAATTTTTTCCAGTATGAGGACACCTTATACCTACAGAAACACGGGACCAGCATGGGGAGCACATTTGCTCCCAGTCTAGCTGGTCTCTATGTACATCATCTTGAGACCAATAGAATACTACATCCAGACAACCCTTTCAGGCACAACATCAAAACCTGGAAGAGGTATATCGACGACGTGTTGGTGATTTGGGAAGGAGACATCCCTTCTACTGAAGCCTTTATGGTTTGGCTAAACCATCAAAACGCCTTCCTCAGATTCACCAACACCACGTCACATCAGAACCTAGTATTTCTAGATTTGAATATATACCCAGACAGTGGCACTCTTAAGACCATAACACATTTCAAACCAACCGCCAAAAACTGTCTGTTGTTATACAATAGTTTCCACCCTCGCCACCTACGTGACAACCTCCCTCGCTTGCGGAGAAACTGCACAGAGTTGGGGGACTAAAAGAGACAGGCCCTGGATTTAAAAACTAAACTCACAAATCGGAATTATCCCACGAGAATCATCGATAAAGCAATGAAAAGGGCTCGCAATAACAACAGAGAGGCCCTTTTGGAGGAAAAGGTACAAAAAGAGCAAGAAGAGAGACCTATCTGTATCACCACGTTTAATATCCACTCTAACCAGATATCAAAGATTGTGAACAAGCAATGGAGGATCCTGAACTGTGGGAGTTTGAACTTACAAAAACCTATGTTCGCCCACAAGAGGGGAAGAAACCTGAAAGACATGCTAGTCCACACGAGACCGCGCACAGGCCTACCTACAACAACTAGGAACCCGCTCCTCCATCCTGTCCAGGGGCACCATCCGTGTGGTAATTGCAGCAATTGCCCTCTCACCAAGAGAAGCAAACAAATCAGATTCAGGAATGGCAGTGAATGGGAACAGAGAAGGTTCACAAATTGCAACAGCAGGAACGTAATATACATGATCACATGCCCATGTGGTTTGGAGTACATTGGAATGACATCACGACCAATCAAAATCCGGATTGGTGAACATAAAAGCAACGTCAGGTGTAAGAGAAATACCACCAAGATGGCCACACACTATCTAACGACCCAACACACAGTGGACGACCTAAAGTGGACGGTCATTGAACAAGTACAAACCAGGAATGCCCTACTCGAGAAGGAACAACGATGGGTGTCCCGCCTGGGCACCCACATAGAGGGACTGAATGATGAAATACCCTGGAGTCAGTTCACTTGATACTCTCAATCGTATTTCGCTTTCTTTCTGAAATACCAACCCCTCATTTTTTCTCCTCTCTATGTCCGAAGATCTGGCTAACCTGGAATCACCAATATATGAGTGATCCAACTAACCGGGTGATAATAACAAGGGTGTGACAACCATAGTTCTATTCAAGGGGTATTTTTTGACAAATAACCACGAAACCCCCCCCCCCAGCCTGAACCTCACTAACTAAACTCCCCACATAATAAAACCTAATGGTAACCGCAAGGAAAGCTCGCGCCACGGTCCACACTATTTATGAACACCTTGCATAGTGGGCAAACGTGAGTAGGTACAGTGTGGTGGACAGTATAAGCTATGACGGTTCCATATTCAAGGTTAACCTCGGTGCCTAAGCTTCTCTCAGCACTATATTGACCCACATCCAAGCCTATAATGATGGCCATTTAGCTTTTCTAACACATATCTTCCCTCACTTAAGTACCACCCTAGTAACCACCTATAACGAGAGATCGGATCTCGGAGTGCAGGACACATCAAGGTTGGTCGTGTACTTTCCAGTTCCTTTAATTTTCTTTCTAACAACACATCACGGGCCTGGTCAATTTTGTAAATTTTTATTTTCTTGCCCGTTTCGCTTTCCTGCATTTTTTTCAGCAGTCCTGAAAACAATATGGATGTACACACCGACCTCGAGTAAACTGCGAGAGTGATTTGTACTGTGAGGTCCCCACGCCCATCACTCCCTCCTCTGCTCGGTGCAAGCAGAGGGTCACGGTGGTGGTGGAGGAGGTTGCAGAGGGCTAGGGAAGCAGAGAGCAGCAAGTGCGGGAGTCGCAGCAGGCTGCCACGAAGCGTGGGCCCCAGGTGCCGCGGAGACGGCCCGGTCAGACCGGGTGCTGTTTGTGGCACCTCAGGCGCGCCCCCACTTGCCGCTCACTCTTGTCATCTCCTGGTCTCCCGAGTGTGCCCGCCAGCGGACCAAGCGGTGCTTTAAACCAGGCCAACGGCGGCTCCAGTTCCAGCTCCAGCTCTATCCTTAGCCCCACAACCAAGAGCCGGTAAGTGCAGAATCGCAGCCGTAACTCCATTTCCTGGGCCCCAGTGGGCATTTACCTTTTACTCCACTGTCCCCACAAAGAGCCAACAAAGAGCCAACAGACCCGTCCACAGCAACTTCACTTCCAAGGAGGGCGGAGACAGTACGGAGGTACGGAGGTACGGAGGAGTGAGGAGTGAGGAGTGAGGACCGAGCAAGCTCTCCCTGGCCCCGCTTGTGCTGCTCTCATGCACCGCGATCAGTGACCGGCGACCCGCTCCACTCAACCATCTAACCCCAGCGGGACGCGGACCAGAGGAGCGGAGGAGAGGAGGCAAAAGAAAAAACAAATGCAGCCGCCATTAGCAGGTGGTTGCTAAGTGTGCGACTCTGCGGCCTGCGGAGGCGGCCCGACTAGGACTGGGTGCGGCCTGCATGTGTGCTGCACTGTCCCCCGCTTGTCCGCCCGATACTGCCCAATATTCCAAAAAAGAGCCCATAAGGACCTCAAAATCAACCCCCACCATCAATGCCCACCAATGGTGTTCAAGGCTGAATTTCCGACGGACACGCAGGCCACAGAGGCATGCAGGCACTGAGAGTGCAGAGCGAGCAGGGACAGGAGCGACGGGAGCGAGATGCTGTGGAGCCACGGTGAGTCAGTGGGTGAACTAGTGGGCGTAATAAACCACACCTCCCCCCACTTCCCCAGACCGCTGTAGCGCCCTGCGAGATCTGACTCGCGCCCCCCTGCGATTCGCCCTGCCACTGCATTTGCCCCGCTACTGTGCATTCCTCAGCTTGCTCCATCTTCCTGGGGAAGTACGCAAACACCAGTGGGGGCATTTCACCTCGAGAGAGTGAGGCTGTAGGTGTACTGTAGGCATGCTGCGGAGGCGGCCCGGCTAGCGCTGGGCATAGTCAGTAGCCCCCCCCCACAGAGGCCCCATGTGCACTGCTTTCCCTCACCCCACGCACTGTGGCGCTTAGCAACAGGCTGCTAGCGGGCCATTCCTGGCAACCTTGGATGTCCCCAGGCGAATCCAGACGATATCAGGTCCCTGGCAAGCCCACGGCTCTGCCCACTCCAGTGACCCCTAAACAGGAACAAAGCACTAATCAAGCAGGCCAATCAACTCCAAACCACCTCACTAAATCCTGGAGGGCAAGTAGCTGTGCAGGGCGCCTGGACCCCGGTTCAATTAAGCGAGCCAGCACTTAAGAGCACACGAGCGGAGCGGAGCTGAGCTGAGCTGCGCAGACTAGATACAGACAGCCTATTGGAAAAACAAAATCAATAAAACAAAAGCACCCTACATCTGCCTCGAGTCATCATGAGATCAGGCAAATCTCGAGAACCTCTAAAATCGGCAAAAAAACGCGCTGCTAAGTCTTCACTCAAGCAGCTAGTGCATACTACCCACACAGCCGAAGGCGATATCATCTCCACAGCTGAACCGTTCATGCCATCTTCGCTGGACCACCCTGCAAAAAGCAATCTCCCCAGGATTTTAAAAATTACGGACTTCTTGAAATCCCCTAAGAGCCAAGCCATGTCAACGTCGAATCTTTCGCATTCAATTTTGTCCAATCCTCCAACAGACGACCCTTTAAAAACACTTTCTAATTACACAATTGTTAAGGCTCAAGTCCACTCCACGGAACATGAACAGCAAAATTGGTCCGCAGCCGAAGGCCCATCCCCAGCTATCGCTCTTGGGTCCAGCCAGCCCATACATCACTCCCCAAACTTACCATCCCCAAACCAAGGCAACCCTTGCACCAAAGAGTCAGACCCCACACACTCAGGACCCCTATTGGAGTCTTCACCAAAGTGGCAGGTCTTGCTACTCAGTCCATTCAACGAGAAACAGGAGGAAGCAGTGGCTCATTCAAATACTTCTGCAATCTCTGGTCTCATGCACGATTACAACGCCCTGCTCTCCCCAATCAGACTTTGCCGCGAAATGGGCTCTGCCAGCCACAACCACATCAATGAAGAAACCTCAGAAGACACGTACATAAACAACAAAACCCACGAGAGTAACGCAACTCCATTTTTTCCACAAAGCAAGCCAGTTCGGCACTCCGTATCGCCCCTATTGTCCTCGGCACCTGTGTGGACACCATTTACAAACACAATGGAGGTGATCTCCTCGGCCCTTAACTCTCATTCAGAAAAACTCAAAATTCAAGTGGAACTATTGAACATCTTGGCCACGCACGTTTCAGGCATAGAACAAAACCTACAGGATTTAAATAGCCTAATAAAGCGAGTACAAAAAGATCCTGAGACTGCTTATCACTCTTGTAAATGCACCTCCACTCTGGATCATTTAACAGCAATCCCAAATATTCTGTCTGACATCCTCAAGGAAGTTAAGTCCTCCAAGCTGCCTGCGGCAGCAGCAATTCCCACCACAGTAAACCTGGAAAGCCCCGCCCTAATATCCCCTACCAAAACTCCAACACTGCAGTACAATACTAAGGCCATATGGGCCGCAGAGACAGCCCTTACTCCACCAATAGTGTGTCGCCAATCGGAACCATTAATAAACAAAATTCAAGGTGGGACATCTCCGGTCAGCTCGGAGGGCCTTGCTCAACATCAGCAACCTCCCCTAACTAAAAGGGAACGTAAACGCCTCAGGAAAGCCAGGAACAACCGCCGTATAAGATCTCTATCCCCTCAAACATCACAACATTGCACCGACCAGCTAATGCCCAGCGACTCTCATCATAGGCCGGAGGTGTACCCAATTTTTCAAATGCGCAAAGCGCAACCCAGCAAGACGACAACACAAAACAGCAAAGGACACCGCGATCCTGAACTGGTGATCAAAATGGAACCTTCTCTGCAGCAACCAAAACCTTGCTTAGATCACAATAATACACCAATTGGACACGGCGGCCCAATCACTGGAAATTCAAGGCACCAGCACATGGTCTTAAAAGTCCACGATTCTTCCCAGCAGGAGACAGAGCTAGCTGGTGCGAATCTACACAGGCAGTCATCTTCCACAGGACACACGCCTCCCCAAAGTGAGCAACTGGGGGAGGCGCGCACAGCTATACAGCACATGAAGCGAGCACGGAATCATACCGAGGCACTGCCTAACCCACAGATCATAACATGCCCACGCTCACTCGATCTAAAGGCAATGCCATTCATCCCAGCTTGCTCCTCCTCCCAATCTCTCTCAGCTACCGCCATTCACCAGGGCGACCACCATCTCTTTTCCCAAATGCTGGAGCAAAGCACCCGCATGCCTCCTTTGGACAGACAACAAGCTCATTCATCTGTTGAGTCAGCCTCCAGTGATAGCATCAAGCCCCGGACTCGTTCTGAAGCTCATGGAGTCACCTCACGGAGACTAGAACTGATCCCTCTTTACAGGTCTAGAGGACGCCATGACACACTGAACAGAAGTGCAATCCTGAAGCTGATTAACACAATAGAAGCCTTGACCAACGTGAAAACAGAAGACATAGATGGCATTGAGTTCAAACCCAATCAAGACAGGGCAGGGCATGAAAACACGGTAGTCACCTGGGCCAACACTAAAATAGCTACAATGGTTTTGCAACAAAGAGATCGCTTCTCAAACTGGGGCATTGAATTAAAAACGATTGAGCCGGAGAGGTACCCCAGCCCGTTACAGCCACAGCAGAACTATTACCCGAGAATCGGCACAACATCAGCCAGCACTCTAAGAGGCGCAATAGGCCCAGTCAGAAAGCACCCTATTAACACCGAAAATCTGTGCATCACCCACTTAGCAGTGCCTGGGGCCCCAAGTTACATGAGACAGGTCTTCGCAAAAAGCCCACCGGCCCGCACCCAATCAGGGCGAATAGCATGATCACCACTGGGCACCATAAAGACCCCCTCAAACAAATTGTTGAAACTTTGCTCTTGGAACGTGAACGGCCTTAAAAACAAGGTGGAGGAGTCAGACTTTATTTCGTTTTTACAAGAGTTCAACATCCTCCTCCTTCAAGAAACTTGGGCCGAGGATCCAACACCAATCATAGGTTTCAAAGAGTATCAACAACAAGCAACAAACAAATCTAAAGAGGGCAGAGCAGCAGGAGGCCTCTTAATTTACATAGCAACTGACCTCCAGCTGTGTCAGGACAGCGTAGACCTTGGGCTGGCATGGGTACAATGCCTTAAACTCTCACCTCACCAAGACCTAGGCCCACAAACCAACACCGTGGATATCAACCTATTACTTTGCAATGTTTATATTCATCCACCTAGGAAGAATAAACAGGACCAGATCCTCTCACTAGTATCAATTCTAAAATCACTCCAGAAGACATTCCCACATTACAAAATCTTATTGAGTGGATACTTCAACATGCATTTACTACAAACAGATCCCGAAGAGCCAAACCAACGGTTCCCCGGGCCATCCACAAAACAATTACCTGTGGTAATAACAAAGCATCAAAAAACTGATAATTTCGGGAAATTGTGCATCACAGCTTTAGAAGCAATCGGCCTGTGTGCCCTCAACGGCCGCCTTCCACAAGACCAACCAGCTGCGTTCACTAGGAGCTCCAATAAAGCCACATCCATTTTAAACTATACACTTGTGGACTCAGAGTTCTTCAACAAAATGTGTTTTTTTTGTATAAAATCAATTATAGAAAGCGACCACCTTCCTCAGCAGGTCGAACTTCTTATACACCCATCAAGAGCCCCAGAAACCAACGACTTAATTGCCCATCCTTGCGCCTACAATCGAAAACGTCTTGCCTGGAATGGAAGGATGGCAGCAGTCATTATGAATTTCATCATTACATTCACTCCTCAAACAAATTCCCCACAACAGGCGACGTGGTCCAACTGGGAACTTCTATTAGCAGGTTTGGTCTCCAACTGGCCAGCAAATTCCCCACAGACCTTCAAAACCACAAACAAAGGGGCCCCCTGGTTCACCGCAGCCCTTCGGGGAGAAAAGAGAGCAACCAACAGGGAAATCAGGTAATTGCTCAAAAATAATTCAATGTCTAATCACTCCATTACAGAGCAAATTGCGGCCCTGAGGCGCGCCTATAAGAAGGCACTCTAGGCGGCAAAAAGATCCCATCAGGAAAACAAATGGATAAAACTGCTACACACAAGCAAAACAAAAAACAGCAAAAAGTTCTGGGCAGAAATCAACACCCTCGCAAACGGCAGCCATTGTCACCACAATGCCGGCATCTCAGTATCGGACTGGATACAGCACATTGAGGCAGCCTGCCCTGAGAAATCCACCCACAGTGCCACTCCAAAAGAGGTAACTACCAAGGGCGCATTTCCCAATGTAAGTTCGCCAGATGCTAATTGGCTGGAAGAAGCGCAGGTGTGGCAATCCCTGAAGAAACTAAGATCTGATGGGGCCCCAGGACCCAACAGACTTCCCAATGCAGTATTCAAATACGAAAAGGCCTTCTGGGCATCGTCTTTCACCCCCCTATTCAATATGGCATTCACCTCCAATATAATTCCACCATCATGGAGAGGTAGCATTCTTCACCCCATTTTCAAATCATGCTCACGGACAAATCCGGCAAATTATAGATTAATCGCCTTGATTGACGTCGAAGCAAAACTCTACGCCACTAATCTTCTGACAGACCTGGAAGCATGGGCATCGGCTGAAAAAATCATCCCGGCCACCCAAATGGGGTTCCGGGCAGGAATGAGTACAATCACTAACCTCCTGGCTCTCACTCTCATGATTGAAAAAGTTACCCATAGGGCCTCTAATCTATACACCTGTTTCGTCGACCTAAAATCAGCTTTCGACTCGGTCCCGAGAGGCCTCTTATGGGCAAAATTGGCCAAATGGGAAGCGCCCCCAAACCTGCTCAAAGCCATCATTAATCTATACTCCGATACCTGGGTACAAATTAAAATAGGTAAGGGCGATAGGATGACCAGAAAGATTCCCACATCCATTGGTCTCAAACAGGGATGTGTTCTCGCCCTGTGCCTTTTTAATATTTATACAGCAGACCTGGACACTCTGCTACATGAAGTCTCGAGTGACCCTCCAAAACTCGCACAAAGACCAGTGCGCAGCTTACAATACGCAGATGACATCGTTTTATGCAGCCGGACTGCCATCAGCTTGCAGCACCAAATCACCACTCTACATAGTATAATCAAATCTTTAGGCCTGAAGCTAAACTACAGTAAAACCAAAGTCATCTGCTTGTTGCCAAAAAATAGACAGCAAGACTTCAAATTCAAATGGAATGTCGCTGGCAATAAGATCGAACAGGTGAACACCTACAAATATCTAGGGGTGGAACTGGACTCCAGACTAAACTTCAAAAAGTATCTTGCACAACGAAGGGCCTTGGAAAACAAATTGTTTTTTGCACTCAATCTAATAAACAAAAAAATGGGTAGTTCGTCTCAGTCATACCTAATGCAAATTATCAGCGCTAAATTTCTACCGCCCCCCCGGAGTCCTTGGCCGCTTTGTGTTGGTCCGAAATGGAAAGCCAGCATATGATCAAACACAGCTGGCCAACAGCGCTCTGCCAAGCTTTGCCATCCTTCAATTTACACGAGGCCTGGGAGCTAAACATTAGCCACGCAGCATTTAAAAAACTCACTAACAAAGCCGCCAAATTAAAATCATGGTCGACGGACAAAGGTGAAGTGGCAGGAAAAAAACACAGCTGGTCAGTCTTACAATCTTACAGCAGTTGGGGGCCCCAACCATACCTTATGTGCCACATTTCTCAAACGATCCTGCACTTTTATTTAAAAGCAAAAATGGGTGCCTTTCCTTCAAAAGACCAGGTGCCGCCCTGGGAACAAAGATGGTCGAACTCTCTCTGTCGACTTTGCGGTCGATTTGACGAAAGCTTGTTACATTTTCTGTGCATCTGCCCGGCAGTTAACTCTTTAAGGCAGAAACTACTCTGCCCTGCTTTCCGGGCACACAATATACGATCATGCCGTTTTGCAGTGCTGACATTACTAAACAGCAAAACAATTCAGCTTTCCTGCAGGGCTGCCAAGTTCCTTCTACAAGTGAATACTTTACTTCCACCAAATGGGCCACCCCAGAAAGACAACAGCAGTCCCAGGGCAGGGAACCTTGAAATGAGGATCTTGAAAGCTGCCAGTTTAACAGAGCATCAATTTCCTTTTATCGCTAAATAAAAAACACTTGTCGTCAAAATTCTCAGAGCACTTGATGGACTATCGCTTCTTTTAGACTACCGTGTTTTTATTTTAACTTGTAAATGTATTCTTACCCAGACATTTTATGTAAATTGCAATGATTTTAATTAATCTGCAAATAAAATTTTACTTACTTACTTATTTACTTACTTACTGCTGCCTAGCACCAAAATAGGATTGATTGTTTTTGTACAGCAAGGGGCACCTTCCTTCACCAAAACAATCCTGAGGGGCATTTTCCTCTTTCTACGTGAGCTGCGGAATTCAGCACACATGGAAAGAGGAAAAAGGAGAAATGAAAACATTTCTCCTTGTTATGCCTCCGTTGGGGAGGGGTAAGGTTTTGACACTGCCCCAGGTTCACGTGATTTTGTAAATCTGGGGCAGCATCAAAATCCACGGGTGTTGTGTGGGAACCCCACGCAAAGCCCATGGAACACCTCCTTGACGCAGAATAAGGCAACACAGTGACTTGCGCTGCTATGTCTTACTCCATATCTAAGAGTCCATGCAAAGCCATGCAGGGTAACTTCGCACTGCCTCATAGATATGGTTGAGATGCTTGCGCCACCGGAGCATCAAAAAAAGTGATGCTCAGGCGATGCAAGCCTCTCATAAATAAGCCCAAAATATTCTGTACTTTTTTTAGGTCTTTCACCATCAGGTATCTACATATAAAATAATGGGCAGCGCAAATGAAAAATAAATAAAAAAGTTATTGCTCAGTGGGAAATGCACTGTAGTACATTATGAAACCTCTATTAGTTAATGCACTGCAGAGGTCTGTGTGTAACCAGACAACCACAGAATTAAATCTTGATTGGTGCAGTGGAGAATAGTGATGTGTATTTTTAGTGCTACGAGGTCACAGCCTGTGACAGAAAGCACTGTGAATATGTAAGTCAATTTTTAATACTTGCATTACACACAGGGTAAGATAGAATACTGCAAAACGTGCAAATAGTTTTACGATAAAATGGTGCTTTCAAAATGTAGATTTTAGTAATACCAGAGCGTATGTAATGCAATTTTATTTTTACATAACTGTCCCTTCAAAACCTCTTTAGGGGCATTAAGGGCTGTGTAAATACAGTTAAAATGAAAAGCAAGAACTTCTCAGCCCAGTTGTTATCTCTTTGCACTTCCACCCCAAAAAATAATCTTTGTCATCACAAAGAGCCAGAACTGCTCCCAATCATCCTTTACACTTGCAGATGAACTGATAAGGCACATTTGCATTTCATTCAGCCAAGCAGCTGATAACGATCTAAATTAGCCGTCCCAGGATGGCTGTCTTTTGCAGGGACAAGTGAAGCTGTGGAATCCGCAACCCCTTTACCAGGAGTCTACACCCCCCCTGGTGGTCGCCCCCCACAGATTGAAGGCCTCTGCACTAGCAGTTGATGGGGTTTTTGGAGATCCATTGGACGGATCCTGTGCCCGCTCCCCATTGGGGCGTGTGTGATATCCCTTCCATGACAGATGCTGCAATGACTCTTCAGATATTGGTGAGGGAGTGGGAGGGGTCAGGAACGGGAGGGGGTTTGGTTGATGGTTCTGTTTTATACAGTTGATGTTATTGTGGCTCCTGAGTCCCTACACTGTAGTTCCCCCACAAGTTACATCCCCGGCCCTAAATGTCCTATACCTCGATGACAGAACAGACTATGGTGGCTCCAGTTGGGAAGATGCACATCGTGACCTGGAATTTCCGGGGAGTGTTAGATAAAGTAAAGCGGGGGCCGTTCTTAGACAAGCAAAGCGCATGGGGGCGGACATCCTGTTATTACAAGAGACCCATCTAATGGGGGCCAAAACACCATGCCTAGCTCACTTTGGCTTCACACACATATTCTACGCCGGATTTACAAGAGACTCCAGAGGGGTGGCCATATTGATACAGCACGAGGTCCCTTTCCAACGCATCCGCACGTGGGTTGACACACAGGGCAGACATGTATTCATGCAGGGCACGGTGGTCGGTGAACCCATGGTGCTGGGCAATGTTTATGCCCCCCCACCCCTGATCCAAACATTTGTAGAATGCATTGTAGACTTTTGGGGGTCAATACCAGAAGGGTTAGCGGTCATTGGCGGAGATTGGAATGATGTGATACACCCCGAGCGACTAGGTGGAGACACACTGAGATGCGTGGGACACCGCGGGAATCCCAGTTGGGACCATTGTTGGGGCTGTTGGTATGGACAGATTCATGGAGGGCCATACATCCAGATGATGGCGGGATACACGTATTTTTCCGCCATCCATGGTTCACTTTCCAGACTTCACTATATCTTCGTTACCTGAGAACACGCCCACAGAGTGCTGGAAGTGGAGATCATGCCCAGGGGACTTTCTGACCATTCTCCGGTAGGGTTGGGACTCCTAGTGGGCCCGATGAGGCCTCCACTTCGCTTGTGGTTATCGATATGGCAAATGCACAATTTGCCCTATAAAACACATATTCGCAAAGCGCTATTTGATTATTTTTCACTTAATGAGGCAACGGCCCCCTCCGCTAAAGTCTTATGGGATGCTATGAAACCTACTATACGTGGGGTCGACATCAGTTACTGTACCGCAGAACTTCAACGGAAAAAGATAAAATTATTACAAATAGAGGCCCGTATACTAGGACTCAAGAGACTTGGTAGAGAGAGCGACGGCAGTGGCGCCCGTAGACAACTGAGTCTAATGCAACAACAATATCAAGGTGAACTGCTGGAGGAGGCCAGGTGCACCTGGCTGGCCTTGCAGAGCAGGATTTAACAATGGGGAGACCAGTCAGGAAGGCTACTGCATAGACTATGTCAATATGCCCTGAAACACGTTCAGATACCTGCGATTTGAAATTGTGACGGCAAGACACTCACAGATCGGGCGGAGGTAGCCAATAGTTTCACCGAATTCTATCAAACTCTATATGCCCAAAACGAAGTCTGACGGAGTCGCAGATTGAAGACTTCTTTCGGGATATACCTCCAAAGGCAGTATCAGCGCCTGCACGAGATTCCCTTGAGGCCCCCATTACATTAGAGGAATTAACGGTTGCCATATCTGATATGAAGCCAGGGAAAACTCCAGGCCCAAATGGGTTTCCCTGTGAGCTTTATAAAGTGTTTATTCCCCTTCTCGGATTCCATTATCTAGAATTAGTTCAACTGGCCCTCCCTGAAAGAGGTGTGTATGCCCCCTGACTGGAGACATGCAGAGATTGTGGTATTTCTGAAACCGAGTTGCCCACCCGAACACTGCACATCATATCGGCCAATATCACTCCTGAACATAGAAGTCAAGTTACTAGCAAAAGTGCTGGCGAATAGATTCCTGCCCCACCTGCCCAACCTGATACATCCAGATCAGGCCGGCTTTATGCCCCAACTTGAGACACGACACAGTATCCATAGAGCTCACAATGCGATAGCCTGCGGCGCTGCTTTTGGCTGATATCGACAAGGCCTTTGATTCAATCAGCTAGACATATATGTTTATACTGCTGAAACACTTACATATGGGCCCTCACTTCTTAGCTTATGTATGATTATTGTGCACTGCCCTTACGGCATCTGTCCGGGTTGCAGGGTCTTTATCTACTGTATGGTAGCTGAGGGGGACTCTGGGCGGTGGGCGCTGGACAGAAAAAATCATGGTAGCAGTGGATGGCTTAAAATACCTCAGTTTTTTTTTATCAGACACCCAATCCATCTTATGGGAGCATAACCTGGGTGACTTGACGGATCGGGTGAAAGCAGAGATTTGGTCATGGTCAAGCCTCCCCCTGTCTCTGTATGGGAGAATGGCCATCTTTAAGATAGTGTCCCGACCCCACTTATTATACCAGCTGCAATGTTATCCTTACCCAATATCATTGGCATGGTTCCGACAGATAAATGCAGCATTGGGTCAATTTTTATGGGAGGGGAGTGCCTCGCAAGTAGCCCTTCTCACATGTTTTCAATCTACATACTGTGGTGGCATAGCAGCTCAGATGTTCAGTCGTACCATGCGGTGGCGCACCTGCAGGTTTGAATGAATGGTGGTATGGCTCCTGGAGCGACCCAGCATACAGAGTAGAGCGATGGATTATGGGAGACCCGTGTCTATTTTCATATCTATACAATAGATCAGATAAGCAAGATCTTCCCCCGGTGACAAGAGTGGTAATCTTGACATGGCGCCAATCCCTCCGCCGAATGGGATGGTGAGGCCGCATTACCCGAGAAACAGCGAAACAGACATCTTCCTCATGTAGCGGACCTCCAGGGTTTTGAAGGTTGGGACTGCATCGGAATATCATCCATAGGAGATGTTATGCCAGGTCATGTCCTCAAATCGTTTCAAGACCTTCAAATAGAATTTTTTTTTTGGGAGTTTTATATAGCGCGAACTAGACCCGAAGATATCAGGTATCAGAGCGCTTTACATAGCACCAGTTTCATTACACAAGGACACATTCATATTTTTGTTAGGCACGGGGAGATTAAGGGATTTGCTCAGAATCACAGGATGTTGAGCGTCGTTGCCGAGACTCGAACCGGTTCCCCAGCTTCGACGTCGACCGCCCTAGCCGTAAGGCTATATCCTCTCCCCTAATTTTCTATCCCCCCAGTCAATTCTACAAATATTTACAACTACAACACGCTTTACACCCCAATATATGGGACTTCACAACCATTCCAGAATTTAGCCCATTGAAGGGTAAACTCCTGATGGGCAATTTGGGAGAACACAAAATCACAAAGATCTATCAATCCCTAATCATAAACCTTCTCGACCACCTTAGACGCCTTCAGGGCGGCCTGGGAAGCTGATTTAGGCCCAGTCGATAACGATGACTGGACAGAGGCGCTAGAGTCTCCAAGGGGAGGCGGCGATCTCATACAATTCAAATATCTACATAGGGTATATTATACTAGACATCAACTTTGGAAGATGGGACTGATAGCCTCCCCTATGTGTTTGTGATGCCGGAGGGCTGAGGGTACATTCCTACATACAATCTGGTCCTGTACTGCACTGGATAACTTCTGGCATGGGGTGGTTAATTGCCCTAAGTGCGCCGGGTATGCCCAGACGTGGGTCTCGGGCTCACTGTGCCACTGGATTCAAGCTATCCTGGCTGATGAGGGGTGAAACCCCAAAACCAGTCCTAGGATGCTTGTTTCCGGTCCAGGGAGGACCTGGCTTGGCAGTTCGGGCTGGACTCTTCCCAAGAGGCATAGGGTCAAGACTGATGTGCATATGGCCAGGTCTAAACTGGGGTGGCATGGTGAGCAAAAGAATGATGCATTTAACCCAGATCTCTTGACTGGGGGTGAATGTTTTGATTTGTTTTGCATTCCGTCCATCAATTGTGTGTCTTTTGCTTCCTCGCCTTAAGTGCGCAGGGTATGCCCAGACGTGGGTCCCGGGCTCACTGTGCCACTGGATTCAAGGTATCCTGGCTGATGATGGGTGAAGCCCCGAAACCGGTCCTAGGATGCTTGATTCTGGTCCAAGGAGGACCTGGCTTGGCAGTTTGGGCTGGACTTTTCCCATGAGGCACAGGGTCAAGACTGATTTGCATATGGCCAGTCTAAACTGGGGTGGCAGGGTGAGCAAAAGAATGATGGATTTAACCCAGATCCCTTGACTGGGGGTGAATGTTTTGATTTGTTCTGCATTCCATCCATCAATTGTGTGTCTTTTGCTTCCTTGCCCTAAGTGTGCCGGGTATGCCCAGACGTGGGTCCTGGGCTCACTGTGCCACTGGATTCAAGCTATCCTGGCTGATGAAACCAGTCCTAGGATGCTTGTTTCCAGTCCAGGGAGGACCTGGCTTGGCAGTTCGGGCTGGACTTTTCCAATGAGGCACAGAGTCAAGACTGATTTGCATATGGCCAGGTCTAAACTGGGGTGGCATGGTGAGCAAAAGAATGATGGATTTAACCCAGATCTCTTGACTGGGAGTGAATGTTTTGATTTGTTCTGCATTCCGTCCATCAATTGTGTGTCTTTTGCTTCCTCGCCCTAAGTGCACCGGGTATGCCCAGACGTGGGTCCCGGGCTCACTGTGCCACTGGATTCAAGCTATCCTGGCTGATGAGGGGTGAAACCCCAAAACCGGCCATAGCATGCTTGTTTCCGGTCCAGGGAGGACCTGGCTTGGCTGTTCGGGCTGGACTGTTCCCATGAGGCACAGGGTCAAGACTGATTTGCATATGGCCAGGTCTAAACTGGGGTGGCATGGTGAGCAAAAGAATGATGGATTTAACCCAGATCTCTTGACTGGGAGTGAATGTTTTGATTTGTTCTGCATTCCGTCCTTCAATTGTGTGTCTTTTACTTCCTCGCCCTAAGTGCGCCGGGTATGCCCAGACGTGGGTCCCGAGCTCACTGTGCCATTGGATTCAAGCTATCCTGGCTGATGAGGGATGAAACCCTGAAACCGGTCCCAGGATGCTTGTTTCCGGTCCAGGGAGGACCTGGCTTGGCAGTTCAGGCTGGACTGTTCCCATGAGGCACAGGGTCAAGACTGATTTGCATATGGCCAGGTCTAAACTGGGGTGGCATGGTGAGCAAAAAAATGATGGATTTAACCCATATCTCTTTACTGGGGGTGAATGTTTTGATTTGTTCTGCATTCCCTCCATCAATTGTGTGTCTTTTGCTTCCTCGCCCTAAGTGCGTCGGGTATGTCCAGACGTGGGTCCCGGGCTTACTGTGCCACTGGATTCAAGCTATCCTGGCTGATGAGGGGTGAAACCCCGAAACCGGTCCTAGGATGCTTGTTTTTGGTCCAGGGAGGACCTGGCTTGGCAGTTCGGGCTGGACTGTACCCATGAGGCACAGGGTCAAGACTGATTTGCATATGGCCAGGTCTAAACTGGGGTGGCATGGTGAGAAAAAGAATGATGGATTTACCCCAGATCTCTTGACTGGGGGTGAATGTTTTAATTTGTTCTGCATTCCGTCCATCAATTGTGTGTCTTTTGCTTCCTTGTGGTTAATTGCATGGCGGAGGTATTGGCATGGAATCTTCCCAGGTCCCCGAAGCTCCTGTTACTACACTGCACTGAGGCAGTGGGGGGCAACAGATAATAACATTTTCTGGTTCTCGGCCTCACACTTGCCAAACGTGACATTGCCAGACAATGGAAGGCAGAGAGCCTGCCCCTTCTGAGAGTTTGGAAAATGGGCATGGATTTCAACATGGGTTTGGAAATACAAGTTTTTACGTCACCTGGTGGCCCACATAAACACATGAAAACATGGAAAAGGTGGGCGGACTATCGGGGCCTCATACTGGAGCCACACTCCACAATGGAACAACAGCTGGAGGTCGAGATCATGTCATTTAGGCAGGACTCGAATGGTACTTTACCATCCAATGTTCCTAACTAGGAGGGGTGGCTGAGGGAGGGTGAGAAGGGACTCATCAAATTGTTGCACAGTGTTTCACATTGTTTTGTTGTGCTTTTACTTTTAATAACCAATACCGTCATCGATGGTCTGTTATCTGGATATACTGCTATATCCTTATATGGAAATATGTACCGTATCCTGTCCGGGTTTACCCAGATGATATGATGTTAAACTCTAATAAAATATGTTATGAAAAAAAAACAGTTCAGATTTCATTTCACACAACTCATCTACTGTGACATTCAGTACTTTGTTTACGTAGTAAGACCACTCAGGTGCTGAAAACCTTTGACAAGGCAATCTTGCTCTTTTCTATCTTCTCAGTTTTTGTTGATCTCCTTCTGTATCATTTTCATCACTTGACTCTGTCTCCTCATGGATAGTTGATGGAATCCGATCGACTGTTATGCTCTTTCTCAGTCTTTCTTGATTACAGTTCCGTGACCATTCAACTCTATGGGTGACTCTTCTCATTTCAGTGCTTGTTTCATCACCCAGATCTTTTGGCTGCATTGATGTTGTCTCAGTAATGTTTCTAAGTTGAAGGTAATTCTCTGCTTCTCTTCGTTAGAGTCTTCAATGCCACTTTATGAAACAAAAGACAATTGGATTGGTGTTGCAGTCTGCAAATCTTCACCCCTTTCTTCTTGTTGCTGCTGTCATGAAATCAATATCACTCCTCTTTGTGGTCTCACAGCTGGTGGTGGTGCAGTCACCAATGCTCTTCATTGAGGTTCAAAAAGCACAATTTCTTCTTCCGGATTTCTCACAGTCTTGGTGTGCAAAGCGTGCACACAATTTAGAACCGCGGCACACTTAACAGCAGTGTTGGTCACCCAAAAAACTTGGAAGGAGACTTTCCATCTCAGTTCCAAACAACTCTTCTGAACGTGCTTCTTGATCACAGCCCAATCACCAGGATTGAGGTTGTGGCACTGTTCTTAATGCACATCTTTAGTGATAGCAGCAACCTGAAGTACCACATTAGCCGATCCTGTGCAGCAATCAAGTATCATATCATCTGTGATGTTCACAAGTGCATTCGCAGGTAAAGCAGGCAGTCTCATTGCTCGTCCCATGAGAATCCCATGAGGTGATAAACCAGTTTTTCTATCAGGGATACTTCAAATACTCATCAGCACCAAAGGGAAATCATCTGGCTATTTCAGTGATATTAAAGCACAAGCTTTAGCTAGTCAAGACTTGATAATCCCATTCAGTTGTTCAACTATACCCAAAGCCTCAGGTCGATAGCTGCAGTGCAGTCTTTGCTCAATCTGTAATGCTGTACAAATCATCTTCAGGACCTCATTGTTAAAGTGGGTCCCTCTATCTGATTCTAGAGAAAACAGCATTCTGTACCTGGGAATCAGTTCTCGCAGTAACAGTTTTGCTACGGTGAGACTGTCATTTCTTCTGGTTGGGTAGGCTTCAACTCATTTCAAGAAGACACATACTGTGGGCAGGACGTATCTCAGTCTGTTTCTGTCAGGCATCTTGATAAAGTCCATCTGCATTCGGTTGAAAGGACCACTTGATCTCCCTATATGACTCAATGTAACGTGTGTCCTTATCCCTGCATTCATTTGTTGACATATCACAAATCGATGACACACTTCTTCTGTAAGCATCCTAAACGTTGGGTTGTACCAATTCTGTCTAAAAAGTCATATCATGGAATCCCTCCCTAAGTGTGTGAATCCATGAAAGTATTGTGTCATTGGAAAGAACAAACTATCAGGTAACACTGGTCTACCATCAGCTGCCATCCAAATATCATTTGCGTTTTTCTCACAATCTGCTCTGATCCAACTTAGTTGTCTGGCTCTGAAATGTTTGCTTGTACTCTCTTCAATTCATCCCAAATATCTGTTACTGTCATCAACATAAAAAATGAAGTGTCCTCATCAGACTCACATGTGAAAGTTCCAATAAATGTGCAGGCCAGCAGGGCACAATACCATGCAACTGAATCAGCACACCTGTCTCCCATGGCAATGTAGCTGTTACCATTTCGATGGGCTGCATATTTAACAACTGCAATTTCTGCAGGCAACTGGAACACTTCCAAAAAGTCTCACATATCCCATTTCTAATGAGGGTTCCTGAAGAGGCCATAAAAGCTCTTTGTATCCATAATTGCCCAGAATCATCGACAATGCCAAAGCCGTACTGACTAGCTGTAAATTTGGTCACCTTCATTTGAGCAGTTAAACTGCATGCTCTGGTAAGGGCAATTAATTCTGCAACTTGTGCTGAGGCAGCCCCTTGAAGCCATGAAGCTTCAATGACATACTTTATTGTACACACAGCATAAGCTGCTCTCAGGCTAACTTCATTGTTTCTCCGACATGACCAATCCACAAAAATTACATAATATGGCTCATTCAGGAGTTCATGCGTTAATAGCAGGTTTAGGCTTTGTGCATAAATCCTGACATCTAGGCAATCATTTTCAGCTTCATCACAAACAGTGTCATTTTCAGGCAGTAACTTTGATGGGTTCAAAACTTGACTTCTTTATAACACAATATTTGATGACAAAATCTTCTGCTCGTATTTCATGAGTCTATTATGAGTCATGTATTGTGTCTTGGTTTGTGTCAATAGTAGTTCAACAGAATGAGGGACCATTACTTCTTTTCGACAGTACTGGAGTTTACCCGGAGACACTTTGGGCCTTATTTACAAGAAAGTGCTGCAGCACAGCACCACAAGCCCTTTGGCTGTGCCACGCTGCAGCACTTTCCAAACACAGGGATACGTCATATTTACAACAATATGACACATCCCTGTGTGTCCCCTGGCACTGGCGCACAAGCGGCTGCCATGCGCCATGCAGGCACCCTTGCACCATGGTGAAAGGCTGCCTGCGTTGCGGGGAGGTTGTTTCTGTGCAGGAAGGGGTACCTTCCTGCACAAAAACAATAAAAAGAGGTGATGTCTTCTTCCTATGTGTGCTGCAGAATGCAGCACCCCTAGAAAGAGGAAAAAACATGGAGAAATATAAACATTTCTCCTCGTTGTGCATCGCTATGCCACCCGAGGGTGGCGTCGCATTCTGACGCATTTCCAGGTTTACGAATTCTCATAAATCTGGAAACGCTGCAGAATACATGGGTGTTGCGTGGGAACATCCACAGCAACACCCATGTCACGCCCATTTCAAGCAAAGTGTTGCGAGAAGGGGCCATATTTACAAGGACAAGAAAAGCCACGCAGGGTGGCTTTACGTGTCCTTGTAAATATGGGGCAGGAGGTTGCGCCAGCTGTGTGTGACAAAAAGTGATGCACTGGTGGCACAAGGGGCTTGTAAATAAGCCCCTTTATGTTTATTCTCACCCAGGTGATTACTAATGCAATGGTATCTTGCTTACAAGCTTCTTGTGTTTTTGATGCTACAAGTAGGTCTGCATCAATACTGATCTGTAGGGCATCTGTAATGACTAAATTCTTTTTCAAGATCTGATTAAAAATAGACGGGCTCTCTGTGTACCCTTGTGGGACTCTCTGCTGAAATAAAAAACAAGAAAAGAAACTGGCTATCTTCATGCATTGCCACTTAGAAGAAAGCCTGACAAAGATCAATGACAGTAAACCATTATGCAGTACATGGAATTTGGAAAAGTACTGTGGCTGGATTCAGTATCACGGGACAACATGGAACAACAATTTAACTGATTTTTCTTAGGTCCTGCACTAGCCTATGTTTTCCATTTGGTTATTGTAAACCCATGATCAGAGAGTTACATTGACTCCCAATCAGTTCCCTCAAAATTCCTTTCTGTATCATGTCTTCTATTACAGGTGTTATTCCTGCAATTGTTTCTGGGGTTAAATGGTATGGTGGTGTTCTTGGATACACTGCATTTGCATTTAAGGTAGCTCGGACTGGTTTTACTCCTTTGATTAGCCTAATATCTTCCCCTGTGAGATCTCACACTTGTAGTTTCACAGTTTCTCTCAAATCAGAGGGTAATTCTTCAATCTTAATTGTCATTAATGGAAACAATCTGACAGCTGTCTTCTGTTGAGCCATATTAAATTAAATTACAAATAAACTTTATTCGATTTTTAGTAGAAAAAATCATAAAAGTTACACAATAAAGAATATACAATCTACTATTTAAAAAGGCTAATACCTTACATATATACATCTTAAAATATCGCTAAAATCTTAAAATCACATCCTTAATTACTCGATGCCCCGTATGTTCTAAAAATCAATCTGTCTCATGCTATGTTTCCCATGTAATACTTTTCCTTTTTTTCAAAATGGCCTTCAAGAGACCAGACATGGCTCCCACACAGTAAACATTATCCAATCTTTGTAAGTAGAGGAAGGCAGGTCGACATTGTCTCCATCCCCCGCCCTTCAACATTGGCAAAATCCATCTAGATCTTTCTACTTTATAAAATTTACAAAATAAAATCACATGTATAGTCGTTTGGGGAGACATTTCATCACAGGGGCACCTACAAAGCTTGCTGTTCCAATCATTTTGTATAGGGAAGCTAACTAAACGGTGGAAGTTGTCGAATCTTAATCTAGTGAGGACAAACCTATCATAACTTCCTAAGCACCATTCCAGATAAGGTTGAATGGTGGGACATACAAGAGTTATCTGATGTTTAATAACTGTATTTTTATACATTTCTGAAGCTGCCCTTAGAGATTCCAGATGATCCTGACAAAGAACTTTGAACTCCTTCCTAGAAATTGTGGTCAGTGTAACAGGGTTTCTATAAAAATCAGGTTTTCCCATGTCTATTAAAAA
Source organism: Calotriton arnoldi (assembly GCA_963921515.1). NCBI lineage: Eukaryota > Metazoa > Chordata > Amphibia > Caudata > Salamandridae > Calotriton > Calotriton arnoldi. Next base: position 1,841,627 of record CAWUFW010003362.1, read on the forward strand.
GCTTCTGATGTACCTTAGCCATAAAATCTTGTTTGCGTAAGTTAAACTCATAGCATCACTTATAATCTCTCTATTTAACTGTGTGTGATATGACGTCCATACTCTGTGCCATAACAACAATGGCTGCATCTTTATCAGGTCTGAAATGTATGGAATCCCCAATTCGCTATGGCAATTATAAACTGATGTACTCTGTGGGATTGCTAATATAAATCGTAAAAACTTATTTTCCTCTTTTTGTAATGTAGCCACGTCCTGATAGCCCCAGACACCAGCCCCGTACATTGCTACACTTATACATTTTGCTTTGTAGATTTTAAGGAGGATCCCCGGGGGTCTTTTACCCATTTTAATAGAAAATTCATCAGTGCCCCAATTGACCTTTTAAAAAGAAGAGTTCTACTTTTGACCGCTGGACTCCATGATCCAGCATGATCCAGTAGTACACCCAGATAGGAAAATGTGTTGGTTGCCTCTATCCTAGCTTTACCCACAGGGAGACTTTTGCAACTTTTTCTCCCTTTCCCACATGTCATCACAAAGGTCTTCTTAATGTTAAGTTTCAGGCCCCGGCTATCCATAAAACCAATGTATGCATTAAGAGCACTCTGAAGACCCAGCTGAGTTCTGGCCATAAGCACTGCGTCGTCCGCATAAAGAAGTGATACTATGGGCTTGCTGTTATAGTAAGGTGGATCTTTTGTCCTGACCGTTAACTCATCTTCCAATGCGTTAGTATATAGTGAGAAGAGGAACGGAGCCAGGACGCACCCCTGCCTCACGCCCTTTTCTACCGGAAATGACGCAGTGCATTCACCCCCAATTCCATGTCTCACTTTTGCCGAGGCCCCCTTATATAATTGCCTCAAAAACTGAACTAAAATAGGGTCTACCTTTAATTCCTGCAAAATGTCCCAGAGTCTATCGTGGTTTACGCAATCAAAAGCGGACGTAAGGTCCACAAATGCTACGTACATTTTCCCTTCTTTAGCTTGGGTGTATTTCCCTGATATCATTATAAAATTCAATACCTGCTCAATGGTCCCCAGCCCCTGTCTAAAACCATACTGCACTTTACTTAAGATGTTATTGTCCTCCGCCCAAGTTTGTAGTCTATTCAGGACTATTCTGCCTACTACCTTAACCAGGGAGTCCAAAAGGGATATCGGGCGGTAACAAGCAGGGTTATCGCGTTCACCCTTTTTAAAAATTGGGATAATCACAGATTCAGACCACGTCTTGATGAAGCCCTTCTCGCAGCATGCATTCAAAACCTGTGTCAGCAAAGGGGACCATAGTGCTGTAGAGTATTTAAATAAATCCATGAGCACACCGTCTGGCCCAGGTGCCTTTCCACCTTTACTTTCATTAATAGCTGCCGTGACTTCATCTAGTGTTATATTTATCCCAATAGTCACAAAACTATCCAGCCCATCTTGTAACTGTAGATCATAATCAGTTGTGCAATTATCTGCCCCCCTGGAACTATACACCCTCGAAAAGAATTTGATCCAAGACTCCTCATCTATTGCAACTTCGATCCTGGGTCCCTCATTATTTACAAAAAATGGAGCATTTACTGCCCGCCAGAACATAGTACTATCCCTTTTCTTTGAAGCCTCATAAAGCGAGTCCCATGCCTCTTCTTTTATTTCTTTTTTCCTATTTTTCCTAGCCAGATTATAATTCTTTCTACATGCACTAATTTCCTCCTTATTTCTCACATCTTTGTGGAGGGCGCCCTTCAGCATGTTATATGCTTCCGTACACTTTGTATCAAACCACCCATTAGTCCTTATTTGGGATGTCATCTTTTTTGCTCCTAGAGAGTTTTGGATCTCCAGAGTAATAGAGGAATAAGCCCTCAAAATGTCACTATAGTCTGCACTCTCTTGTAAACATACCGTTAAATGTTCATTAGCATTAATTACAATTTGTTTCATCAATTCTTCTACTTTAATTTTTTCCCCTATCGTAAAGAATAGCCATTTTGGCGTGCTAGGGTAATATTTTGTGACAGTGCCAGATAACTACAATTTGGTTGTTCAACTTTATGTGGAATAATTACACGGATGCTCAGAGGCAGATGATCGCTAAGGGTAATGGAGTGAATATTAAATTTATCGAACCAGGTTGCGTATCTATTGGGAATGATTATAAAATCTATTAGCGAGGCAAAACCTCTGCCAATAAAAAGTTGGAGCAAAATCGACACGTGGAATGCTCAGATAGTTTGCAAAGCCCAAATCATGTCCTGCCATAAAATCATTAAATGTATCTCCCCTTACATTATGTATAAAATGTGGGATATACATATCTTCTTCATCATGTAGCCCACACTGCCCTTTTTCCGAGTTACCACATATACCAGTATTAAAATCCCTCCACATATAAAAATCATATCAACTTCATCTGGTACCCTTAATTTGTACATTTCCTCGCTAAGCGAACTTATAACCCTACCCAGTTCGTCCTGTTCGATGTTATTATAAAAATTCACTAAACATAATACTACCGGAGAATTCAAATAAATGCCCAACAATTGATAATAACTCGTTGAACTAAACTTTTCTATTTTCCTAACCGTTTATCAGGTTTGAAATATAAACACTCAGACCTCCTTTGTGTCTTCCATGCGTAGATCTAACAGCCGGTATATGGAACGTCTTATACCCATCTAAATTAATCTGTTTCAATAACCAGGTCTCCTGAAAACATAAGATGTCAAAACTATGTATAAAATCTAACCAAATAGAATTATTAATTTTTGATTGTAGACCGGCAATATTCCAGAAGAGTACCCTTATACCATCAGAAACACAAACAGTTGGACTATCATAAGTTGTACTTCCCTTGGTGTTTTCATTTGTCTCACCATCATTATTAGCATTTATAGAGCCTCCCACACTAGCTTCCACCTCTACTACCTTATTTGCCTCATCACTATAATCCTTTATCCTACTAGGGACAGGATTGCACTCCCCTATCACGCTCTCGTATCATCTCATTTATTTCTAGGGATGCAGTTTGTTCAGCATAATTATACTCGGTCCCCAATAACCTGAAGTCAATCATTCTCATCCAGAGATTGGAGTGGCAAAAATCTATTAGAAACCTCTCATACTGTGTACCTGCTTTCTCCAGGACTGTGCATGGAGATGCTCTGTCCCGAATTTGGTTTGTAGGGCCAGGTTGGTAGAAAAAGCTCAAGGGATATACCCTAAATACCTACTTCCAAATTATCACTATTGTTACCCAGCCTATGGAAAATTTCCCGGACCAGAGTAGGACTTCCTAATGAAAGTACTATACAATCCCCTTGCGTATTTTTTCCAATTGTTCCTACCCAAGCCGATCCCTTCTAACCATCTTAAATGCCGAAAACATATCTTGGACTAGACCCGTTCTTATTCCCAAGAAGTGTATGGTCCTATTTCTCAGTATTTCCCAGGTTTCCTTTTCTCCTTCAAGTAACGGGGGAACATTTATCAGAACTACTGAGTAAGGTATGTCGCGAGGAGGCAAATTTAAGATTTGCCTATTATCCAATTGCTCTGGTAATGATATCTTCTCTTTCCCTGTGCTTAAACCTGATTCCCTCTGTTGACTGTAATCCTGACGTGTATCCATCCTATCAATAATCCTAACTGGCTGTTCATTGTTATTATCTTTAGTGTTCAGATGGCGTAAGTTAGGGATGTCACTCCTTCTCTCTGGATCTTTTATATTATCCTTTGAGGTCCGCTATAGGAAGCCTATCTCGATTTTTAACCAATAATGCCAAGTCCAACTCTATTTTGGCTAGTCTTAATTCTACAGCCTCAAACGATTGTTTAATAAAATTACTTAGATCAACTAATTCATTCCCTGTATTGGTTACAGCCACGTTAAAATTCCCTTTCCCCCTTTCTTTTTTTAATTTTCCTATCCAAACCTTTATTTTTGGACTGTATCAAGTTACTATTCCCCTGTTTGTTCTCCTGTTTGTTCTCCTGTTTGTTCTCTACTACCAGCATCTGCAGGTCTTGCCCAGTTGGAACATTCTGTATCAAAACCTTTGGGCTACTCGGCCCTTTTTTTAATTTCCGGGATGCGGCATTTTTAGATGGTGGCGAACGCTCAGCATCCAGATCACTGATGATATTCTCTTCACCACTAGTCTGGATGCAACCGTTAGTAAGCTCCCTATTATGACTTCCCAATGGCCCCTTCTCCCCCGCCTCTTCAAACTCCGTCTGTTGTAGGTTAATGGTTTTATTTCGTAGTATCCACTTCCTGAGAGTTCCCTTTAATGGACTCCTCAACCGTGGATATTTGTTTATCTAGTGCTCCAACCGCCTCCTTAAGATATTTCAAAATAGTTTTATTCACATCTGCTGATTTACTGCCAGGTTGTACT